>CM075806.1:61545898-61897905 GCA_037975025.1 Excoecaria agallocha | reverse complement strand
ATTGCAGCAACAGCAGCTGCAAATCAAGCTTTGTGGCTCAGAAAGCTACTGGTTGATTTGAATTTGAAGCAAGAAGATAGCACAGAGGTGTTTGTTGATAACCAAGCAGCCATTGCCATTTCTAATAATCCCGTGTTTCATGGAAAAACCAAACACTTCAATATAAAGATGTTCTTTCTCAGAGAAGTGCAAAAAGAAGGATATGTCAAATTGACATACTGCAGAACAGATTTGCACCTGGCAGATATATTCACCAAACCCTTGGCAAAAAGCAAGTTTGAATTCCTTCGAGAAAGACTTGGGATTTGCAGCATCAAAAGCAAGGAGGAGTGTTGAAGACGTGCTTCAGCTGCTGCAATGTGGTTCAAGCTGAAGTTTTATTTAGTTATTTTATTTTATTTTTACTGTCCTATGTTATTTCAATTTTTTAGTTGTTTGAACTTTTCAAAGATTTGATAAGTAGATGTTGCTGTCTTTTAGGAAGGTTGTTGATCGTGGAAGTGTGCTCCATGTAGTGCCCTATTTTTTCTCTTCTTCAGTTGGTCTTTTGTTGTATTTAAACTCCCTATTTGATAAATAAAAATATAGAATTCATACAGCAAAATCAAGTGTCCTTTCTACTGTCACTTTGATCAAGTGATCATCTCACTCTCTCATTCTTTTTTTTTTAAATCCATCCCACAGAAAAACAAAGACTAACCTTAACAAACAGATGACCAACTATTGTACTCTCTGCACAAGATTACTAAACCAAAAATGAACTCTTGTTGAAGGTGCCCTTCCCAGTTTTACGCTGCAATTTAACATTTGCTGCTTCTCTAATAAATATTGGTACAATTAGAGTATCTAGAATATCAACCAAACGCCACATAAGTTTAAGGAAGTACCACGGACACACGCTTGCAGCAGATTCTCAGGCGAGGTGAATTCTGTAAATAAATGCAAGGTGGAAAGTTAGTTATTTACCACCTAACAAAATCCATCATGGCTCAAACTACGACATAGCAAAAGTAATTTAATTCCTTGTTTTGTAGCATGGTTATGGATGGTTGTTATTGTATTCGTCAAGCGATTGTTTGAAAAGATTTTCAATTTATGAGTATGGCATTTGATGGTTAACTTGTGTTTAAAGAATTAGCTTTCACATAGAGAAAGTAAGCAAACATGAATCAAAGTTTTTTTTTTCTTTTTTTAATCATAGGGATAGGAGTTGAAAGATTCAAAATTGATGGCTGATGAAAAAGAAAGGCCCAAGGAAAAGAGCAGCAGAGTTAAAAGATTTATATATGGGTTTCTTCACTTCAACACAAATCACACACAACATCGTCAGTTACAATCATGAAATTCAACGAGCGAAGTCCAATGTCTTTGAATGTAACAAACGAACCTATAATACCTCTGTACTAAGTACCAAAAGCTCCACTTGACACTTCTCCACGGATGATTAAGCATGTTTAGATATGCTTGTACTACATACGCTGGACAACCATCCCTACAAATCAAAACCAACAATGTTAGATCTCTGAAACTACATATAACTAATGCTTCAATCTCTTTATTAATATTTAGAGATGACATTAATAGCCGAACCAGAAGATGGGACCTCACTAACATGTAGCCTTATTTACAGAAGCTAACACAATGGATTTTCGCCAATCTCAGCATCTCATCTATCACTGCTCACCAAAGTATAAAACTTACAACAATAATAATTTAGCTCTAGAATATCATAGGTCTGTCATAGCTAATAAAAAATTTAAATCTACCTGTTTCACCCATGAGAAGTCAAGGGCAAATTCCAACATATTAACTAAGGACTACTTGTATAATTCTGCAAACTATCACTCAATAAGCATTTACCATTGGTATCAGATATCTGGTGCGCATGGCAAGGTATCCTCTCTTTTGGCAGAACTTCAGCGCGAGTGCAATCTTCAAGAGATCTAAGGTTCTTGTATAAGATCAGCAATGAGTTTATCGCAGTCATGGATGCGGATCTTTTTTAGTGTGGAAGGAAATCACCCTTTCAGAAATGACTCCAGCTCCGGACAATATGTTATCTCGAATACTCAAGAGACGGAAGAGAATGGCATGCAATCTGGCACTGATCGCAGTATGTGTTGGAGGAAAAAGGACTTTAAACAAATAAAGAATAATAAATACGAAGAGAAATTTAAACACTCACACACTTTTATTAATGCTAATAATTTCTCTTATACTCGACACACATTGAATACAATTTTCTGCTCTATTTATAGAGCTAGAAAAGAAATGCACGCCACAAATCCTTCTTTAAATGGCAGCCACATGTGCTTGCCAAAAAAAAAACCCAACAAATACTTGCCAACTCAAAAAACCACTCACGCTTGCTAACTATTTATGTCTTCTTGCCAACTACTATTAATTATTGCCATGCACAATTTTCTCCACTAATGAAATAAGGCCAAAGCAAATGCATGTAAGCTTGTCAAATATCATACGTGGCCTTCTTCCCATCTTAAAACAAAATTAAGTTTATTTATTATTTCAACACTCTCACTTAAACTTAATTTTCGGTAACTCCCAGCAATACTTGCAATTGGTTAAACACGTCATGTTTTAACGGCTTCGTGAAAATATCTGCAATTTGGTCTTGAGTTTTCACATATTTCAATGTCACCTCCTTATGCTCGATGCATTCTCCAATGAAATGATATCTCGTGTCGATGTGTTTGTTTCTGTCATGAAAGACTGGATTCTTTGCTAATGCCAATGCTGATTTATTATCGACAAAAATTTCCGTTGGATCATGTTGAGCCATCTGCAATTCCTTCAGCAATCTTCGTAACCATATTGCATGACACACACATGCGGTCGCAGCAACATATTTAGCTTCACAAGTTGACAAGGTCACAATAGGTTGCTTCTTTGAACTCCAAGGTGAATGTTGTATCACCAAGAAAAAATACAAAGCCTGTTGTACTTTTCCAATCATCTTTGTCACCGGCCCTATCACTATCACTGTATCCAAAAAATTTGAAATCATTAGATTTCGAGTAATGCAACCAAAATTGGTTGTACCTTTCACATAGCGCAATATCCTTTTGGCTGCATTCCTGTGTGACATAGTGGGGTGCTTCCATGTATCTACTCACTAGCCCAACTGCATAGAGAATTTCTGGCCTCGTACACGTTAGATAGCTAAGACTTCCGATCAAGCTTCGGAATGTTCTAGGATTAACTTTCTTTTCATGATCATCCTTGGTCAATTTCAGGCTGCATTCAATAGGAGTGCTAACAGGTTTGCAATTCTCCATCTTGAACTTTTCAAGATCTCTTTTGCAAAGCCACTTTGAGAAATAAAAATGCCATCCTCATTCTACTTCACTTCTATGCCAAGATAATATGACATGAGGCCGATATCAATCACTACAAAAAAGAAAGGGAAAAAGCGACGGCAATTTCCGTTGCTATTTTAAAAAATTTCGTGACCAATTAATTTTACGACTAATGACTGTTAGTCGGTATTAGGCTGTCGCTGCCAAATTTAGCGACTAAAATAGAAAACAGTCGCTAATTATAGTGACCGCAAGTCCATCGATTATTTTAGCTTCCAGATCGAATATAAAAAAAGCAACATTTAAAGAAGAAATGGCAAAACCAAAAAGAAAGGAAAGGGATTGAAACAAAGGGAAGAGTAACTAGGGCTTTTAAGGGCAAACAGTGGGAGAGATAATTATAGAACTAAATCAAGTGGAAATCAGAATCAAGAGAAATGAAAACGAAGGAAATATAAATTAGAATCAAGAAGTGGTACTTACTAGAATCTGTTGTGGTTTATTGTAAAAATCTGATTTAATTTTGTAGTTTTTAATAAGTCAAAAACCGTTGCTATAAGTCCTAGTCTTAAGGGTTTGTTAGCAGGTGTCTTGATTTTAGGAGGATTTGTTGCTATTAGTTGTTGTTCCCTCTCTCACGTACTTTCAGTTATGATTCTGCATGTATTTAAGATGGTTACTTTTGAATAAAATATTCAGTTCATCAATAATAGTGTGAATCTCTTCCTCCTCTGTTTTTACCCTGTTTTGAATTTTTTTTTCAACATCTGGTATCAGAGCCTCGTTCAGGTCTGTGAACCATTTTTTTTTAAATGGCAAACAATTCAAATGGAGTGAACATCTCTCGACCTGCGATCCAGTTTTTCAAGGCAGTAATTACGATGTTTGGAGCACAAAGATGAAGACTCTCTTTAATCTCTCAAGACCTATGGGAGCTAGTAGAGAATGGCTACAACGAAGAAGGTTGGTAGCAGCTGAAGCTTTGAAGGATCAGAAAAAGAAGGATACCAAAGCTCTTTTCTTCATCCAACAAGCCGTAGATGATGCCATTTTCTCTCTCGGATTTCAGCAGCAACAAAGCAAAAGAAGCATGGGATGCACTCAAGAACGGTATCAAGGCACAACAAAGGTGCTTACAGACAAGCTTCAAACACTTCGTAGACAGTTTGAAAAGCTTTCGAATGAAGGAAGGAGAATCCATACATGACTGCTCCAACAACCTTATGGTCATAGTTAATCAAATGAGGAAGTATGGTGAACAGATAACAGGACCAAAAGGTTTGTGGAGAAGTTACTGCGCAGTCTGACAAGGAAATATGAGTCTACTGTTTCTGCCATAGAAGAACCAAAAGACTTGACAGTCTAACTATTGATGAGCTCTTAGGATCTTTGCAATCCCATGAAGATAGGCATAAAAGCTATGAGGAGAATACTACCGAGAGGCATTTCAGGCCAAACTGAAATTTTCAAAGGGCAATGAAGCTGAGCATGATTGTAGTAGCAGCAACTACAATCGTGGAGGTCACTCTTATCAAGAAAGAAGAGGTGGCAGAGGCTATAGAGGAGGTGGACGATCAGGTGACATGCAACAACACTCAAATGATGGACAAACTCAAAATCGTAAGTTTAAGTGTTATTATTGTCACAAAACTGGTCATATAGAGAAATTTTGTCGTATAAAACAAAAGGATGAAAAGCAAGCACAGTTTGTTGAGGAAAAAGATGAAACAGAAAGTTTATTTCTTGCCTGTTATGCTACTAACGTTTGCAACTCAGATGTGTGGTATATGGATAATGGTAGTAGCAGTCATATGACTGCAAATTTGGAGGCTTTTACTAGCTTGAACAGGTCAGCTAAAACACGGATCAAAACGGCTGATGGAACGATTCGTAACACGGAGGGAAAAGGAGTGATAAAGCTAAATTCTAGCCAAGGTTGCAGCATTAAAGATGTTCTTTATGTTCCAGATTTAGATTCAAACTTGTTGAGTGTTGGGCAATTTTTGAGAGAAGGTTACTCATTACTTTTTGAAGATTTCTCATGTGCTGTCTTCACCGATAAAACTAAGAAGAAATTGCTGCTCAAAGTTCCAATGGCAAGAAACAACATGTTTCCACTTGTTATCGATGATGAAAAGCAGGCACTTGCAGCCTCATTGGAAGATAATAGCTGGTTGTGGCATCATAGGTATGGACATCTCAACTTTAAAAGTTTGAGCTTATTATCTAACCAACATTTGGTGGATGGGTTACCTATGATAAGGTATATTGATGCTGTATGTGAAAGCTGTGTGGTTGGAAAACAGCATAGAGACTCTTTTCCAAAGAGTAGCAACATGAGAGCTTCAAAGCCAGCAGAATTGATTCACGCTGATGTCTGCGGCCCCATGCAGACTCTTTCTCTCAACAACAGCAGGTATTTTGTGGTTTTTGTTGATGATTTCAGTAGAATGACTTGGGTTTACTTTGTTAAAGAAAAATCTGAGGTGTTCACAACCTTCAAGAAATTTAAGTCTTCTATTGAAAATCAAAGTGGAAATGCAATAAAAGTCTTGAGGACAGATCGTGGAGGTGAATTTGTGTCTTCAGAATTTGATAGTTTTTGTGAAGAGATGGGCATACAAAGGCAATTGACAGCAAGCTACACCCCTCAACAGAATGGGGTGGCAGAGAGGAAAAATCGAAGTCTTGTTGAAATGGCAAAATGCATGTTGAAAGCCAAAGATCTTCCTAGAAGCTTTTGGGCAGAGGCAACTCATACAGCAGCTTACGTGCTCAATCGTAGCCCAACTTCAGCATTGACACGTCAAACACCATTTGAGGCATTTCATGGTAGAAAGCCAAAGGTAACTCACTTTAAGATTTTTGGTTGTGTTGCACATGTCCTTGTTCCATCTCAAAAGAGGAGTAAACTTGATGATAATAGTGTCAAATGTATATTTGTGGGTTATAGTTTGGAAACAAAAGGCTACCGACTTTATAATCCTAAAACTAAAAAGTTGCTAATCAGTCGTGATGTTATATTTGATGAGAAGATTGCATGGAAGTGGAATGAAATACAGAAATATGATGCAATCATTCAAGAGGATGATGAGTTTATCAACCAGAATGCAATGGAAGGAAATGGGGATGATGATGGTGGAGACTCCTACCCGCCAACGCCTGATTCAAGCTCTGGCTCCTTAAGTTCAGCCTCACCAAGTTCTTCTTCTTCAAACACACCTCCAAGAAAATGGCGATCACTAATAGAGATGTATGAGCAGGCTGAAAGATGCCAGCTTGTACAAGTTGCTGAACCAAGTTCATTTGATGAAGCTGTTAAAAATGTTGCATGGTGCAACGCAATGGATGATGAAATGAAGGCATTGGAGAAAAATCAAACTTGGGAGCTGGTCAACCTGCCAAAAGATAAGGAAGTCATCGGGTTAAAATGGGTGTACAAGCTAAAACTCAAACCGGATGGCTCAATACAAAAGCACAAAGCACGTCTAGTTGCAAGGGGTTACATGCAACGTGAAGGTATTGATTTCGAAGAAACCTTCTCACCAGTAGCTAGATTTGATACTATTCGTACTGTTTTATCAATTGCTGCTAACTACAAGTGGAAAGTTTATCAATTTGATGTTAAGTCAGCATTTCTAAATGGCTTTTTGGAAGAAGAAGTTTATGTTCAGCAGCCTAAAGGTTATGAAGTTAAAGGAGAGGAAATGAAGGTTTACAAATTGAAGAAAGCTCTCTATGGCCTTAAGCAAGCACCAAGGGCCTGGTATGAGAGGATTGATAGTCACTTCAGCAAAAATGGTTTTCATAAGAGTGGCAGCGAAGCAACGTTGTATGTGAAAACCAGAGGAGCTGATGAGGTATTACTTATGTGTCTTTACGTGGATGATTTAATTTATACTGGTAATAGTGTTGCATTGATTAATGATTTCAAGAGGATTATGGTTTCTGAATTTGAAATGACTGATCTGGGTCAAATGAGCTATTTTTTAGGCTTAGAAGTGCAGCAAACCGAAGCTGGAATTTTTATTTCTCAGCAGAAATATGTGAAAGATCTTCTGGTAAAATTCAACTTAAAAGACTGTAATGCAGTTAGAACTCCACTTGCTGCAAATCAAAAATTCAGTATAGAAGATGGAGAAGAAAAGGTTGATGCTCAGTTGTATCGAAGTTTAGTTGGAAGTTTGCTTTATCTTACAAACAGTCGTCCAGATATCCTGCAAGCTACTGGTCTGCTATCTCGTTTCATGCAAAGTCCTAGCAAAATGCATTATGGTGCAGCAAAGAGAGTTCTCAGATATATGAAGGGAACGTACTCTCATGGTTTGTGGTACTCTAATTCTAATAATTTTAAACTATTTGGTTTTTCGGATAGTGACTGGGCAGGTTCTGTCGATGATCGCAAGAGTACCACTGGATATCTGTTCATGCTTGGATCAAATGTCATTTCGTGGTGTTCAAAGAAGCAGCCATCTACTGCATTGTCCTCATCGGAAGCTGAATATATGACTGTTACTTCGGCAGCTTGTCAAGCTGTATGGCTAAGAAGAATTTTGAATGATATGAAGCAACATCAGATGGAAGCAACAACAATTTTCTGTGATAATCAGTCCACTATTGCAATGACAAAGAATCCAGTACATCACAATCGCACCAGACACATTGATACACGGCATCACTTCATACGAGAACTGGTGATTGAAGGAAGCATTAAAATAGAGCATTATAGTTCTCAAGAGCAAGTTGCTGATTTATTTACAAAGTCTTTGTCTGCAGAAAAGTTCATTTGTTTTCGAAAAAAGTTGGGTGTTATAGATTTTTGCATTAAGGGAGCGAATGTTGTGGTTTAATGTAAAAATCTGATTTAATTTAGTAGTTTTTAATAAGTCAAAAACAGTTACTATAAGTCCTAGTCTTAAGGGTCTGTTAGCAGGTGTCTTGATTTTAGGAGGATTTGCTGCTGTTAGTTGCTGTTCCCTCTCTCACGTACTTTCAGTTATGGTTCTACATGTATTTAAGATGGTTACTATTGAATAAAATATTCAGTTCATCAATAATAGTGTGAATCTCTTCCTCCTCTGTTTTACCCTGTTTTTGAATTCTTTTTTCAACAGAATCATGGAAAATGTAGACTGGATAGCAAACAGAACAAAGGTAGAAAGAAGGAAACTCGGATCCAGACAGGGATCTCCAAAGTGTTTGAAAATGTCCTCTTTTTTCTAGTGTAAAATCTGTGTGATTTTCGAGAATCCGATTTGATAATTTTGATGTTTATTACTATTATTTTAAGGCTGGAAATAAAGAAAAAAAATAATTTTACCATCTCATTTATTTAATTAAAAAAAGAAATTGAGAATAAAAATATCGTTTTTATTACTTCTGTTTTATTTATAGTATTGAAGGATTCTTGATTGATGAATTGCTTTTAAAAAAATAGAAATTACTCCCTTTATCTTATAATTTTTATCTATTTTCTTAGTTTATTTTAAAATATTGTACATTTTCTATTTTTACATTATGCTTAATTTATAAATTGTCTGTTTTTCTATTTTAATTTTGTCTTATTAATTACAACTAGTATTACAATTCGTGAGTATTAGAAGAATTAATAGTAGTAAAGTAGAAGTTGTAGTTTTGTAACAAATAAAGAAAAAAAATGTAGTAATTTTTCATGATTGAATTTGCTACATTATAAAATGAATTTTTCATTAATTTATTAAATATTAATATTTGATGCACGGGGAAATGTTAGAAGAATTAATAATAGTAAAGAAAAAGTCAAGTGTTAGATATGCAAAATAGACCAATCCTTCTAGTACTTATGTACCCACTTGTGCATACTGTGAAAAGAATCACCCTGATGCTTGCAAGAAAGCTCTTAGTGCGCTTATTTTGATTGTGGAAGCCTTGACCATAAGGTGAACGATTGTCTTGAACCTAATTATATCCATTCTTCACATACTGAAAGGCTCAATTCATAAACCTATTGTTACTCCTAAAACAAGTAGAGGTGCAACATATAAAAACACACAAGCAAGAGGCTCTAATGGGGCTAATCAAGCTAGTTACAACACGAGCTAGTAGTTACCCAAAAATACTCTTTTTTGCGAACCTTATGGATATTCTATATTTTTGCGACAATAAGCTGGAACATGGCTCAATATGCTCCACTGCGTCAAATTTCAGGCTTAAGAAAGCGCCCTTACGGTCCTACCCACGCCACCTATGCCATTATGATGTTTTGGCAAGGCTTTGATGGCAAGGCTTCTAACACTATAAACAGATAGCCAAACTATCTGCTGTAGACGGGGACAAAAGAAAATTGAAACTAATCCTTCTTCATGTTGAAGCTTATGAATCATGGAAGCTTTGTTTTTGCTATCTTGCTATGCTGAAAGAAGCACTTATTCTTGGCTTAGTTCTTTTCCTCGAATAAGTTCCTCGGACAGTAGAATTCCAACGGGTGCACTTCTCAGCAACTTGGTAATATTATCACAGATCTGTGCCCAATTTCTGGTAGCATTATCAACGGATTGCTGCATCCTGACCCTTTTGTTGTTCATCTGCTCAATGAAATGGTGTTTGATAGGGACAACTAAGTAATTGTTTGATGGGATCTTCAATTATTTAGCTGGCAGATCGAAGAAAAAAAAAGCAACATATAAAGAAAGAAATGGCAAAACCAAAAAGAAAGGAAAGGGATTGAAACAAAGGGAAGAGGAAGTAAGAGTTTTAAGGGGAAACAGTTGAAGAGAAAATTATAAAACTAAATCAAGTGGAAATCAGAATCAAGAGAAATGAAAAGTAAGGAAATAGAAATTAGAATCAAGAAGTGGTACTTGCTAGAATCATAACAATGCAGACTGGATAGCAAACAGGACCAAGGCAGAAAGAAGGAAACTCATATCTAGACAGGGATCTCCAAAGTAACAGATAATGAAACCCTAAAAATGAGGAACAAATTTAAGATTTTTATTTTGCAAAATCATCATATTCAAGCAGGTATTTCTTGCTCACCAGCTCTGCCCCCGCCTGGCCTGCCCAACCTCCCGACAAGTTTTACAGGAGCACGACCCAGCCTGCCTCGTCAAAACTCTAAAACCATGCTTATTTTAGGAAAGGCTTGGTTCAACCAGCAAGAAAGCAGACGTATATTATTTTGAAAAAATTATAATGAGTTGCAAACACTCAAGTAGTCAACAACCACGGAAGGAGCCAAAAGTATGGAAAAATAGATAATTTTAGATGTATGAAACCATGAGGCAGTTACATGATGAGGATTGTATAAATATACCATTTAAGTAAAGATGCATGGACTGGTGAACGTTTTTTATAATTCAATGTAGCATAGATCTATGATTTCCCCCATGCTGCCACTGATCTTAAGGATAGGACCTCATCATCATATCATAGACCGATCAAACACTTCGCTTGCCTTGGTAGCAATCAAGTCTCAGCAGCACAGTATATGGATCCATAGGCTCAGTTAAAAGTATTGTAACCAAAACGAACCGTCTAGATCTATGAATTTCCTGTAGGTGTAGAATTTGGTGGTTCTGATGATCCTACTATTTCTTCAAAGGCTTCCATGTCTATGGTCATATCATCCTCAATATCTGCCTCCTGTACCTCAGCCATTATTTCATCCCCATCTCCTGCCATAGGTTCATCACCGTTTTGCATTAAATTTGATTGCAGTTCCGGCTCTTGACCTGCTTTATCTGGTTCATCTGGCTTTTGCATCGCTTGAGGATAAGGATCCATAGAAACTGTTAATGTGGATGTCACCAAGAGATTCTGGGTGGAGGATTTACTCATGTTAGCAAAACTAAGCATAAGAATAATCACATGACTCTGAGCTAAATAAGGATACCATGTGCTAAAAAGAATACTAATTCTGCAGCTTCCAACTTGACTGTAAGCATTTCTTTTATATTATATCATAATTCTGTGGCTATTAGATTTTTCCAGTAAGGCATGTCAAACGAGTCAATGAATCTCTATCTAAATTGCACAGTACCTACTTTCATAATTGAGTAGCTAAAATCAAACAGTGTTAGGCAATGAAATCTATTTCATGAGCTTGTATCCATGATATTTTGTCTTGGTCTAGTTTTGTACCATAAGATCAACTATTTAGAGCAAGGGCTCACTGACCCAAGCTCTTACAGGTCTTAAATATCTATTTGTTATCTAAGTTTGCAAACAGTTTATCTGATGCTCAATGAAGGAAAGAATTTAACATTTCTACCAGAAATCAAATCTTCCCAAAGGGGACAGCCAGATGGTAAAGAGCTTTAAGCCCCAACGAAAAGTCTCGGGTTCAAGATCTCTCATCCCCCTTCCCTCGTGTTTGGAGTGTGTGTACCAGGAATCAAATCCCACTAATATCAGGACTGGGACAGAAATGTTGAATGGCAGGCAACAATATTGTGTAACTTGGCCATTGGATAACATAAGCTATATAGAATAGTGATTCCAACATCCTTAAGAAAATTGATACTGCAGATAGGTTGACATGTCACCAATTGCAAGGCCAGGAAAGGGATCAGCGTAGATAAATGTTAATGAGAGCTTAAATGTAATATAAACTAAAGTGGTTCAACTGAATGCTAGTGTTTCAACTGAATGCTAGTGTAAGTCCCAAAATAACATACAGACAAGATAATAACATTAACAGAACTTGCCATACTTAAAATCCACTTATAATACAGAGGTTCTACCAGTGACCCACAAGGCTTGAGATGTAGCAACAGTTCCTACCATTTGTCAACAGTCTCATGCATGTGATGCTAAGTAGTGATTAAATCAACAGGGAAAGAAAAAGCAGGCCGAAGTATGTTTATATGCTAAACAAATTGTTTCAAAGGTCTAGTAACACACCTTTTCTAATGCTAGGGCGAGCTTTGAAAGGTTTGGGTAGATACTTCTTGCAGCCAATAGGATCTGCTAAATACAGGAACAATGAGAGATTTTCACAGTAAAACTTAACAATAAAGCCACAAAACTAAGGGTTAAACAAGCATGAAGAATTCAGCAAAAGAACAGAGTTGTCAAATTGTGTCAAGTCTCAATCCATGCTCCTGCATTTATGTCATAAGATTTGCTTGCTCTTGAATTTGGGTTTACCAATTTTAGGCTTGCATTAGTTACTACTGAGAAAAGGCGCTGTTTTTTATTGCTTAGCAACAATTAGAAGTTGTTTCTTCATCATAAAAGTTCCAAAGCTGCATAGCAATTTTATATTAAGAGTAAAGCCACAAAATCAAAGGTTATATGGGGACGAAGCATTCAGCAAAAGAGTGGATTTGTCAAATTGTGTCGAGTCTTAATCCATGCATCTTCTATATTTATGCCATAAGATTTGCTTACTCTTGAAATTGGGTGTTAGGGATTTTAGGCATTGGAATAGTTATTATTGAGAAAAGCACCAGCTTATTGTTTGTCAATCATAAAAGTTCCAAAAAGCTGCAGAGCAATCTTATATTGCTTGTAGTAAAAAGTACCTGAAATGATACCTTTAGCAAAAACCAATTTAATGCCAACCAAAAGAATAGCATAAAGTACCAAAAAAATAGCAGTGAGGGCATCCTGCTTCCCTGAATAAACATATGTAATGAATCCTAATACCTCAGTTCTTCCAACAAAATAAATTAAAAGAAGAAGAAGAAGAAGAAGTACACTAAATAACCTTTACTTGCAAAATGCAAAAACACTTCTATTTCACAAGTCTAAGAATTAATACTTGTGATGGTTCCAGGGGAATCAAAGAATTTTGCAAACTTTCATTAGAAGGCTTTCTCAGGATTAACAGTTCTTATTTTCTCATACCAAGCCTAAGTAGCAATCGTAGTCAGAGCTGTCATGTCTAATTTTCATACTAATGTCTAATAGGCTTGCAAGAATCGCAAGGATTAATCAGAATGCAATATTCTAGGTGAATGTTTGCAAAACCAGATGTAAGGATTTTCACTAGTTCAGATGATAACCAGAATTGAGAAGTTGTAAGGTTCGTGAAGTCACTAACATCTATGACTTGTCTGGGTTCAAGAATAATGATCCATTATAAGGAATATATAGTAGTTCATAAAACCCCTACCAATGTGGAAACATTTTCTTTAGAGCATAGAAAAAGCAACTGGCGAGGGTGAGGAAGAGAGACAGGCAAACAGACACTCAGAGAAGACAATATATAAAGAAATTACCTCACAGAGTCTCTGCAGTGTAAATGGAGGACCTTCATCGAATCTATGAAGAGCTAGACAGCAGGAAACAAAATTCTTATAAATAGTTTCACCAAAGAAAAACAAAACAGAAAGAACATAAAGTTTACAAAATTTATAGAGCCTCTATGTTTAGTCAAACCATCCAAAAAATGGTGAGCAAAGCTACTATCTGGGTGCAACAGCAACCCTAAGAAAGAGTGGTGGCCCAAGAACTTTGCAATAACTATGGCTCTAAAAACATCACAAACCAAGACGCCGGTGTTAAGTCTGAGAAATCAATTACAGAATGTTTCTGACTTCATAGTGTCAAATCACTTTGCACCATACCCTAGCAACATAACTTGACCCCTGAACCCATTAGAGGACTACTTAGGGCTTCTGTCCAAGGTGAACTTCCTTTTCGAGATAAAATGAACACCACTTCTTAGGACTCATATCCCCAAGCATGCCACATAGCCATGTCTGCATGTCAATTTATGCAAAATTTGCATTCTAATGCGAGACATGATGTGTCATATCATTATCACAAATCTTCATGTTCATAATTGCAAATGCCGCCCATGTACATGACCCATCTTATACACAGCTCAAAGAAAAATGAGTAAGGCACCAGAACTACCTTCATCCAACCTTTTCACCAATTCTGGATAAGTTTCTCCTAGTGAAGCATTCTGTTGGTCACTGGTCATTTTTGCCTCAGGATACTCGGACAAAACCTTGAAAAGTAAATATTGTAAATCAGGAACCAACTATTGCAACAACTATGCACTTTTTGATCTTAAGCAAATTAAATATTCAAAGTTTATCACATTAAAGAAATACAAGATCTACATGCTAGCATACCTCCCCATACCTGCTTCAAATGAAAGGATATCATGCTTTTCAGTTTGTCCCAATCGTGCCTAAAGTACAAATCAAGAAATGGATACAGATTAACAGGAGTTACAACTTAATATACCTATCTTACTTTTCTCAAAAATGAAAAACAGGTAAAATAAGAACAAGTCAGCTACTACCATAACCTGCCCAAGCAAAAAGTTAAATCATTCTGATATATTGGTAAAAATAACTTGTCCAAATCCGTAACCACATGCTTTCTCTCTTACTATTTGAATGATCAAGAAAACAAATTCAGTGCAGAACAAACATACGGGGAATATGCTCACTCAAAAATTAAGAGCATTACCAAAATATTCACCTATTAAATATTTTGCAACATTTAACAATCATTATTCCCATCAAATAACCAAAAATCACGATTATGCTAAAAGGCATACCAAAATTTCCCTGTGGAAGCAATAACTTCAAGAATGCCTGTAACTTCTTCTGTAATCATGGGCTGGGGTTCTGCACCACTAGATTCCCATGTGCAAGACTAGTTTAGTATAATATAGCATGTAAAAACCCTATGTAAAATGCAACCCTCTGCAAATATCAAGAACTTTATAATTTAAAACGATTTAATAAAGAAAGGAGAAGAAAAAAAAAAGTAGCACACTAACATGAAGACATTTGCAACGGCAATATTTAAAATTTCCCCAATTTTAGCTTATACTAAATAGAAATCATGGCCAAATTTGCCACTGCATTCCTGATCAGACTCTAAACTTTCTATCTGGGCAAATGGTTAAAAGAAATGTACTTTATCCAAGTAACCCAATTTCTAATAAAATCCAAAACTTTTAAGCAAATTTGAATTACATTTTGTGATATTTTCTACAGATAATATCACATTTTTTACTCAAATTGATTTGTCAAAATTGCACCATTCGAACCAAAACATAATGTGTTGGACTACTTATCCAAATAACACATTTGAAGGCATATTTAGAAAAATTCCAAAAGTTTCTTTGGATTTATCCCATGTTAACTCCTTGTATGACAAAGCCACCAAACTTCTGGAGTTTTTTTGGCCAATAAGATTGTATAAAATTTCCACCACTTCCCATTTCTTTCACCTGAAAACGTCAGAAGCTTAAAATTTCCATTCCTTGACAAAAAATGTTCTAACCTAGCCCAGGCAGCTCAATGAAAAACAAAACTAATGAACCCAGCATATCATTTGCTTGAGAAATAATTCACAAATGTTTCCCACATAGAAACGGGAAATGGTATTCTTATCAAAATGTACCACCCATAAACACAATACATCACATGGGCGACTGATTGCCTGAAATTATGCTAATTTGTCCTGTTGGGAAGTTTGAGGTTTTTTCATCCAGTGTTTCTAATTTAGGCCATGGCACCCAAAAAATGCAGGTAAAACAAGGATAGAAAAAATGAGCTTTTGTGAAAAAGATGAAATTAAGTCCATATTTGGTCACTAGTAAAACAATTAACACATCTATTGGACTAGTAAAAAAAATTTGTCCTGTTGGGAAGTTTGAGGCTTGTTGATTCAGTGTTTCTAATTCAGGCCATGGCAACCAAAAAGTGCCCGTAAAAGAAGATTTTTTTAAAAAATGAGTTTTTGCTCAGAGGTGACTAGTAAAACAATTATATTAACACATCTTTTGGACATTAACTTTTCTATTCCTAACTGGCGTCTGTTGTTACACTGAAACATTCTGGAAACCTGCAACGGCAGACAGGCTTCCACGAAAGCAGACAAACATCCCATCATGTCAATGTCTATGCTCAACAGAGCTTTAAGATCAAGATCGTATCCTTTCCCCACTCAATTTCATAAAAATCAGAAGAAGTAAGCCCATTAGAACAATGCTTGTAGTCCAGTTCCCTAAGATTAAGAACTGTCCCGCTCTTCACAATACATCACTAGCTTAGAATTATTTTATGTAGCATTTACCACATGTGAAGTGAGAGGATTTATCCCCAGAAATCCTCAACTATCGCAGGATTGAAAAGAAAAAATCTACATCATGCAGGTCTACGAAATCAGATTACTTAATATATATATATATATATATATATATATATATATTCCGTGCCAAACGCAAAATAACTCCAAATCCAAACATAGAAGGAGAAATAGCAGCAAAAGAAGAGTTGCGCTTCAAAAAATAGTAGTCAAAGAACTTTAAACCCCAGCTAAATTCCCCAATATAGCAAGAAAAAGCACACACGTATATGAAGCAATAAGCATTTACCCATGATTTAAGGAACTGGGAACTGCTTTATCGTCGCGGGGATCAGCTTCTTCGGCTAAAGGCACTGAGTGCTCGGAATTTTCAGTGTACGGCGTCCCCATTCGGAGTTTTTACCCGCTAAAGATGACAGTAGAAATTTTGGCACTGATACCCTAATCGCGATTTGCAGATTTTGTTTTAAATTTTTTGCGAATCGGATGTCCAGGTGAGTGAGGCCTATTTTTTAAAATTGGTTTGATAAAAACTGAACTTTAGCAAAGTTTTAAACTGTCGATGGACTAACTTGCGAATTCGTCCTTTTTTTCTTTTTTCCTTTTTTTTCCTTAAAACAATTTGCTAAGGACGCGATACCAAACTGCCACTCATTTGTGATATTTTATTTTTAAATTAAAATTTTGTGAGAATTTATTTTATCATACAAACATACATTTCGATGTTGTAGTATAATATAATTAAAATATTAATGTCAATAAAAATAATTAAAATTAAAAGGTGTACATTAACGGGACATTTTTTTAATAATATATTTTTAAAAATTAATTATAAAAATGATATTTATTAGAAATTATTTATCAAATTAAATTTTTTTTAAAATCGCTACTACTAGTAATAGTTTCAGACTGTGAGACTCACGGCTGCAAACTATCAATTCTCACTGAAATTATTATGACCTGTAACGGTTTCAGTATTTGTGTATCAGATCTGAAATCGCTATAACTAACAGCGATTTCAAATCTGTTATGCTTGATTGACGTGTGATGCAGATAATACTTTATATTATTTTTAATATATCATCTCACATTATTGTAGTTAAATAGCAAAAAACCTGTTTATATTTTGCTAAAGATTTTAGATTTAATTCCCATCAACTACATTTTTTTATATTAAGTATTATAAATATATGAATTGACACGTCATGAGGAAATTGCAGAAATAGCAAGATCCACATTATAACTTTTTGTTGTTTATTTTTTCTCAAATCAATTCTTGTGGACAAATTAATACATGACGTATAAATTAAATGTTATTTTTATGTTATTTCATCTCTTTTTTTTTCACTTTTTTTAACAAGATTCTTATTTATCATAAGTGTTTATTGATACTCATTAATTAATACATAAAAAAATGTTTTTTTGGGAATGAAATTGACTAAAATTTATAAAATGGTTGTAAATTAAAAATTACGTGCTAATCTATCCAAAGAGGGTCTAAAATTGCATTAATTTATTCACATGACATTAATACGAATATAGTTATCAACAAGGTTGTCAAAAATGAATTTCCACCTAAAATCTTTTCAAGTCTAAAACCAAAGCATTTTTTTTGCTGCATTTACTTTTTACACATAATTAATTTTAATAAGTTTATTATGAAAAAATACTTTATTATTGCATACAAGTTTATTATGAAAAAAATACTTCACTATTGAAATTTGACAATAATAATTAAAAAAATTGCTAGTAAATTTTATTTTTTGAAAAATAAATTAAAATTTATGCAGCTAAGTAAGTTTTGATTTTATTGTATCACATAATTCTTGGCTACTGTTATTTCTAATGACATTTATATTTATAACTCTGCATTATACTTTTATTGTTAAAAAAAATTAAAATTTAATTCAAGTACTGTTACCTCAAAATAATAAAACTAGAAATTATCCAAGGGAGCCGAAGCAAGCAGAGTCAATCTTTTCCTTATTTTTGGTCAAACAGAGAATTTCATTTTCAATATAACTAAAAAAAGGAGTTTATCCAATTGTCAATACATAAAAACAAAAGTATAGATAATAACTAAACCAACAAACAAGTCTAACGACTAATCACTTCACCTTGGGATGTGATAGTCTACCTATACATGCAGTGTGTAACACACGTGCGCGCGCACACACGTAACTAGAGGTAATAAATAGACGAATTGAGTGAATTTAAATTGCATCATTTATAATGCCCGATAATCAGACATTGATTCGAGTATCAGTGTCACAATATATTGCAGTGATCCATAAATTATTATTAAACTATCTATTTTTATAATATTCATATTCTTAACTATTAATTTGTGAATTCTACATTTTGAATATATTATTATTAAATTTGCAGAAATTTGGATAATATAACAACTGAAACCCAAATTCTACCTTCCTGTAAATGCTACAAAAAAATACTCCCAAATAATCACACATATCCAACCTAACCTCGTACAATATATAAAAATTCTGTAAAATCTACCAATACAGACAACATTAATTTTCATAATTGTATATATAAATATACATACATACCATAAAAGTACAATTTTTTTGCTTTATCTCATCAAATTTATTTACAATGTAAAATATATATACAGGTCCAAAAATATATACAATTCCAAAAACTAGTCATGCCACCTTATACGGCATCTTCCATATGTACATGCCAACCAAAGAAAATACAAAATGTTGGATTTCTCTTCCATTTATTTCTCTCCAGTACAAGCTCAATCTCTGTGTCCTGCTTGCAGCACAAAATCACATGTTAAGTGCTAAAATACTTAGTAGTGAATATAAAACCTTAAACTTTAAAATTTCACTGCAGTTTAATTCATGTAATACTCATAATTATATTCATTATAATTAATTTTTATAATAATTTCTCGATTTAAATTCCAAAATTTTATTTTTATCGATAAAATTACTATTTTTGCCCCTATTTGAAAAATTCCATCTCAGTTATGACTTTTCAAGTTTTATTCTTAAATTTTTACAACTTTTCATTTTCGTTCCACACTGTAGAGGTAAATCTTTACTTTAGTCCTTAAAGTTTCAAAGATGCACTTTTACCCTAATTTTATTTATTTATTTAGTTCTTTTATATTTTTTTTCTTACGTTTCGGTATTTTTACACTTTTTCTCCAATATACCATGAAAATATATCACTGAATAGAATGAGAAAAACGATGGACCACGTGAGTCCCAGTACTCCAATATTATCAATTACATGCATATTTTTCTTTTTTTTCAATTTAATCCAAAAAATTATATTTTGGTCCTTAATTTTTCAATGGTGGCCGAAAATTTTAATTAAATACAACAATTCCATTAATTTGATTTTTAATTTCTCGATTCTAAGTTCAATTTCACATTTAACCCATAATTAACCTAAACTTTCCATAATTATATATACAACATATATGAAATTAAAGGATTTAAAGTTATTCACTTACCTAATTTCACTCCAAATCACTCAATAATCTTTCCTTTGTCCTTGTCTTTGATTGCTTGGCTTCCCTCACCTTAATTCTCTAATTGGCCAAATTCTAGGTCCAAAATTCATCATGATTTCAATCAATTTTAGTCCAAATAATTCATACAAACTCAAAATCAATACTTAAATAACTAAATTATCAAGAAAAATTCAATTTCCCCTAAACTTACCAAAATACCCACTTGATGAGCTAGCTTATTTCTTACTTCTTTCACCACTATAGGCAACCAAGGATGGAGGAGAAGTAATTTTTGGTAATTTGGATGAAATTAGGGGTTTGTTAAAGCTTGAAAAATGAGCAAAAATGGAGGAAAAAGAAGAAGAAGCTTATGGGTAGTAAGGAGAAGAAGAAGAAGAGCCAGCCAAATGAGGAAGCAAACCAGATTTTTTCCATTTAATATAACTTACCTACTTTAGGACAAAAATTAATTAAATCCTAAATGGGTTCAATGCCATTTGTCACTCTTTAATTGGCTAAAATACTTTAAATTATCAATTTTTGATAAAAATTAGATCAAAAATTTCTAAAAATGTTAATTAGACCATATTTAAAATTTCGGGTCAATCCAAAGTCATTTCGATATAAAATTTGGCCTGAATGCACATTTTATCAGTCCGAAAGTTGAATTTTGAAATTCTTCAAAAACTTTATTTTATTTTTTCAAAAATTCATATACATAATTTTTAGTGACCCGATACAATCGGAATAATTTTATGAAGTTCGTGAAATATTTTCAAGCCAATCAAAGTTTTCGGTCAACTTTATCAGTCTTGTTATTTATTTTATTTTCCACCTTTAAAGGCTTATTTAATCTCAATTTCATTTCAAATTATAGCACCAGACTCTTCACAAACAATACTTTTCAATGATGAAAAAAAAATTTTGCTATTCATTTCAAAAAGCACTATTTACGTGATCAGCGATTTATGAGGCATTACATCATTAATGAACAGATTATTAATGGATCGAATTATAAATGAGTCATAAATGAATCAATATACAAATGAATTGTGCATATTTGAATCAACCTATGAATTTAATGTAAATTATTATAAAAAAATTTATTAATTAATTACTGGATCCGATAATAATAATATTCAATTGCAAATATAATATAAATAATAAATTAATATATAAATAAAAATAAAATTTCATTAATAATAGATATAAGGAAACAAATCTTCAATCCTACTCAGCTATGGATTAGGAATTATTAATCCTTTATCTCATCATTTTTATTTTTATTAAGTATATCCATCAATTTGATCGTGCATTTTAAATCAAAGTAAATTATATAACCAACTTAATTAAATTGATCTCCAATCCTAATCCTACTCAATTTCAAGCTGTCCATTAATTCCATTCTTATAAAGGAAAATATAATATTCTACCACTGAAATTTCACTTTCTATTCCAACACTAACGCAACCTCATTCTGCTTCTGTATATATACACTCCACTCCCATTATTCTTGTTCTTATTATAAGCCTTTTGTTTTCTGTTTCTGCAAAATCTGAGGGTAAAGATGGCAAAAGCTTGGGTTCCTTTGTTGGGTATTGTTCTGTTATGGTGTGTTGCAATGGAAGCAGAGAATTTTAAATATAAAGATCCAAAGCAGCCATTGAATATGAGAATAAAGGATCTTATGCAGAGAATGACATTAGCAGAAAGGATTTTAAAAATATAATATTCTTCGCTTCGAGAAGAAGAGAAGCAGTTTTGGCGGGGATATGGAGGAAGATGGGGTTGGGGGTTTTAGAAGGGCTTTTAGCAGGAGATTGGAACTCGAAAATTAGGGATTTTCTTAGGTCAGGTGAGTTATTAATGGAGAAAAAACAGAAATTGTGGGGAATATAATATTGATAGATAGCGCTAAATTCAGGTAGAACGAGTATAATTAACTTGTAATGTTTAAGAGTGGAAAGGTCTGGTCTGGATGCAATAAATTGACTAATTACTTGTGAAAAATACAGGTGCAGCGGGGAATGATGAAACCCTGAATGTCAAAAATTCAAATTGGAGATTCACAAGGAGGAATTCTCTTTGGAGACTTGGGATCACTTTTCTCTTAAATGCTACGTAAAATGCCCATGATGGCAGCCAAAGCAGATGCAGTTTCCATAAACTCATTTAAGGAGTTGGAGCCCATTTGAGTAGAAAGCTTGAATCTTTAAGAGAATTGAAAACTAAGAAGAAAAAAAAAAACTAGATCTAAAACTAATGTACAATTAACTAAAGAAAACTAGGGCTAAAACTAAAGAAAAATTCCTCTCTCTAACTCTACTCTAGGTCTCCTTTTGGTCTCTTCTAATTTTGGTGTTTAAGTGTGTTTTTATAGTGTCAAAAGAAGAAGCTAGATGCTTTAATACTTCCTAAATCAGAAGAAATTAGAGTTTGATCGTGTCTATAACAGCTCCACTCGGGTGAGTACATGAGATACTCGGGTGAGGGCTTTTAGTACTTGGGAGAGACATTGACATACTCGGGTGAGGGATTTTAGTACTCAGGAGAGTACTTTGGCTTTGCACTTCATGTAATCTTGACTTCAAAATTACATAATTATTCTAATTCTCTTCCTTTCTTCAATTAACTCTCTTTTCTTCAATTTAACCCCTAAAAATACCAAATTACAATTAATTACTCATGAATTATAACTTATAAAATTAAACACCAAATTAATACTAAATTAATCAACTTAAACACCTAAAAACATACTAAAAACATAGTTACAATTCACAACTATAACACCTTAGACCCGATCAGTTAAATACTCGAATACAGGATGTCACACTCGGGCTTAGATTCCTTTAATATGGATCAAAATAAACAACTATTTAAAGATCTGATCATTTATCAAATTACTATTCATTTTGTAAAAATTTTGACAGAATTTTTCCTAAAATTCATGAAAACCTCCTGAAAAGAATGTACCTAAAACACTTCTATCCAAGTCTATTCTCCCATCCAACCTCCATTCAAACTCCAATACACATAATCATTACCCTTCTTCCGATAATTCATGAGTCAAATTAACAAAATCATTTACATCGCACTTAGCTATGATATTCTTCCTTTAATTTATAATAATAATATCCATAAATATTTACATGATGTTTACACCTCAAAAAAATACAATGTATATGCCAAAGTATCTTAAAGATATCAAAAAGAAATAAGTGAAATATCCACCTCAGAATCTTGTAACCTTTTTGTTATGACTCAAGTTGTGCTGTAAATCTACTCCACTACCTTCAAATCTACGAGCAAAAATAAAATCATGCGCTAAACATTTTGCTTAGTGGTATTCAAACAATTCTATTTTTTCACTCAATATAGAATTTTAAATTAAAATATGCTTAAAATTTTACTAATCATCAAAACACAAAAATTATCACTTATTTCAAAATATAAAAACAATAACTCCATCATAAGGAATTTAAACTTGTATAACTCACATAACCTATCAAACATAAATACCTTTATTTACTTTTAACAAAAAGGACATAAATCCATTTACAAGGAATTTAGATAAATATAATTCGTATATAGATTAAAGTTTAATTAATATTATAGTCCAAAGAGGTAGCTAGTCAATTATTTTTAATTAAAAGTCTCAAATAATTTAAATAAACACTTAATATTTATTTTATGTACTTGCCCCCAGTAAAATCCAAAGGAATTGCACCGAGCTGGATAAATGAAATTTAAACACAGAATCAAGCTCTCAGGGTATCGACATCCGAGGTTGCCCGGTATTCGCCCCCCTCAAGGTATCGACATCTAGGGTTGCCCGGTATTCGCCCCCCTCAGGGTATCAACGTCCAGGATTGCCCGATATCCGCCCCCTCAAGGTCCTCATACAATCTATTTAATGTAATACATTTACTATAAATTTAAATACATACATATATATACATATATTTATATACATACATATGTGGATCGAGCTCTCGGAGCCATTCAGCCCACGACTCAATTTAATAGTATTCACCGGAAGAGTTCTCGGAGCCATTCAATCCGGTAATCGTATTACCACGCAGTACTGCTAAACGTCCCTAATTGGCATGCCAATCTTATCTTATTGCCCCAATTCATGTCTAGTTTTACTAAGGGCAATTATAAAACATCTTATATTTCATTTCACAATTTAATTCAATTCTAGTTTACATGCTATTGTGATTTTCAAAGTTTAAAACAAATTGTCTAATTCAAATCTTTGTCCAACAATTTAAAACAATCCCTCGTTATACATGAGTTCAACCAGGGCACAATTTCTTCAATCAAATGTTCATCCATTCCAATTAAACAAAAATATACATTTTACAAATCTAACAATTATCACAGTTCAATAGAATTGACAGTTTTGAAATTTAATCCTTATAACTCAATTAGAATTACACCGAACCACTCATCAATATTTAACTAATTATTTATAATGCAAGCTTTATGAAATACTAACTTGCTCATGAAAACTCTAACTTGCATAATAGGAGTTATTTGATACCTTTAAAAATTTTCAGCCTTTATAATTCAATTGAATTACTTCATACTACTGGTTTGCTTTTAACTATATGCTCATAACATTAATCTTTACAGAATATATATATATATATTTTATGCTACGACTCACATCATATATATATTTTATTTCATTATTTGCAATTAAACCTCTATAACTTAATTTAGTCATCTCTTATTACTTTTTAACACAACAAAATGCATATATGACATCTGCACATAAGAAGTCCTCACTCTACCTATCTCAAATTTACATACGTAATGCATTTTATTTATCCCTTTGCAATTAAATCCCGTTTAATCTAATTACATAATCTCACAACATTGATTTGATACTTAATAATAATTTATAACATTATTTTCTTAAATATCTTACTTCATCGACTCTAGACATATACTTACATGATATACAATTTGAAAGAAAAATAAAATGCATGAACACATATCGAAATTGGAGTTAACTTCTTTAATTTCAGCTTTTAATAACTTCAATTCACCATTTCTTTTACTACCCGACCTGCTTCAACTTTTATGCATTCATTAATTTATCTATTTAATAAGCCATACCAATCTCTAATTCAATTTTCCTTTCACCTAAGGCATACTTTACCAAAGATTTACAATTCTTCAAGAACTAAGGGACATAGTAGCTTTACATCCTTATTATGATTCAATTAAAAATTTTCTTTAAGATTACCTTAACTATCGTAAAACCTTACTCAATTTATACTAACTATAAAATATACCTATTGATCTTTAAATTCACAACCAATCCTAAACGTAATTCTTATTTACTTTAAAACTTAATATTGTTAACCTCAACCATAATAAAATTAACTATAATCCAAAATTTTTCACATACATAAAGCATAATCAAAGGGAAAAATAAATTTGCTTGAACACTTACAAGTTGTGTTGCTAATTTCTTCAACTATTCTTCCTAAAAACTTCAATCAACCTTCAATCCTGCATTTCTTTCTCTTTCAACAGCACCTTTCATTCTTTTTCTACATAAACCCATAATCCACCATAATTTCTTAACTAATTATATCTCAAATACACAACTTACAACAATTCTAGTTAAATACTTACTTAAATTCTCAATTAATTCAATCAAATATTAAGTTCCCAATTTTTCCTCAATTAGTGAAATCCCTAGATCTGCAATTACATTATCTCTACCTCACATTTCTCACCATAAATCAATAATTAAGAGTAAGAAGAAGCTTACCCAACCAAAAGGAGAGAGAGGGAGAGCAACACAAGGGAAATCGGGTGGAGGAGGAGCCAAACAGAGTTGCTGCCACGCAAAGAAGAAGAAGAAGAAGAAGAAGGAGAAGGAGGCGACGGTGGCAGTTGGCTGCGACCACGAGGGGCGGCGGCGGTGGACTGTCGTGTTGCGGTGGCCGGATCGTCGGAGAAGGGAGATGGGAGAAGATGGCATCGGGTTCTTGGGACCAAAGAAAAAGGAACCAACTGGTTCCTTAAAAATGAAGAGAAAGGGAATGGCCAAAACGACGTAGTTTTGGCCAAATTCCCCTTTCAATCCACCATCTTTGCTCTATTTGCAAATAAACCCCAAAACTTTTTATTTTTCCTACAATAACACCCAAAATTCAACTATAATTCAATCCAAATTATTTTATATTTATTTTATTATCAAATTTATATATTATTCGGATCAATTTATTTATTATTCGAATAATTTAAAAAATCGGGGCGTTACAATAACTATCACAAATTTAAATTGTCATAGAGAAATTCCATCATCTTTGATCTTCAATTTCTTTATGTACCACCTAATAAATAAATTATATATGAGAAATAATAAAATATGAAATTAATAACAAATAGCAAACAAAATAAAATATAAAGTGTGCTTGAATTAGATTCTGCATGACAAATCTAACAAATTGCTTGCTGCACTGACAAAAGTTCTAACTAATTAACAAATCTAACCAGCTATGTTTATTCTTATTTTGCACCCACATATAACATATTGAAGGTTTTAAAAGAAATGGAAAAAATCATATATATATATATATATATATATATATATATATCTTTCACATTTTATGGGGATTGCATTTGATGAAAAATTAAGAAAAAATGCAGAAATAAAATATTGAATTAGCTTTTATTTTTACATGCATAAATAATAATTCTTTAAAATGGTTTCTCAATTTGCTGCAATTTTACACTGTATTATGCAACAAAGGAATTAACTTAAGTTCTTGACCAACAAAAAATTCTGAATGCTGCAAAATTTTTGTGGTTTTCTAATAACAATCATTAATCGGAAATGGTTTTCTAATAAATTAAGGAAGCTTCCAAACTAGTTTTCTTTTTCTTTGTTTTGAAGAAAGAAAAGGAAGAAAGGCAAAAATTAAACTAGAACAGCAACAACAGTGCTTTCCTCTTTTAATTGGAAAACTAAGAACAGCAACAACAGTACTTTCCTCTTTGATGGTGGATTTAGATGAATTTGAAGGTTCTTTTTTCAGTACAGAAAGAAGTAAATGAGAGATAGATCCCTTAGATATGTGTCTCTTGTTTTTTTATTGTTATTGGTGTTAAATACTGCATTAACACAAATTATTACATAAATAAAATATAACACTAAAATAATAATAAAAAGATAATCTTAAATACGATGTCATGATGCAAGTGAATTTCAAAAGATGATGCACAAAATTTCCATTAGCATACACAAATGATCTCTTTTGCAGAGGAAGACAACCTCTATTTTCAAGTTCTATTTTTCTTAAGTTCGGGTCTGCTGTATAATTTGCAGCTTTTTTTTTAAATTATTTTTGAAATGAAGATATTTAATAAGATTTATTTCCTTGAATAAATAAAACTTCTAAGCTTTATAACATATCATGCATGTATTTTAAAACGGATGACTTGACAATTAAGGATATGTGGCAAACTTGTGCTATTTTGGCATCATACAAACTAAATACATTATATTTTCTTTTTTTTGAGTAAAATACAGTGTATTTACTTTTGTACATAAATAAAATAATGTATTTTTTTTTATGAAACTCAATACACTATATTTTTTTCTTTAGACTAAAATACAGTGTATTTATTCTTGTACATAAATAAAATATAGTGCATTTTTTTGACGAAACTCAATACACTATATTTTCTTTTTTTGACTAAAATACAGTATATTTACTTTTGTACATAAATAAAATACAGTATATTTTCTTTTGAAGAAGCTCAATACATCGTATTTTCTTTTCTTTTGACTAAATACAGTGTATTTACTTTTATATATAAATAAAATATAATGTATTTTTTTTTCTTTTTGACTAAAATATAGTGTATTTTGACTAAAATATAATGTATTTAATTTTGTACATAAATAAAATATAGTGTATTTTCTTTTAAAGAAACTTAATACACTGTATTTTCTTTTCTTTTGTACTAAAATATAATGTATTTACTTTTATACATAAATAAAATACAGTGTATTTTCTTTTGATAAATTCTTTTTTTCTATTTTAATTTTCCTTTTTTTAGATAATTGCATATTAATAATTATTTTTTATTAAAAATTAATAATTGAGCTATTCGGTAAAACGATATAAGCTCCAAAAAAAAAATAATGAAGCAAATAATATTAATTAAAAAATATTATTAAGTCAATAAATTAACTATCGAAATTGAACATCTATGTCACGCATTAATAAGCTGAACATTGTATAAAAGAGATCTATCAAACTATTTTATATCATTTGTAAAATATTTTGACAAAAAACTGATTTCACCATGTGTTTACATGATATAAGATGGTCCAGTTCTGCATTTTGATTAGCATTTACAGTATCATCTCCTAAAGTGAATTGTAATTTATTCTAGTTATATATATGGACCTTTTAGTTAGACTATGCGTGCAATGAACTGCGAATTTCCTTTTACTTTGCAAAAATACACTAATCAGTAATTTCGTAGTTTTAATTACATTTTCAAATTGAATTTTTACAGAGTTTCATATTTTTCCTTCCTGACCATTTACCTTTACGATAATGTTTTATTCACTTCCAAACAATAACCAGAGATATTCATTTTCAAACTTTGTAATGGAGGAGTTAATTGAACCCATTCATTATGTATATAGCTTATACTTCTAAAAATGTAATAGATAGTCATTTCACTGTTCACAAAAGCTTTTAATGATTACAGGTGGCCATCTATAAGATCATGGAATCCTTGAAGTTACCAAAGAAGGTTAAGATTGGCATCCCTAGGATTCAAATCGATCATGATCATGTTTTTCATAGTTTTGCCAGTATTATTCATTTTCTCAATGATGTCTAGAACTCAAATTTTGATCTAAGTGCAGGGTCTAGTAGAGGTTCAAAGTGCTGCAACAGTTGGAGTTGGTAAGATCATTGCTTAATTTTCTTTTTAAATTGTTTATGCACAAACTCTCGCATAGTTTAATTTCTTTGTAATGAATCTATGCTAATTAAAGAATAACTAGATATGTTGCAGTTCATGAAATATGTTGGATGAGTATGAATGATGATCTTACGGGGCTTCATTTGGCTGAAAAATGTCCTTAGTAGAAATATGGAGCATGTATTATAAGCAATTATAAGATATGGGACATTTTTGAAAGTTGAAGTTTAAAAAATAGCAATTATGGAAGAAAAAATTTTAAAAATTATATTTAAGAAAGTTGAAAAATATGAGAGTGCAAATATGATATACATATTCAATTCAAGGTTTAACGTAAAAAATTTTAAAAGTTGATAAATTTAATAATAAAATTTGCCTATGTTATATTATTTCTACATCTGTGTAATTTTTAGTTACATGACAATGTGAAAACATGAAATTTGTTGCTTGTGATGTATTTAAATGTTAAGAAATACTATGGCGGCGTGGAATTTGTCAAATGATCACACATGGATGAGATCAAAATAAGATGATCACATGTAAAATCTCAGTCCCAAATTACCTATTTAATCCAGTCGCACTCCGAGGGTTAGTTAAGCATATTTAACTCAAAACATAGACCCATAGATTTGTCCATAATCAGTTTAAAATTCATTAGTTAATTTTTTTCCTTACAAGTTGCAATTTTTTTTCCTCGTCTTAATTATCCTATTCATATGCCCATGTGTAGAAAATAGACATGCCCATGTGTAGAAAATAGACATATATAATAGGATATTATTTTAGATGGCTAATAAAAAGCCTTTTTCTTTTTTTTTTAATTTTTTTAAGAATGGTTAAAAAGCGAGTAGTAATACAATACATGCATATGGTAGGTACACATTTAAACCGTCCAATCACTTCATTTTCCATTTCTTGGGATACACGCGCACCGCATGGCGGTGCACCATATCTCAATCCCTAAAAGACTATTTAATGCAACTCTTTTGAAGAAAGGTTCGTATGGTAATCAATTGTGGTTGGTGTGAGTGGTAAGGCACTCTCATCCCTTAAGTGAGGTCAGGGATTCGATCCCCCTCACGTACGGAGCAACACATTGGCCAGTACACTATCCCTTAATTGGGCCGACACGGTGCGAACGAGGATTAATCTGGATGTGGTACGGGCTTAAGGGTGCCTTCCACATTTGGAGCCCATCCAGAATACCCCGTGCATTTCGCAAAAAAAAAAAAGGTTCGTATGGTAATCAGGTGTTTTAATGAGTTGTCTGGGAATCAGATGATAGAATTTTCGAATGGTATGAAGGCAGCGATAGTAATGGTGGTAGTTCATATTTTATTTACTGGTATGAGTATTTTATACAAATTGGCCACAGATGATAGAATGAATTTGTGGATTCTTACTACTTACCATGAGAGTGCAAATATGATATACATATTTAAGAAACTGGACAGGGTCAAATAGTGGGCACCCACCATGAGATTTGGGCCAACTAGGAGTCAGCTGTCGGGTTATTATTCTATACACACCAGACCAAACAAACATCTCCCACCCCACTCACCGGAGATCCTTATGAACATGGCGCTTTTTTGTCTTTTTAACCATCAAATCAAATGAATCTGCAATAGTCAATGTTAAAAATCATTATATATATATAGAAGTATGTTAGCAAAGGCCTAGCCCACCACCGTTCAAAAGCTGCCGCCATTGGACCCAGACCCGGCAACACTCCTCTAAACGCCAATCTAGGAGACGACACCGTTTCTTTGTGCATAACTCCCACCGCCACATTCTATGGTTGGACCCATTGTGAATGTGGTGTGAGTTTATCATTGGTGTGGGTTCACGAAATCATTCTGCTCAATCAATTGAACTTGGTATCATGATTAGCTTCTCCTAAATGAAATTTCTATGTAAATTACCCGTTAACCCAATATTCATATCTGAAAAAACTGTAACTTATATACATACTTATAATTTCTCTTTTACAAAAGCTTAATATATGAAAAAATTACCAAAATTTGTAAATTTATTAATTGATAAACAACTCTTATATTCTAATAATATGTTGATTTGAAATAGCAAATTCTTAGTGATCACCTCACACACACTTTAGGTACGTAAAATGACATAATTAAAATTTTACCAACATTATATCTCTTTTTTAATAGATATTTTATCAGTTTGGAAAGATGTTTTATTAAATTAAATTGTGATAGCTTATTCATCTTAAGCATGTGTGAATCAGTCTTACTTAGGGATGAGCAAAAAAACCGAAAATATAGTCAACCGCAAAAATCGATCCAAAATTAAATTAATTTTTTCGGTTAACTGATCCAATTAATTCGGTTACGGTTTTTAATGTTTACAATTAAATTTTTTGTCACGGTTTAATTTTTTAAGTACTGGTTAACCGTTAGTCCATGGTTAATCGGTTCATATATATATATATTTTCTAAAATTTATATAAAATAATATTTTAAAATATATTTAAATTATATTTTTATTTTTATATCTTAATTTTTATATTTTTCTATAAATTTTGTATAATACTTTAAATTAAATTTATATCATATTATTTTCTTTAATTATATATTAATATTTATATGTAGTAATCGATTAATTTTTATATATATTATTTTTTATTATATATAATAGCATTTAATTATATTTTCTTATATTTTAGAGTTTACGTTTTAATATTTAATATTATCCAAAATTTTATTTAATTTAGAATTAAACATGTTAATTTTCAACAAATAGTAAATTTATTTTATAATATTAGATTTTAATTTGTTGAACATGAATTTTGGCTAGTAAATTATGTTTATCTTGTAATTTTTATTTTAAATTACTTTATACATTTAAAATTGAATTAAACTTTGCTTAATTTTTTTATATAATTTTAGGTTATGAATTTTAATAGTTAATCGAAAAATATTAATTAATTAAATAGAAAAATCGAAAAAGATAGATCAATTAATTGAATATAACAGACTGATTAAGATTTAATGATTTTAAAAAAATCAATATTAATGTATCAGTTAATTTTTTTATTTATGGACCGGTTAATCGATTCATACTTACCATTATAGATAATTATATGTTACGCCTAAAATTGCATTTTAGTGACATTGATAAAATTTTTTATGGTTTTATAATTACAAAATGACATATAATCTCCATACTTGCATCACCATCGAAGTAGTTAACCCCCAAAAATATGACTAATAGTTGCCACCAAACCAATTTTCATATCCTAGCATAAATAAAATGGATCATCTTCCCTCTTTCTTCACATACCCTTTAACCGTTTCCACCACCTATCCTTAGCCATGTCAAGAACAACAGCCGTGACTGAGCCCCACGTGGTGGCTTTGGCCTTCCCTTTTGGAAACCATGCATCTCCGCTTTTCTCCATCATCAACAAGCTAGCCAAATTCTCCTCCAACACCCAATTCTCCTTTCTTTGTGCCCAAAAAGCCCAAAAGATCATTTTGTCCATATACAAGATTCAACCAAATGTTAAAGTTTGTGACTTTTGGGAGGGTGTCCCTAAAGATCACATATTTACGGGGAAGTACGAATCAGAGGAAGTTGAGCTGTTCATGAAGGAAGCTCCTCGATGCTTAAGGAATGAGATCAACGCTGCTGTGGCTGACACAGGGAGGGAAGTCACTTGTTTGATGTCTGATGCTTTACTTTGTTGGTTCACGGCGGAGTTAGCAGCGGAGATGACTGTGCCTTATGTGGCCTGTTGGATTTGCTCTGCTGCTTCTCTTTCCGTTCATTTTTACACTGATTTCATCAGAGAGACTTTTGGGGTTGGAGGTAATGCTCTGAGGGTTTTTTTTTTTAAGTGAGGCATAATGCCTAATTAAAATTTAATTGGATTGAAGTTAAGGGTAATATAATATTGATAGTTACTGATAAATTCAGGTAGACCAAGTATAATTAACTTGTAATGCTTAAAAGTGGAAAGCTCTAGTCTTGATGCTATAAATTGACTGACTAATTGTGAAAAATACCAGGTGAAGCAAGGAATGATGAAACCCTGACTGTGATTCCAGGAATGTCAAAAGTTCAAATTGGAGATTTACCAGAAGGAGTTCTCTTTGGAGACTTGGAATCACTTTTCTCGGAAATCCTACGTAAAATGGCCATGACGGCAGCCAAAGCAGATGCAGTTTCCATGAACTCATTTGAGGAGTTGGAGCCCATCATAACAAATGACTTGAAATCAAAATTCAAGAAACTTCTCTGTACTGGACCATCTATTCTATTGTCGCCACCATCTGCTGTACAAGCTGATACATATGGTTGCATACCATGGCTTCATAAGCAAAAACCTGCATCAGTGGCCTACATTGCCTTTGGGACAGCAGCAAGACCAGCACCCCATGAATTTTCAGCACTAGCTGAAGCACTAGAAGAAACCAAGGTGCCCTTTATATGGTCACTCGAGGACCATGCCAAGGCACACTTGCCAAAAGGGTTTATGGATAAAACAAAATCGCAAGGACTAGTGGTGCCATGGACTCCTCAAATGGAGGTCTTAGCACATACTGCAGTCGGTGTGTTTGTAACTCAAGGTGGTTGGATTTCTATAATGGAAAGTATCCAAGGTGGTGTGCCTATGATCTGCACCCCGATCTTTGCTGAACAATGGCTGAATGCAAGAATGGTACAGGATGTCTGGGAGGTTGGAGTTAAAGTGGAAGGTGGAGTCCTTACAAAAAATGGAGTAGTCGAATGTTTGAACCAAATTCTGTGGCAGGAGAAAGGAAAGAAAATGAGAGAAAATATTAGAGTAATTGAAGAACTCGCAGAAAGGGCAACCGCACCTGAAGGGGGCTCTTATAGGAATTTCATTGCGCTAGCAGAATTAGTGACCGGTGCAGCAAAAAATAACTGCCAGTCGGTTGATTTCAGCGAGTGTTCACGTACTTCCTGATTATGTTGTATTTTATGCACTTATATTTTAAGTTAATAACTGTATGTTATGTTGTATCTTAAGTTAATAACTGTTATGTTGTATTTTAAGTTAATAATAAAGTTGGGTCCAAATATTAAAAGTAATCTAATTTTGAATAAAATTACAGTAGACCTAATTTATATGGTAAAATATGTACGGATTGATTAGAATTTTGAGTAAAAATTATAGTAAGTGCTTTTATATTTTATTTTGGAAAAAAAATTGTGATAGATATACAACTATATTTATATATTGATTTTAATATTCGACTTAAAAAAAATTAAAAAGTAAAATTTAAAAGTAATTTTTGAGTAGTAGATGCAGGCAAAGCAATTGAACTAATATCTTTGTTTTTCTACCCCTTCCTCGACAATTCTTTTTACTGTTTTTGAAAATTAAGTTTTTCAAAATTGTGTTAAAAAAAAGCATAACATAGTATTTATCTTGTATTTTTAGCATTAATATGCAAGTTTAAGTTGAAAAAGAATTTATCAAATTGTGATTAATTATCTTGCATCGCATTACATACTTTCACCCCATGTTGTCGTGTCATTGGGACATAAAACATTACATACTTTCACCTCATGTTGTTGCGTCATTGGGACATAAAGAGAGCCGCATGAAACTGTTTTAAGGCGGCCGCATTCTCAACTTAAAAGACGATGTATCCATTGTCAATTTTATTAAAATGGAACTGAATAAAGAACCCGAGAGGTAAAAAAATTTGTGGTGAATAAAGCCTTTAATTGTTTCAGAGAGAATATTTTTCAGTTTTTCAATCACTTTCGGAGCTGTAATTCTATCACTTTTTTCTTTTGTAACAGCCATTTTTCCTTCACTTTCTTGGAGACCAAACAGCCTCTGTTTTTCTCTGCTTCTTGGACACAGAAATTCTACTTCTGCAATGGATTCTTCTTCAAGGAGTAATTTGAAAAACAAGATATCCATTCTCTGTATATTTCTTTTTAGACTTTACTCATTTTTGAAGAAACAGCTCCACATGAAGCTTCCATACTGCTCAACGAGGTTTTTTTTTTTTAATTTTATAAGTATTTAAATTTTTAAAATAACACTAAAAAAATTTAAAAAAAAAATAGCGTATTAAAAAACGTGAACTAAATTTATCATTTCCTGTCAGCATCGGTTACATCTACATCTAAAATATACTGATATTGAATAAAAAAAGACATTTAAGGCTGTTAGTGGGACCCATGGCTGTCGTTTAGGGATGATCATGGAGCAGGGATTCCCCGATCCCGGTGGGGACCCGCCCCGTTCGAGGTGGGGAATCTCCGAAATTTCCCCTCGCGGAGACGGGGGCGGGAGAAAAAAATTTCTCGTCCTAGAATCGGAGGCGGGGACAGGGAATGGGATATTCGGCCCGCGGGGATCCCCGCCCCGCAAAAAAAATATATATATATATTTATTTATTTATTTATTTATTTATTTATTTTAAAATATAATATTTTATAAATAATTAAAATTAAAATATAATTTAATTTTATAATTATTAAATTTTAAATTATACTTAATTTTAAATTATTATTGATTTTAAATTTTGTATTTATTAAATATTATATTTTAATTATTTATAAAATAATTTAATTTTATAATTATTAAATTTTAAATTATACTTAATTTTAAATTATTATTAATTTTAAAATTTTTATTTGTTAAATATTATATTTTAATTTTAATTATTTATAAAATATTATATTTTAAAATAAAAAAAGGGGATAGGGATCCCCGCGGGGGACAGGGATCCCCGTGGGGCGGGGACGGGGGAAATCCCCCCCCCCCCGAGATTGGTGGCGGGGGCGGGCGGGGAATCCTTGCCACTGGCGGGGGAGGGAGTGGAGGAGAATTCCCCGGCCCTGCCTCGTGATCATCCTTACTATCGTTTTTTGATAATACAGGTTTGCATATCATTGTGCATTTTTCTTATAATGTTATTAAAACCGAATCGAATAAAAAATCGATAAGATTGAAATTTATGGTTCGATCAGTTCAATCAAATTTTTTTTTAATATTATAATTTTTTAAATACTATTATATAAAAATTACAAAAATATTTATTAAATATATATCACAAATATTTTAATAATAAGTTATAAAATATAATTTTAATTTTATTATTATAAGTGATTAATTATGAATTTTTGAATATCATATGTTAGAAATATAAAAAAACAATCATATCATGAAAATAATTTCATGTTTAGATGAAATACTAATGAAGTAAATATAAAAATATTAACCTTACATATATGAGTATAATTATATTTAATTATAATAAATTCAAATAGATAATAAGTATATTAAATTATTAAGTGACATATTTAAAATTTAAAATACTAATATTTTTAAATAAATAAATAATAAAAATTTAATATATATATATATATTTGATTATAATAAATTAAAAATATAATAAGTATATTAAATTATTAAGTGATATACTTAAAATTTAAAATATTAATTTTTTTCAAATAAAAAATAATAATTTTTACATTTTTTAACAAAAAATTTGGTTTTATTCGGTTTTTTATTTTTGGATTTAATTTGATTTTTTATCAATTTTATTTTCAGTAGTTGAATCAATCGATTATTTAATCAGTTCGTAATTAAACCGATTCAATCGATCAGTCCGGTTCAATTTTAATAAATATGATTTTTTGGATCCAAAAAGCCAAAAAAGGTGGGACCCGCGTCTAAAATATGGACGCCAGACAAATTAAGAGGATGACTTTCAGAAAATTGATTCAATTCAGGTCGTAATACGACAATTCCGCTCATGACTTTGTAGACTCAATTCCGCTCTTACGTGCCTATGACAAGACAAGCCTACAGAAAGTGATTTCAGACCATCCATTTGAAATTCGCCCTGTGCTTAAAAACACTCTGCCTCATGAAAATGATCTCTTAGCCTAATTTCAGAAAATTTTTTCTTTATTACAAAATTTTCAATCTTACTCTCAAATTAAAAATTAGTTTAAACGGCTAATAATATAGTTACTTCCTCGTTTAACCATAATTAGAATTCTATTATGGATCTTTCCTTCCGCTTTTAAAAATGTATTTTAAAAAAAGTTTAAAAAATTAGACAACAATACATACAAATTTTACAACTTAATATCCAGCCTTTAATTATATTTAAATTAGATATTTTGTTAATAAATTCATCCAAAGCTGAAGGCGACAAATGAACGGATTGAATGAATTTAAATTGGGTCATTGATGGGTTGTGAGCTGATATTAATAGGTTGAATTATAAATAAATCAAAAAATATAGATAATAAATGAGTCAATATTAAAATAAATTATGCAAAGTTTGATCGAACCATAAATTTAATGAAAATTATTATAAAATTTTTTATTAATTAATTAATAAATTCAATAATAATAATAATAATATTGAATTAAAAATATAATATAAATGATAAATTGATATATAAAAAATAAAAAATTCATTAATAATTGATACAAGGAAACAAATCTTCAATGCTACTCAATTTCAAGCTGTCCATTAATTCCATTCTTATAAAGGAAAATATAATATTCTACCCCTGAAATTTCACTTTCTATTCCAACACTAGCTCAACCTCATTCTGCTTCTCTGTATATATACTCCACTCCCATTATTCTTGTTCTTATTATAGGCCTTATGTTTTCTGTTTCTGCAAAATCTGAGTGTAAAGATGGCAAACGCTTGGGTTCCTTTGTTGGGTATTGTTCTGTTATGGTGTGCTGCAGTGGAAGCAGAGAATTTTAAAATTTCTCATGATTGTTATAGGGGGATCTGCTTCATTCTTGATAGGAAGTGTCATTTCATGGAGAGAGTTAGCTCTAGTCGGTAAATTTCTGATTCTGTATGGTGATTTCTTGTTGAATTGAATTGTTTCAGATACTGAAAACCTATTGCCTGCTAATTAGAATATTTTCTTAAAAATATATAATATTTTTTAGTGACGTAATAGTGACGGTTAATTCCGTCGTAAATGTTTTTAGCAATAGGCAAATTTACCGACGGAAAATACTTCCGTCGTTAAATTTGCCTACGGATTTTATAATTCCGTCGGAAATTTGCCTACGGAATAATTATTTCCGTCGGTAAAATTGCCGACGGTCAATATAAGTCCGTCGGTAATTTTACCGACGGAAATATTCCGTCGGAAAAAGTGCCTACAACCGGATATCTCTCTACGCCATTTGCCGTCGCTAAATTCCGTCGGCAATTTTATTTCCCTACCGAAATTCACTCAATTCCGTCGGTAAAGTGAATTTTTCTTGTAGTGAGTAATGGTTTCTTCTATAAGACCACACAAGCAACATAAAAAGTCTGCGTTCATATTCTTGGAACAAAGCATAAAGTTGGTTAGGGAGAGATAATTACTGCTTGCTCTCCAAGTCATATTAAAAATCTCTTGAGGCACCTTTAGTTTCTAGCATTTCCTCAAAAAATAACCTTGATATGTAGTAGGCCAACTGTGCTAATGAAGTAAATGATAGGCACTCTTTACTAAATATATCCCCTTTGAATCTACATGCTAGCTAGAATTATGAGGACAACGCAAACTCAAAGGGATTTGCTTAATCAATTGCCTGTCCCTATCATTAAATAGAGAATACAAAAGCTCAATATTCCACATTAATCCATTGTCAGTCAACAAATCTAAAGCCTGAAGATTATCATAATCTTGAGCAAAAATAGGAGCTAAAGAAATAAATGGATCATGCATATCAAGTAACCATGGAGATTTTCACACAAAAATATCCTTCCCATTTCTAACCCACCATCTACTTCCCTTTTTAATAAGGTCTTGAGAAGCCCATAAGCTTCTTTAAATGTAACTAGGATTATTCCCAATTCTGGCATGAGCAAAAGGGGGAATACTTGACGTTGAATGAGCGAGAGACGCACCAAGGAATCAAGGCTAGTGATCAATAGACCAAGGAATCAGGGCTAGTGATCAATCTCTATGCGTGTTTGCCCATCTTAACAAGATTGAACTCATGGAAAGTTATAAATCCTAGCGCCCCAGCAAATTTGCTTTTGCAAAGTCGAAACCCTTTTTTCCAATGAATACTTCTATTCCCTGCATCTTTCGACCCCCACCAAAAAGCATTAATCATTTTCTCAAGATTGATGTGCTGACTAAGAGGCAGAAGAAAAATACTCATGGCATAATCAGGAAAAAGATTAAGCCACCTTCTTAATCAAAATTTCTTTCCCAGCACGAGAAAAAAGGGTTTTGTTCCACCCTTACAAGCATTTTCAGACCTCATCTCTGATGAACCCAAACTCTTTGTTTCTATTCTTACCCACACACAAAGGCATACCCAAATAAAAATCATGATCTGATCCCATACAAACTTTAAGAGTACTTCTTACTTGATTTCGATCTACTTGAGTGGCATTGGTGCTAAAAATAATTGAAGTTAATACATTGTCCTAAAGCGCTTTCATAAACCTTTAAAACTTTGCTAATAGAACGAGTTTCTCCTTGATCTACTCTGAAGAAAAAATAACTGTTGTCTGCAAAAAAAAAAAAGATGAGAAATAGATAGAGCACCTCTAACAATACAGACATCGTGAATACAACCTCGAGCTTCCATTCAGTTGATCAAAATAGTTAACCCCTCAACAAAAATAACAAATAAATACAAGGATAAAAGGTAGCCTTGCCTAAAATTCCTAGTAGGAAAAATGGGCCCTGAAATGTGCTTGTTGTGGGTCACAAAAAAATTTCACAAAGGAAATTTACATCGTTATAAACTTGATCGAGTCTTCATGAAACCGCATCTTTCTCATAACATTTGCCAGATAAACCCACTCCACATGGTTATAGGCTTTACTGATGTCAACCGTAAGCGCTGCAAAACCATTTTTTCCTCGCAACTTCCTTCTTAAAGCGTGCACAATCTCATAAGCAATAAGAACATTATCGGTGATAAGTTTTCCACCTATAAAAGCACTTTGATTCTCAACAATCACTCGCGGCATAACATTCTTCATCCTATTGGCTAGCATCATAGCCACAATTTTATGAAGTACATTAATTTAGCGAGGATTGTTTTCTCGCAGAATTAGTCCTCGCTAAACGATTCATATATCATTCTAGCCAAGAAATAAATTTTAGCGAGGGGTTTATGCTTGCAAAGTCATCTCTATTTTTTGCGTCAAAATTTTGGCACCCAAAATTAGCTACAACAAAAATATTTATCGCTAAATTGTCGCAAAATTTGTTTTCCCACTAGCCCCTAACAATATTTGCCTAAATGGTACATTTAGCAACAAATTTTATTATCCTCGCTAATTTTCATCGCTATTCTGTATTTTTTTTGTAGTGATTGCACAGAGAAATCGGCCTAAGATCTGTTGTAGCTTTTGATTTCAACTTCCTGGGAATAAGTATAATGGCAGTATCATTAAGACATGGAGGAAGAGAAACATTCTAAATAATCTGAATACAAGCTGCCAAAACATCTTGGCTCACGATATCCCAGCAATGTTCTAAACCTTCTGTTGGCATGTCTCAAGAGTTGGGTGCACGACTTTAATTTGGATATAGATTTTATCACATGTGAAATTCTTCTAAGTAATCTATTATTTTGAAGCAAGTTTTGTTTTGACTTATAGCATAAGTAAAAAAGTTTTCTATTTTTATACTGAATATAAAATTTTGGTTCTATATAATTTGTCAATTTGAAACAGTGATTTTTTTTTTTTCCATGTGGAAGGATATGAATAGAAGAGAGTCATGAGTTTCGAAACTCAAATTGGTTTTAATCATTTGTTCAAGGGAGTTTTTGTTTTAGTGAGATTGAGAGTTAGATGTAGATTTTTTTGTATCTCTTCATTTTGATTAGTGAATTATTACTCCATTTCTCCCATGTATGTAGGTTTGGCATCCAACCACGTTGAATTTACATGCGCTTATTTTTCTAATTTTTATTTATTACTTTCTCCATCTTTTGTCAAGTCTCATTTTTTTTTCACTTTTACATAGAAGGTAATTATTGGTTTTTCTCAATTTTATTAAAAAATATTTTAAAAAGACTATGATACCCTTTCATATATTTAATAAAAATAAATATAATAGAGAAAATTGTGTCAAGAAAAGAAATAAATGTTAATAAAGACATTAATGCAGTATTGATATCAATAAAAGTGAATAAATGTAATAAATATTATCTTAAATTTATAAAATGATATTTTAAGTGAGACAAATGCATGAAGAAGAAAAAGAATTGTTGGTGCCTGTAATTGCTTTCTCTGAGCTTCATGGATTCTGATATGGCAAAGGTTGATGCCATCAATGAACGATACACAACTCTCTCTGTTGCTGAGGATGATAAAAAAGGACTTGTCATTGAAGATGAGGATGTCAAAGATCAAAATATAAAGCTACGCTGGAGTTTAGTGGGACGTTTCCTGGCGAAAAAAGCTATTAACATCCAAGCTATGAAGCAAACTTTAGCTGCCTTATGGAGACCGTGAATGGGTGTTTTCATCAAGGATCTTAATCAAAATCTATTCATTTTTCAGTTTTTCCATTAGTTAGATATGCAAAGGGTTAATGATGGTGGCCCATGGACCTTTGATAATCAACTGCTTCTTACTAACAGGCTACAAGCTGATGAATAACCTGGAGATGTTCCTCTCAACTGGATAAACATATGGGTGCAAGTGTATAAACTTCCTATTGGATTTATGTCTACCAAAGTAGCCCAACATATAGGCTCTTTCATCAGAAAATTTCTGGATGCAGATGTTAAGAATTTTTCAGGAACATGGCATAATTATATGAGGATTCGTGTGGCTATATATGTTAATAAACCCATCAAACATGAAATGAGAATTAAAAAAGCAGGTGAAGAGTGGTCTATGTTGGAATTCAAGTATAAGCGGCTCCCTACAGCTTGCTTTCTATGTGCCAAACTGGGACATAATGAAAAACACTGTCATAAGTTATACTACAAGCCAAAGGAAGATCTGCCTAAAAAATTTGATGAGAATATTCGGGTTTATAATAGAAGACAAGCTGCCAACATTGGAGAACAATGGCTACGTGAAGCTCCTCCAACCAAGGATTTTTTTTCGGCAGCCAATTCACACTCCGGTGAATGGATGGCGGTTGATCCGGGTTGTTATGGAAATGGCGAGAATCAAAGAGTACAAGGACGAGTAGATGAGGGGATTATCGACAAAAATCTTGTAGCGAAATCCAAGACAGCTAGTGTTAGTAGTGGAAAAGGAAAGAGAATTGAGGAAGGCGGGAATATAAGAGTTAATTGGGATTTGGTGAATATGGTTGGGATGGAAGGTTTGGTTATCCTAGAGTCTAAGAGACGCCGTATGGACCAGGAAAATAACAGTCCCAGTGGTTTGAGTGAGCCTGAATCCAGCCCACATCTCCCTTACAATATGGATTCAAATAATGTAAAAAAGGCAGGTTCTGTGGATTAGGTCTGCCTTTCTCAATGAGTTATCTTAGTTGCAATTACCGTGGGATGGACAACCCACAGGCAATTCGGGTTCTTAAGGACCTAGTTATTTTAAAAAAGCCTGATTTTATCTTTCTTATTAAGACTATATGTCAGAGAGATAAACTTGAAAAAATAAAAATTTTATTGGGTTATGAAGGTTTATTTTGTGTTGATCCTTGGGGCCATAGTGGGGGGTTGGCCTTTTTCTGGAAAAAAAAAACATGATGTTAAGTTATTGGGTTACTCCAAAAATCACATTGATTTAGAAGTATGTATGAAAAATTGTATGGGCTGGAGAATCACAGGCTTTTATGGTGAGCCCAATAGGAGTAGGCGATCCTCTTCGTGGGAATTGTTACGTTTTCTATCTAAAGCATCTGTCCTTCCATGATGTATATTGGGAGACTTCAATGATATCTTAGACCCACGGGAAAAAGAGGAGGGAATCCTCAACCGGCAAGACTAATGGATGGTTTCAAAGCAACGGTGGATGAATCAAGCTTAATTGATTTGGGTTTTAGTGGCTATTCTTTCACATGGCGCAGAGGCAATGAATCTGATGGGCACATCGAAGAATGGCTGTATAACACCCTACTCTCATCCATATATCCGTACATTATATAGAGATACTAGTCCGATTTACACATATAAATTTAAAGTCATTTACTAAAACAATGATAACTCTAAATATAAAATGCCAGACATTAAATATAAAATTATTTTACCTCAATTTATGCGATTTCAATATCTTTATATACATGTCATTCGAAATTTCTTCTACATATCCCGAAATCTTCTGTTCCTGCGCGCAGTCAACAACCGCATGCTAAGCAACTATATGCTTAGTGGAGGATACAACTACTCAAAATTTCATTCGATTAAAATTTTATTTCCAATTTTTATTATCTTTATTATCTTAAGTAAGTCTATTCGTTTGACTAATTTTATCTTCCAATATTTTATTGATTTGTTATCACAGTTTTAATTTACATAATACTTATGTCCCTGCAATTTTCATTATTATTTATTGGTCCTTGCCTGTCTCTTCATTTAAATTTTCCTTCTTTTGTTACTTTATTTAGAATTCTATATTGGTTCACTATAATTTATACAATAAGTTTTCACTAGTCAAAATTCATTAGTTGTAACATTCCATTTTTATTTTCTTTCCAATCTTCTTCTTTCATTCGTTATTTAGTACGTTGTCATACTTTATTCTTCTGTCATTTTCTCATTTTCTCTTATACTTCCAACTAAGTTCTTGCTTTTGTTCGAATTAGAATTTAAATTTTTCAGTCAAGCTATATCAATATTTCATGAATTATTTTCTCAAAACTGCTAGTTTATTATTCGTTTCTTTTTGAATATTTTTCGCTATAAACTTTTATTTCCTTTCAATTTGATCCTAAATTCCCATTCTAGGGTCCATTTAACAATTGCATATTTTATTATTATTTTTGTTTTTCCTTTAACCATATTATGATTTCATTTATCATTTATAAAAATTTTTCAAATTCTCTCTTTACTTTTTCTTGTCTAGGCTTAATTCTTTTTTTTGATATCAGTTTACAGTTTAATAATCAGGTCCTTCATCTCTTCCCTTTATTTTTTCATATTTTATTTAATTAAATTCTGAATTTATTTCTTTGTCTTTACTTTCTCTTATACTTAACTCTTTTTCACTAAATTAATTAATAAATTATTTAAAATCCTTAATTGGATGTACAATTTCAATTAGGCTTCTGGACTCTCTACTCAATATCCTTAAATTTTATTTATTTTTCTTTTTAATTCCTTCGACCTTCTTTACTTTCTTTATCCTTATTATATAATTTTCTTATTTAATTTCATATCTTTCTTCATTAAATAGAAAGTCACAAATTAAATCCTTGTAATTTTCTTCTATTATATAAACCCATGATTTATTCTTAATATACTTATAATTTACTTTAAATATCTTTATTACTTATTCTTTCTAATTAATTTCTCAATTTTTCCGAAATTGACTTTTCCTTAACTTGACCAATTTTGATCACAACTTTGACTGGTTTAACTCCCTTTGGCCTTTAATTTAAATTAAGTGCATAAATTGCAATTTAGATCCTAAAATTTCTCTCATGATGACGAATTATATTTTGATCCTTAAGATTTTTACTATTGACGATTTTATCCTTTTTAACTTGTCTATTCAATTTAATTTCTTTAATTGCTATATTAATATTCAAATTTACAATTTTTTTCTAATTAATTTACATTTTGACTCATTTGGCTTTATTTGACTTTTACTTAATTTTCAATGCACAAATTACCTTTTTAATTTTTTGAATTTCTCAAAGATGATAGATTTACAATTTAGTTCCATAACTTTTAACTAACTATATTTTTGTCCCTTTTGTCTTATTTAACTATTTTAACTTCTTTATTCACTATTTTTACTTCAATTGACCAATTTATCCTTATTTTATCACGTAATTATGATTTTGCCCTTACTTATCTCATTGATATTATTTTTCACATTATTTATCATTTAATTACATTTATGGCATCCAATTATCATAATTATTCTTTCATCTCGATTTCATACAAGATTATCATTTTGCCCCTAATCGTAGACAACCACGAACTGGATAAACGGACGTAAATACGGTGTACTGGAGAGATCCCACATCTAGGTTCGACACCAAAGCCCCAGTACTGATACATATAATAAGCCAGCTATCCAATCTCATATATCATAGTCATTTCTGATGACAACTATCATATAAACTCATGGTATCCCGCGGAATCAATTCATACGGCTAGCCATACTATCCAAAGAACTGAATTTTCTACTGACACTAAGGGCATTATTAAATTTTATTTCTTATCATATTTATGCATTATTATTTTTTCCTTATTATTCTATTTTAGTCATATCATGCTCTCAACATATACAATTACGCTCCTCAATCATGCATTCATCACATAGATATTCATTATCAGATAACTGTGAATAAACTATAGAATTTACTCATGTTCATCATTCGGGCATCAATAGATTTTTTTTTCATTTATGAATTGTATCTCTTTTCAATTTCATATCATATATAATTTTCTATCCGTTTATAGTCATTTCATGGTGAAATAATTACACATAATAAATCCCAAATTTCATTAACCTTTTACATTATGTAACTATAATGTAATTAAGGTCCTTCCTCATTATGTTTTCACTCAGTTAACAATATTATATTTCTTATGCTTTATTTTACCTAATTATTGTTAATTGTTCAACCAGACATTATTTATACATTTTATATCCCTTTATATATTTCAGCCATTATATATATTTTTTCGGCCATTATTTCTTTGTATCTTATATTACTCAATTTTTGTTAAATACTTCAAATAAGTTAACCTATTCCGTTATATTAACTATAGTGTCTAATTCGATCATTAGGTAATATAGTACTTTTAATTTATTTTTCTCACATTACTAATATTCATTTTACATTAATTCGCCAAATTATTAATTTATATCAATTTATTTCACCTCTTTTGTTCACTTATGTATATAGTCATACTGTGTTATATTACTATATATATACCCATAATGCATATTATGTTACTAAGTTTATTTAACTCAAATTATTCTAATTATACTGCTCTAAATTAGTATAACATATTTTATACGTAAAGTACTATTTAATATCAATTCTTTACCTCATATACCATTATATATACAATTCGGCCAACATATAATTTTTAACACTCACAAACCTCTTCATACTTTATTTTATGCTATTTATGTTTCTAATACCAATGTATATTCGTATATATATCAATTAACACTTAATTTATTTTAATGTCTTTTTGTTACCCTCATGACCACCATAAGTTTTATATATAATTAAATACTCATATATTATCTTTAATTCAATTCCATCATAACACGTGTATTTATCGTTAGAATGTTATATTTGCACTAATTCCTAATAAATCATCATATTTCATTTAAGATTTTCATGGGCATCCATTAGCTTTCCAACTAATTACTTGATTTATTCTTCTATTCTAATCTATTTCATGTTATATTATTAATGTTTATTATTAACTCAAATTATTTCTCATTATTTCTTAAATTTATATAGTTGCCTAATATAAAATTTACCATATAATTCAAAAATTAAATGAAATTAAGGGTAGTTTGTATCCACATACCCATTAGTGTCGATCTCTGCATTTTTCTATATTTCGTCATCCTTGGGCTCGCCAGACCGATCGCCGGAGACTCACCGAAAGGACACCGGCAGTGTCCACTTGAAGATCCAGGCCCAAGGATCCCACGGTGGATGGTTACGCGCCCAACGGCCGCAGGAGTTGGCCGAAATCCTGCCCAAAATGCTAATTGCCTCCTTGCTTTGATCTGTCGGTTGCCGGTGAGTGGAGGGTGTAAGAAGGTGCAGGAACGATCACCTTTGCTCTGGTGACTTGCCGATACCGTTAACCTCCTCAACCACCCTCAAAATCACTGGAAAATAAGAAAATAGTGGAGAGCTATGGTGGTGGAAGGAACGGGAAGAATCGAGCCACCGAGGGAAAATGACACCAGCGAAAGTGACCGAAGAACAGTGGCGGCGCCAATTCGAGTCTCCTCGTCGGCGTTGCATGCGGCGGTGGCTGGACAGCGGTGCCAACACCGCTCTTCCCTTTCCTGATCGTGGCCTATTCCCTCACGTTCTCCTGTTCATATATATATATATATATATATAACTTCTTTCTTTCTTATTTCAATTTGTGGCCACACCAATTTTTATGATCCCGATTCTTTTTTTTATGGTCTAATTTGTTCTTCTAGAAACCTACTAAGATATTTATCATCATCATCATCATCATCATCATCATCATCATCATCATCATCATCATTATTATTATTATTATTATTATTATTATTATTATATACTTAACTTTTGTTAATTGTGGTTTTGGAAATTAAAATGCATTTTAATTTAACACCACTAATTCAAGAATTACAAATAATAGATTAGTCAATCTAAATTCTTGATAAAATTTTACCATTGCTCACCTAAATCAAATATAATTCACAAATTAAAAATATTTTCGATCGACTCAAAGTAGAGGTGTTACAGGCTGGATAGAGCTATAGCTAATAGTGAATGGGTCTCCAAATTCCCGTTGTACAAGGTTAGTACCCTTGCTCAAACCTCTTTCGATCGCTCACCAATTTTGCTTGTTCCTACTCCTATCTGCTTTAATCGAGCGGTGAAAAAATTTAAATTTGAGAATGCATGGTTGCATGATTCTCATTTTATGAATGTTGTTAAACATGCTTGGGAGTTGAATGAGGCGGAGTCGTTAGCAGTTAAAGTTAAAAGTTATAGTGATGAGCTTATGGTTTGGGGGTAGGAGATTACTGGTAACTTTAAAGATAAACTTGCTAAATTAAGAAAGGCTATGAAACAAGCTAGATCTACTTCCTTCTCTGATTTTAATTTTCGAGATGTCCAAAAGCAATATTTAGATACTCTTAAGCAGCAAGAAATCTTTTGGAGGCAGAGAGCGAAGTTGTTTTAGTTGAAGGATGGTGACTCAAATTCTAAGTATTTCCATGCAGTGGCTTCTAAACGCAAAAGGAAAAATCAAATTGCATCTCTTAAAGATCTTATGGGTCGGTTGTGTTCTTGGAATGATGGATTAGAGCAGGTTATGGTTGATTATTTTCAAAATATTTTTACTGTTGGCCATTCTAATACTGGCATTACTACTGTAGGCATTGACAAGAGAGTATCTGATGCTTATAATGCCTTCCTTTTACAAGATTTTAAAGAGGAGGATGTTAAGGAGGTTGTTTTTAGTTTACACCCTGACAAAGCACCGAGACTCGATGGAATGAATGCGATATTCTATTAAAAATTCTGGGAAATAGTTGGGAAAGATCTAACTATGGAGTGTCTTAACATTATTAGGGACTATAATATGCCATTAGATTTAAATGCAACTGTTGTTGGTAAAGACAGAAGAAAAACGAAATAAAATATTAAGAGAAGCCAAAGACTAAATTGCTGGATTTTCATTCGCTACATTGAAAAAGGAAAATACAGAGCTTTAAATAAACTTGAAAGAGTAACTGAAAATGACAAAAAAATAGGAACATAAACTCATGATCTGATTACGTGATCCCACTAACTAATAACAAGAAAAGAGGACACGTTCTCACTAACTAGGAGCATAAGAAGACACGTGCTCCACTATTTTTGAATCATGCTTTCAACAACTGCTATTATGCTGATTCCAAAAAAGCAGGTAGTGGAGTCTATGGCTGATCTTCGACCAATTGCTCTATGCAATACCTTTTATAAAGTTATAGCCAAAATGCTTACTGCCATACTTAAAAACATCCTACCTTCTATTGTCTCTCTCAATTAAAGTGCTTTTGTTCCCCACAGATTAATCTCGGATAATTTTGTGGCTGCTTTTAAAGTAATGCACTTTTTGAAGAGGAAATCACAAGGGAAATAGGGTATTGCTACACTTAAACTCGATATGAGCAAAGCCTATGATAGAACAAAATGGTTTTATCTGGAAGGGGTTCTTATTCGAATAGGATTCAATTTATCATGGGTAAAGCTTATTAAGATGTGCATTGAATCTGTTAGTTATTATGTCACTAGTGCAGACAGATTATTGGGTCCTATTATTCCTACTAGAGGTTTGAGACAAGGGGACCCCCTCCCCCTTTACCTATTTATTCTGTGTGCTAAGGGCCTTTCAGCTTTTTTCACTTGTTATCAAAGTCAAAGACAAATTCATGATTGTAAGATTTCTAAAATAGCCCCTGCTATAACACACTTATTCTTTACTGATGACAGTTTCATCTTTTTTAAGGCTAACACACAAGAGGCTCGTAATGTGAAGGATATTTTGGATATCTATATTGCTGACTCTGGTCAATTAATCAATTTTAATAAGTCATCTATTAAATTCAATTTAAATACTCTTGATGATTTCAAAGATGCAGTTTGTGGTATTCTATTTATCAATCCTAATACATCTCATGATTCATATCTTGGGTTACCGTCTATGATTAGGCGTGACAAAAAAGAGATTTTTGCTTATATTGAACACAAAATCTGGAAGAGGATTAGTGGTTGGAACAGATCTCTATTGTTTCATGCAGGAAAAGAATTTCTTATCAAGATGGTGGCTCAATCTCTTCCTACCTATATAATGAGCATCTTTCTCCTGCCTATGGGATTGTGTCGAAAGTTGGAATGCATGCTGAATGCATTTTGGTAGGGCCGAAATAAAAGCTTGCAATAGGGTATTTCATGGATGGCTTGGGATAAACTTTATGCTCCTGAACACTTGGGAGGCCAAGGTTTTAGATCTTTAAGAGCTTTTAATTTGGCTATGCTCAGGAAACAAAGTTGGAGGTTCTTGGTGGATGATTCTTCACTCATATCTAGAATCATGAAAGCAAGATATTATCCTAATTGTACTTTTCTAGAGGCATGCCTTGGTTTAAATTTGAACTTCGCTTGGTGCAGCATTCTTGCCACCAAAGATAATATTAAAGGTAAGATGGAAAGTTGGAGATAGAAAACAAATCAATGTTATAACGGACCCTTGGTTGCTTGATTCGGCAAACCCTTTCATTATGAGTTCCTTGCATTCTTCATAGGAGAAGCTGAAGGTCCACGATCCAATGAATGGAGATACTCGAAGCTGGAATGATTCTCTACTTGCTTCTATCTTTAATACCAGGGACAATAATCTTATTCGGAGCATTCCCTTATGCTGGCAAAATAAGAAGGATTCTTAGTTTTGGAGCTTAGAAAGTAAAGGTATATACTCTGTTAAATCAACTTATAAACTAATCCATGATGGTACTGATGTTTTTCATCATTTATCTATGGTTAATGGGAAGAGACTTTGGAGTCTTGCCATTCCATCGAAAATCAAACACTTTTTCTATAGGGCCTTACATTCATATCTACTTGTTCGGTCTCAATTGGCTTTAAAAAGCATAGACCTCAATCAGACTTATCCCCTATGCGGTAACGGCACTGAGACTATCTTCTATCTTCTTATTGACTGTAATTTTGCAAAGGAAGTATGGAGTAAATCTTTGGTGGGCTTTGTTAGAGGTAACAGCCTTAACATTCACTCTTGGTTCCATGTCTTTTCTGCTGGTGTTAATGTTGAGTTCCGTGGTATGGTTGTTGCTCTTTGCTGGGCCATCTGAAAAACCAGGAATGACTGGATTTGGCAAGGTATTCGTCGAACTGCTAATATGGTGTGTTTTATGGCTTCAAATATTATTAGTGAATGGAAATTAGCAAGAAGACAAGAGGATTTTACTGATGTTCACTCTATTGATCAACTGCCTTTTTGGTCACCGCCTGAGTTGGGATGGATTAAAGTTAAAACAGATGCTGCTTTGTTTCCGGATAAGCAGAGTACAGGTTGGGCTTTCATTGCTAGGGATCATCATTGTAATTTTATGGCAGCTAGTTCCTACTTTTACAAAGGCTTGTTGGATCTTTCTATTGCAAAAGCTATGGCTATTTGAGAGGCTTTGAGTTGGCTTAAAAAGTCTAATCTTCATGAAATTAGTCTTGAGTTTGATTCTCAAGTGGTTATTAAGGCTTTAAATTCTGTTTATAGGAACAATTCTGATTTTGATCTTATTATTGAGGATTGTAAGTTCCTTAGTTCCTCTTTACAAAATATCCGTTTTGGATATGTTCATAGATCAACGAATAATGCAGCTCATACTCTAGCTAGAGGTGGTTATTCTTGGCCTGGTTTAGTGATTTGGGATTTAGTTTCCCCTTTTTGTATTGTTTCAGCACTTTCTGCTGATTCTTCTTAATGAAGCTTATTTTATTTCAAAAAAAGAAGAAGAAGAATAGCATCACAAACACATAACTAAACGTATTATTCTTCTTAAATTTTGCTCAAGTGTTAATCACAATCTATATTGTTGTACGAGAAAAAAAAAATCATGGACTGCTTTTATATTATATGTTGTGTACATAGTATAAATGCGAGATTTTTTTATAAATAAAAAATAAGTTTCTAGATTATTGAGTTAGTTGATTTGGAGCTCTATATAGAATGGTCACATATGGGATGCAAGAAATGTTAAAAAAACAGTGGATAAAGGAATGAAATAATCAAATAAATATCATTGTAGAAAATGTGATTGATTGGATTGCTTATAAATATTCATGGGCCATTTTAAATGAATATATATTCATTTAAAATATTAAAACTAAATTTTATAATCTTAAGAATTAATATTTATGTTATTATCGATTACAATTTTATTTGAAAGTTAAAATTAAAAATAATTTTAGATATCTTAAAGGTGACTCTCATCTGCACGGCCTGCTTAGAACATTTTTTGGTCTAAATAAAAAAATAATAATTTAAATATAACTTTGTCGAAAAAAATGGGATTTTTTCACAAATGCCGCACAAGAAAAAAAATTTCATATTTGCACTCTCATATTTTTTTATCTTTCATAAATACTATTTTTAAATTTTTTTATTTCTTAATTGCCATTTTTTATATTTTAACTTTTAAAAATACCCTACTGTTTATCTCTCTATATTGTATTGGTTTAAAAAGACAAGGAATAAACGCAGCTTTTTGACTTTTAACCTTGAGGAGCAATTGAATTCTGAAGGATGTACCATTTTCATCTACTATGAGGAAGCAATGTAGCTGGCCTCAAGAAATCTGCAAAAGCGAAACATAAATATCATAAAACGTTAATAAAAAATAAATAAAAATAGAAAGAATTCTCAATGTTACCTGCCAAATTATAGTTGAAATCGATTTTTAGATTTTGTACACCTTTTTTTCAATAATTTTGATAATTAAAACCAAGGATGTTGGGTTTCTTAATCACCGCCATTATACAGCATGCAAAACTACTACTAGAACTGCTAATAGCAGAAATCTATTATGTTTTATAAGCTATCAATAATGATTGTATAAAGAAATTAAGAGGCGGATAATTAAACAAAAAATTTGACAGCACCAGAGATATACCAGAAATACTTGTTTGCACCCATTTGCCAGAGGGATAAGAGTTGCTGGTTCCACCTAAATAAAATAGATTTTTATTACCTGCCTACATAGAGATAAACCACAAATGCAAGATGATATAATTGGAAAATTCTGCATAGATAAAGTGTGTAGCCATTGAAAATGTGAACTAATTGCTAATTAAAAGTCCACAGCCAATAGAAAAAAAGACAACTACTGTAGTCAACCAGCTCAACCCCATTTTTTTGGCTTCAAATGCTGTGCAAAAATTTTCAAACCCAGTTTAAGACAACAATTGGCCCACTGCAAACCACATTAACATTTGATCTTATACTTTGCATTGCATCACAGGAATTTTTTGTTTATTTCATTAACAAAGCTAGCATGAGAAAAAAAATTTCTTATAAACAAAAGTGAACATCTTTTATAACTAATACAAAGGGGTTCAATTACCCTATCCCCAAAGCAAAAAATAGAAACAGACATGTTTACTATAAATTTAGAGTGGTAAATACACTGTATTTTAGTCAAAAGAAAAAAAATACTGTGTATTGAGTTTCGTCAAAAAGAAAATACACTGTATTTATTTATGTATAAAAGTAAATACATTATATTTTAGTCAAAAGAAAAGAAAATACAATGTATTGAGCTTCACCAAAAAGAAAATATATTGTATTTATTTATGTACAAAAGTAAATACATTGTATTTTAGCCAAAAGAAAAGAAAATATAGTGTATTTAGCTTCGTCAAAAAGAAAATATATTGTATTTATTTATGTACAAAAGAAAAAATATATTGTATTGAGTTTCGTCAAAAAGAAAATATATTGTATTTATTTATGTATAAAAGTAAATACACTGTATTTTATTCAAAAGAAAAGAAAATAGAGTATATTGAGTTTCGTCATAAATAAAATACAATGTATTTATTTATTTACAAAAGTAAATGCATTATATTTTAGTCAAAAGAAACGAAAATACAATGTATTGAATTTTGTCAAAAAGAAAATACACTATATTTATTTATGTACAAAAGTAAATATATTGTATTTTAGTCAAACGAAAAAAATACAGTATATTGAGTTTCGTCAAAAATAAAATATACTATATTTATTCTGCAATACTGGATGCTCTGCTTGGGATGCTCTGCTTGCTGCATGCAAGATTCATAAAAATCTAGACATTGCAAAATTAGCAACAAAGAAACTTCTTGCTTTAAAACCCCAAAATTGCGGTTATAATGTTCTCATGTCAAATATTTGTGTTGCAACAAATAGATGGAATGATGGTGCAAGTATTAGAAAAGTAATGAAGTATATTGGCATTAAGAGGGCACCGGGTCTCATCTCAATTGAAGTAAATGGCTCAGTTCATGACTTCTATTGTTCTTACTTTTTATTAAGGAAAAGTAATATAAGTACTATTCTTCTTCCAAACAAATATGAAAAGAAGAAAGAAGAGAAATAGTAAAAGACAAATGTAATATATACACAAAACAAGAGAAAAGAGGCAAACGTATTAGTAGTTAGAGGGCTTTGAGTTATCAAATGTAGAAAATGAACAACCTGTTTGAGGCTTGGTACTTATATTGTTCTTCCTTTTATTAAAGATTTAGGGAAGTCTCGGTATATAACAACTGAGTTTGATGCACTTCAAACATCCTTTCTCGCTTTGTTTTCATGATATACATAGTTATCTTCCATTTTTTTTTATTTTATGTATCTTCAAATTCTTGTAACTCATATTGAATAGGGAAAAGTTAATTCTTTCTTTATATGGAATTTGATTTATTAGCTATGAAAAATGTGTAAATATATAATGCTATTTCCTGTGATTAAAAAAAAAAAAAGCAAATTCCTGGCTAGAGGTAACATAGCAAAATTGTACTAATAATAATAAAAGGTCAAAATATCAAAAACCCAAAGAATGGCATTATGGAAAAATACAAAAGGTTCAATTTCACTTGAAACCTTTGGTTTAAATTGCGAGAACAAGCCATCATTACTATAAAAATCTATTCATTTCAACAACAACAAGTAACTGCAGCATGTATAGCATCTGCTAGATATGGGACTGTCGAGGAACTAAGACCTGCCATGCTAATGCTCCTACAGTTACATCTTCATTAACTAGATCCAACCTAGGCAAGGTAATAAGGGCACGTTTGGTTCTATGTATTAGACACATGACAATATAATATAATACGGTGTAATATAATATACGGTGTTTGGTTATCTTTTAAAAAAATTAATACATGTATTAAATAATACTGACTTATGTATTTTATCCCTAATATACGGGGACTAAATAATACACAAGCATTCCATGGGTTTATATAATACAGTGAATACCGTACTATATTGGCATCAATTTCGGCGTTACAGTTATTACCTTTGATCCTCCTCATCTCCAACAAAAGCACTAAATCTCTATTTGTCGATTTTTGTTCTTCCCTATCTGTCTCTGTTCTTCTTTCACTCAGCCACCATCATCAGAGTTTTCGTGGTTGACCATTGATTTTTGGTTCCTTTTTCTATCTTCTTTTTGGTTCCGAAGCAATGGTTGATGCTTATATAGACGACTATCGAGCAAAATTCAAATATCCCTTTGCCTAATTTTACACCAAGAAAAGATATTGTTGCTTTTATTTGTCGCTTGCCCGGGGATGCACTGCAACCAACCCGTTTATCTTATGGAGTCCTTTTTTCGGTGTAATGCTGTGTCTTTGGTTCTGCTTAGTGGAGCCATTCTCATGCTGATTTATTTTCCTCTTGAAATTCTTGGTGTGCTTTTGCTTTTCTTTTTTTCTTCTTTTAAATTTTTGGACTGTTGACAATTTGCATCGGCGAAGAAATATTGAAAACTTCACTTGATGGACATTGCTCGTAAAATGTAGCTTGTGGTGTGTGTAATCTTTGTTTCTCATCCGTCATTTTCTCATCATATCTTTCCCTTGTTTTTTATGCTTTATTGGTGACAGAGAGCTATGGCAGATAGGATATTGCAGGAGTTGCAAAGCAATCCAGATATATGGCTTCAAGTTGTGCACATTTTATAAAATACAAAGAACCTAAACACCAAGTTCTTTGCCCTGGGGTTAGTTGCTATCTGTTGTTACATTACAATACGAGTTCTAACTCTTTTAACTACAGAAATGTCTAAAATGCGACATCTTATTGATGTCAGAATTAAATACAGTGTTTTAGGCCCTTATCCATTAAAATTGTTGGAAAACTTGAAATCTGGTATAACTGGCATGCTTGAGTGGTTTGGCCTTGCTGATAATAGGTTGTTTTACTTGATATTGCCTTCACCATAAACACAACGTGTTTAGGCCTTCATTGATGCTTCTGCACCATATAAGACCCTGTGTTGGCAATCAGGAAATTGAAAATGGCAAATAGCTATAAACCAGCGTCTCTGTTTGTTTACTGCTAGATATGTCTCTATGCATGAAAGCTAAAAGTTAGTGTAGGAAGCATGAGGCATAAAATGTACCCAAGACTGCAGAAAGGGCCTGGATGGTTTAGGGCAACCTTTGGTCTGACCTTTGAACATATGTCTAGATAGACCTTTTTGGTTTTCTTTAAGGTATCAAAAAAACTTGGGAGGTTTCTTGAAGCGTCAGACCTTCCGTTGAAGGTTTGCCGGACTTTGCAGAGCTTAGATGGATATGGTGGTTTTTAAATGAAGCTTGGAGCCAATATTTGTGGCCTACTCGATCATGATATAAGGCATCTTATGATGAAGCAAGTATTGAAAAGAAAGGTTTGTACGCAGAAAGAAGCAAGTATTGAGCATGGAAGTTTGTATGCAGTCACCTAATGGGGTTCAGAAACTGCTTTTTCTTTGGGCATTGCATATTTTTAATTGGTGATGCTTATTTAGTATCCCATAAAGCAACCTTTAATGTACCTCTTTGAAACCAAACCTTTTATCAGAATTCCTTATTTTAGTTAGCAATGTTCTGAATTAGATATATAATAATTGTTTCAACAAAAGCTTTAATTACTTCTACCAATTATGAACTGTGGATAAGTTGCAACCTTCTGATTATTCTCGAGTGTCCAAGGTTGAGCCTCCTATTTTGGAGCCTCCGACTTGAAGAGAGTAATTGATAAGATGGTTGAGTTCATAATGAGAAATTGGAAAAAAGTTTGAGGCTATCCTTATTCAGCAGGACACAAAGCATGGGAGATTTCCATTTCTTTTTCGTCCAACCAATTCCATACTTACTATCTAAAAGTTCTTCAAAAAGCGCAAGAGATGCATCATTCCAGCATCTTTTAGTGCTCTTATTTTTAGTTCTTTGACTTACACGTGATTCTTTTTGAGCTTTAAAGTGCACTTTGTCTTGCTTATACCATGTCTTCTGAAAATCTATCATGAATTGATTAGCAACAATTACATGTCGTAGTAATTCCATTTTTGGCCATGATATTTATTAGCCATCTTATATCATGAAATTGAAATTTTTTTATGATTTCAGTTTAAATTAACTTTGGTTGTTCTGTACCTTATGGTCACAAGGGTTATGTATGTATTAGCCTAGCTTCCTCATGATTTCCTTAAATTCTTTTGTTACAGTCAAGATTAGCTGACAAGAGCTTCATTTCGGAGAAGCATGATTCAGTTGGGCGTGGGATGGACAAGAAAACTAGTAGCAAAGAAAATGATACACTGTCCTTAGGATCTGATATACCATACGAACCTGACAGGAAAAAAAAGTTTAAAATTGTTATTGGAAAGTCAAAGAAGGATGGACAGGATCCACCTTCGAAAGCCAACAAGCAACAAGTTGTAGTTTGTGTTCATTGATTATTTGGATTATGTCTAAAATAATAATGATGAAGTTTATTTTTTTTGATTTGTTATTGGATTATGTATAAAATTATCAATAGTTGCAAATTTGTTAATATATTTCAGCTATATAATTAAATGCTATTAAGTTATTTGTTTAATTGTTAATTTATCTATTAATATACATTTGTATTTTAAGAAATTTGTGCCTTTAAAAAAAATTGATTAATATTTGAACTAAATTGGTAACTTTAAAAATAATTTAATTTTACATAATTTTTTATTTTTTTAAAAAATAATACAGTAGGATATTATGCACCAAACATTGTATAAAATAGTACAGGCTAATACAATTTTATACCAAATACTGTATAATATAATACAATGTAATATTGTACAGACTAATACTGTACAGGTTAATATTATACATACTAATACAATAGAGTGGACCAAACGTAGCCTAAGAGTATCGTTGACTAATGACTCTGATTCATCATCGGTCTTTGAAAATCCTAAATCAAAAATAATTTCTCCACGGATTTCACGGCAAGCAAGTATGAACATGGCAGCTCTATCATGTTGTTGTGCTTTACGGCTTATTTATGTACAAGCTAGTGACCAACGAACTTCATCATCAAATTTCAATTTTGTAAAAAACAAAAATATAAAACATTTTTTATATATTAAAATAAAAAGGGATAGTTATGAAATAAAAAATGTATAAATGAAAAATAAAATAAAGAATATGATATTTTTAAAAATGAAATGTAAAAATAGGGTAAATGGTGTAATTTATTTCAAAAAAATAAAATAAAGAATATAACTTTTTTTATTAGTATTATTTTTCAATGCGCGCTGAACGGATTTTAATATTAGTTAATTAGTTAAATTAAAAACAAAAGAGAGAAAAACTATAAATTATATTTTTTGTTTGGTAACATTTTTTGTTTTTTATTTTTTATTTTTTAAAATCCATAAACTGTTTTTAGTTTTTGTTATTTGTTTTTCAAAAACTGTTTAAAAACTAATTTTTTATTTATTTTTTAAAAAATATTATAATATCCATTAATACATATTATACATATATATAATCTAATTATTAATATTAAATAATAAATATTTAATAAAATTCAAAATTTAAAATATATTACATTAAAAAATCATAATATGATGGAAGTCATGGTAGCGACGGCAGTAGCAGTATGGTGGTGGCAGCGATGGTGGTAGCAGTAACGATAGTCTGGTGGCGACGACAGTAGTAGAGATGACAGTGCAGTGACGGTGTAGCGATGATGGCAATGGCAGTAGCAGTGGTGGCAGTGGCGGTAGCGGTAACGATGATGGTGGTGGCGGTGGCGACGGTTTGGTAGTGGTGGTGGTGCTAGTAGTACTGTGGTAGTGATGGTGGTGCTAGTAGCAGTGTGGTTGTGGTAGTGGTGGCAAAGATGGCAGCGGCAATGGTGATGGCGGCAGTGGTGGCAACGACAGTGATGGTGTGGTGGTGATGGTGATGGCAAAGATGGTACCTGTAGTGGTGGCGATGGTAGTGGCAGTGGTGGCGGCAATGGTGGCGGCGGTGTGGCAGTGGCGGTGTGGTAGTGACGGCGGCATGGCAGCGACGGTGTGGTGGCGGTAACAGTGGTGGTGGTGGTGGCGGTGGCGGCGGTGTGACGGTGATGGCGGTGGCGGCCGTAGTAGTGGTGGTGATGTGGTAGTGGCGGTGGTGTGGTGGTGGTAGCGGTGGTGATAATAAGGATGAAGTAATTAAATTATTGATAAAAACAAAACCATAAAAAATCACATTTTAAAGATTTTTAATTTTTGTTTTTGTTGCCAAAATCACTTCTTAAATTTTTGTAAAAATGAAAACGGAAACAAATTTGCCGAACATGTTTTTGTTTTATTTTTTAAAAAAAAAAAATAAAAATCAAAAATAAAATCGTCCCCGAACGCACCCTATAATATCAAAGAAATCGGATAGCAGCGCACCGTCATCATTTTTAAATTAATGTAAGCGGGAAAAACTATCTCTCTCTCTCTCCAAACCCCATTTCAAAAACTCTCTCTCTGCCTTCTTCTCCCTCAAAATTCACTTACCTAGATTTGTAAATATTCTCTTTATTCATTTCTCCCTATCTTTCAACTCAGCTCTATCCGTCGATGCTAATTCTTCTCTTCCTCTGCTTTTAGCTTGTAATGCAGGATTTACTTAATTTCATTTTATTTTGATTTTTTTTTACATAGCAATTTTAAGCTTGTGCGAGGTTAACGCAAGACATGTACTGTGCTACAAGGAATGAAGCGAACCAATCACAAATATCAGATTAGCTGTAGTTAGGGTTTCTTACAGGCGCTCTTACCAGTTAGTCACTGCTTTCTCCGTCGAGGATTCAATGTTTTTAGCGAAGTATTCGTTTGATTTGAACTTGATCGAGGTCTTATATCTCAGTGTAGAATTGAATGGAGTTCTTGTTAGTTAACAATTCACTTCAATTCTGGTGTAAATGTTAACAATTTTAGTTGTAATGCACATTGTTACTGCTAATCTGTTTCTAATAAGCAATTATTTTGGATGCTCAGATATAATTTTATTGGATTTCTGTTATCAAAAAATGGGACTGGAAAACTACCACGTGATAGAGTTAGTAGGTGAAGGCTCGTTTGGGAAAGTTTACAAAGGCAGACGCAAGTTCACCGGCCAGGTACATACGCGTTTCATTTTATTTATGTTTTTTGCTTTTATGCCTTTTTTTTTTATCTAATTTTGTCGAACCTCCTTCTGTTGTTGTTGACCGTAGACCGTCGCAATGAAGTTTATTATGAAGCATGGGAAGAGCGAGAAGGATATTCATAATTTGAGACAGGAGATTGAGGTAATAATTTTAGACCGATGAACTTTTTTCAGTTCCGTTGGAAATTTGTTCATTTTAATTGATGGATTCTTCTTTTTCTTTTTTAAACATTATCTATTAATTTCTGGCTGATTAGATGTTTATATTTTAAAATTTTGTAGATTCTAAGAAAGCTGAAGCATGAAAATATTATTGAAATGCTGGATTCTTTTGAAAGCCCCCAAGAATTCTGTGTTGTCACAGAATTTGCCCAGGTAAGTATTTCCATTTTCTATCATGCACAGCTGCAAAACCTTATATCTGTCTTTTCTCTTGTACCATCTTGGATTACAGTCATAAAGATTATCTTCTTATGGAATGGGTCCTAAAAGATGGCATTTGGCAATATGCAGGGTGAACTATTTGAGATACTAGAGGATGATAAATGCCTTCCTGAAGAACAAGTTCAAGCAATTGCAAAGCAATTGGTTCTTCCTTTCCCATAGCAAAATTATTTTTCTAACTTATTTGATTTTGCAATCTACTTTATTGTTCCAATACTTGCAACCTGCTACTTTTGACTAAAACTTCCTGCTGTTCAATTTTGCAGGTGAGAGCACTGCACTATCTGCATTCCAATCGTATTATCCACCGCGATATGAAACCACAGAACATACTCATTGGCGCTGGATCAATCGTTAAGGTTAGAATAATGCTGGTACTTAACAGTACGTATGAAATTCAGCAGAGCTAGTATGTTTGCTCATGTACTCTTATAATGGTGTATGTTGCCCATGTAGTTTATGCCTATGTGATTTCTTGGTGAGATAACATGAAACAAACTTATTGTATTTATTTACAGAGGAGGTTTTTCATATTTTGTTTGCTATATGGTTCCATATAGTTAACAGGATTTGTTGTCTTTCTTGTGATGTGTCCAATCAAATGCTAGTTTTCATTTTGTCTTCGCAGATTTAGTAAAGTGGCTGTATTCTTATGTATTGTTTCATTTTAATCTGTTGCAGCTTTGTGATTTTGGATTTGCACGTGCCATGTCAACAAATACTGTGGTTTTACGATCAATTAAAGGTTTCACTATGCCTTCAAAATTAACTTTCAAATTTGTAGATTTTACTTTCTGATGAATTTTAGTTGTCACAAATATTGCTGCCAACTAATGTTCTGTAATTCTGCATTTTATTTTGTTGCCAGGCACTCCATTGTACATGGCTCCAGAATTGGTACGGGAGCAGCCATATAACCATACTGCTGATTTATGGTCTCTTGGAGTCATATTGTATGTGCGCTATCTCTCTCTTTCTTTTTACAGGACAGTTCATTACATGTTGATTATAGAATATCTGACAATAACGAATTACTTTTTTATTGTTCTTATTTGGTATATGCTTTACATACTTATTCCGAGCTAAATTTTCATTCTTCCAATAGATATGAATTATTTGTTGGCCAACCCCCATTTTATACAAATTCAGTTTATGCACTCATCCGACACATTGTCAAGGTGCATTTGCTTAAGCATCAACTTAATTTGAGTTTTAAGTCCTGGTATATGATATTAGAACCTAATGTTATGTGTAACATCTCAGGATCCAGTTAAATATCCCGATGATATGAGTCCAAATTTCAAAAGCTTTCTAAAGGGTTTGCTCAATAAGGTTAGTTTGTGTCTGTTATTTTAGATTATTGGTCTTAATTGTTCTGTTAAATTTTTCTCAGATTTCATGTAAAACAGGTACCGCAAAATCGACTGACATGGCCTGCTCTTCTTGAGCACCCATTTATTAAAGAAACCTCAGATGAGCTGGAAGCCAGGGTAATGTTACTCTGTACATGCTTTGAATGTAGCTTCCTTTATTTTCTTTTTCTTTTTCCCTTTGTTTTTTTGATATTCAAGAGTAGAAAGTAAAAGTTTTCCTTTCTTGCTCTTAAAGAGTAGCATACACTTACTCTTTCCCGTAAGATAGGTCCTGGAGCACTATCAAGGATGGACAACACCTTTTAGCATCTTCAATATTGTAACCTCACTCCAGATATATTGTTAGTGAAATACTTGGTCATAGATTTTGAAACTGTATCACATTTGGAAAAACATCTTCAGGAAATGCGTGCCGCAACTGCTGCAGCCAGGGGATGTGATGCAGCATGGAGGGGCGAAGGAAATATGACAAAAGCATCATCTGATTTGGCTGTCTCCAGTCCTGAGGGTATTTCCTTTCCTCTATATGTTAGAGTTGTAGATTTCATTATCTTAAATATTTTGAATTACCATGTTTTAGGTAGAAGCAATTCTGTTGGTGCCGTTGATAACTGTAATGCTTCAAAGCTTCACTGTGATGCTAAACTGAACCGCCCTAATGCAGTCGCAGACAATTCTTCACCACATGAAGAGTTTCCAGGATTTGCAAGTCCTAACGACATTAAACAATCAAGTAGGTGAAGTTTTGCTAGAAATACTAGAATTGCATTCATTTTTTTCCTCTCATTTCCTTGAAAAGAAAATGCTTTTTTTTTTTATCATCATAAAACAAGATACTCCATTATTTTTTTAAACAGTCCTAGATTTCTGCTTATATCATAAGTTGATGCCAGATGAATAATATCAATTCCAAATTTATGGGCCAATTAAAATGTTAAAAGTGTCTGAAAATTGCAGCAACTTGGTTTCTTTCTCATAGCAAATGTGATGTTTTAATCTTTTTATGTTGATGTGCTGTTGGGTAAGTTTTTAATTGGAAAAATTAACAGATTGGATATCATCTTGAAACTATATCACATGCAGCTCTTTTGTCCTGCTAATTATGCCATTATGCAGTAATTTCAAGTTAGGAACATGCACATTTGGGATGGGTAATAATTTTTTCTTTTACACTGTTCCTTCATTTGTCTCTTGCATGATGACTCTGTAATTCTGGAAGCATTGGATATATCATACATGTAATCTAACTTTTAAATTTTAAACTTATCAAATTTCATATGTTACAATTGTTGTTTTTTATGCCTTCTTTCTCTTTGTGTGTGTGGCACCAGCACTGATGTCTTTAATTATTACCAAACCTGGAATTTATTCCCTTCACTACTTCTAATACTGTACAACCCCATTTATGTTCCTTTGTAGGTAACCAGGCATTAGACCGTTTGGAGAACAACTCTCGCACAGTTAAGGGTGCACAAATGATTGGTCAAGATAAAGAAGCATTAGCAAAAGTTTTGCTACCACTGAAAAGATGGTCAAAAGAATCCCAACAATCTTGCAGGTGAAGTGGATTTATGTTTTCTGCAATTGTTTGAATATGTCAATTGTTTGAATTTATGTTAATCATATTAATTTAGCTTATTACAAAAATAAAAACTATTTTTATGGAGATATGGAAGTGTAAGCCAATGCATTGTGTCCATCCTTACTTTCACACAAAGCCTTCTGAACTATGGGAAAGGTAAATATTGAATTCAAACTTTCTAGGCTCCATTCGACTATGATTTGAAATTTTCACGTGATATCATTTTTATTCTGTAAATTGAATTCACACAGCAGAATTTGGTAACTTACTCTTACTCAATAATAGTTATTAAGGGTCTGAAAAGCATGGTTCCTAAAAGCACTGGTGGAATGCTTAATTAGAAGCTACATTGACAAGGAAAAGGATGCAACTTTATGGAGCAGATGGCATAACTACCATCGCTAACGATTTGCATTAGAACAGTTGTTTTTATCTAAACTTCTCTTGATGAAAGTGTTTTCCCGACGGAAATCCAGCAAGACCACATCATTTGCATTAGTATGAAATGACACAGTAACTTCTGATTTGAGATTATATACTAACTTCTGATCTGAGATTATGTACTAAGTTGCAAACATTTTTACATTGATGAACAATTACAAAAGAACAGGATAAATTAATCAGCCGGAGAAGAAAATTCTTTTGCATCTAGGATATAAAAATAGCATAATTCATGCCAATAGAGGTGCCTAAAAAGTGATAAATGCATCTTATTGCAGGATTTGTTTATGTTAAAATACAAATTTGGAGAAAAATAAACAAAAAGTATTTTTGTTTTCAAAAAAAAAAAAAACAAATTTTATTTTTACTTGATAATTCAAGGGTACTCCAAGATTTGAAAAGCCAGCGAGTGCAAATCAGCATGTAGTGTGGTTAAAGTACAGGCTTCTTTCGTGATGAAATTTGTGTGCATTTCCACAGTTTTTATTGATCCACTGATAATTCACAACAAAAAAAATTGGATGGTTTTGACCATCGTGAGGCTCCACTACATTGATTTGATTTGGCTACATTCAAGTATTTTGGTTTTTTAGGCTCCCTACTTTGGATATCTTCTTATTTGAGCCTAATTTTTGGAAATTTATTAAGAGATTATATTGCCTTTTTTTTTTAATGCATTCAGAGATCAAGATGTTCCTCTTTCAAACCAGGCACTCAGAATTCTTTCAAACTTAGCTGCAGCTGGTGCAATCCAGTCCAGTGGGTTACTTGATGAAATATTGAGTGAACTTCTTGAATTCACTGCCATTGTAATCAGCTGGAAATCCTTGGAGCTTTACGATTTAATTGCAAAGGTACACAACAAGTGGGAATCATCTCAAAAACTTTTGACTTCGATATTTTTCATGCCTGTGTTTAACTAATACTAGTTGTAGATCATTTGTGCGTGGACTTTTGTGTTGGGAAAATTATCATAACGGTAGCTAAGGATTTAAGATGCTTTTCATATGTTGTATGCCAGAAATATACACTGTAAAAGACACTGCAAAAACTGTTCTCTTTGAAAGTTTATGTACATATTTGCAGATTTAAAATTTTTTTTTTCTTTTTATATGCTTGTTCTTCTTCCTAGGTTTGGAATTACTGATTCTTTTTGTAATACTTTCAAATACTGTGGAAAATTCAAATTTTTTTTCTTAATTGAAAAACCTTAAAGTCCCTCCACTTATATAAAACTGCTCTAATTTTTCAGAAAAATTTTTCACAGAAAACAAAAAATAAAGATCATATTTATTTTAGTAAATTTTCTAAAATAGAAAATGGATGTTTCGGTTTTCTAAAGAAAATAAAAAGATTGAAAAACTAATAAAAAATATTTTCTAAATTTTCCGTTTTTTAAAAAAGTGAATCATTTTAGTACATATATAATTTAATCATCTTTATATATATATATATGTGTGTGTGTGTGTGTGTGTGTGTGTGTGTGTGTGTGTACATATATATATACAAAATAAATATTCTAATTTTCTACCTATTGATAAATGAATGCATCTTTCAAATTTTCTACAAAAAAATATATATTCTAATTTTTTTTAAGAAAATGAAACACAGAAAACAAAATACTATTTTCTGTAAGTAAATGGACCCTTAATGTCTCGTGTGCTATCTGATGATTGGTATTGACAAACTTCAGTTTGGTTTATTAATTTTTCAGGGTTTTGCTATTATGAAAGTATTATTAGATAACAAAGGTGGCAGCATTGGAGCCTCATATTTCACGCATTGGGTTGCATTACTTGAAAATTTTGCACAGGTATTATGCCCTTGCATATGGTGTTAATTCTGGCACAATTATATGTTCTTACTTTTAGCTTTTTGGATTATAATGGATGTATAGGCTGTTGATTGCAATGAGGACACTTCTGGAAGAGTTCTGTATGAGGCCAGTGCATGCATAACAGTTGTCTTTTCAACTGTTGCTCAGGGTCTTAAAGCAACTTCTTTGACTTCAGGCCATGAAGCAGTTTCTAATCCAGTAATGAATGAAACAATGAAGAAAATTGTGGATCATGCTAAGACATGTGGTTTGGTTGAAAATTTGTGCCTTTGCTTAGCAACATCAGGCTCAAGTCTCATTTCAGGCTCCTCAAACATGTTGCGTGCTGCTTGCGAAGCCTGTAGGGCTATCTGGTCATTATTAGATGCAGTAGAAACTCTTTTTGTGAATGTAAATGCTTGTCTATTTCCCCCAAATGCATTGCGGAGTCATTCTTTAATCCGATTAGACATTCGGGAGCAGGAACAAGCTTCATTAGTTGGGACAGACTCAGCAAGAATTATTGATGCCCTGACAAGAGCATTCCTTAAATCAAAAGCTGTGCAGGTGGCTATTTATTACTGCATCCATCAACGTTTAGAGACCACCCTGTCTGCTAGTATTCAGGTGTTTTTCTTGGCACCTCTAGTTTTTATTTTTGTGTTTATGCTATCGCTACTTAAGAATCTAGAATATTAAGAAGTTGTTTGTCAATCTATTTATGTTCACAACATTTTTGCTCCTCTGTTGATTTTTTAAATTCACCAATATTTCAGCTTTTGTCAAGATGCTGCCTACATAATGCAATCATTCCTGGTGTTCTGTGTGGTTTGCCTAGTTCTCTTCCTGTTACTACTGTTGTTAGTGGAGGTGGAGATGGAACAATTGTTTCTGAGATCTTCTCTATCTTATCTTTGTGTGCTTCATCAGTAAACAAGGATCAAGGTGAAACAAATAACCTCAAGAGCAAACCAGTAAATCCTTCTGCCCTCATTTTGCATTCATGCCTTATGCTAGCAACAGTTGCTCAGTGTTTGAAGTCAACTGGAAGAAATTCTGCTCTATTCATGCTTACAACAACTCCAAAGAAGCAGCTAAGCCGACTTTCTGTTCTTGCCCATCATTTTTCACATGATGAGAGAACAAAAAATTCTTTGCAACCTCATTGTGCATCAGCAATGCTTGCTCTTGCATCCATTCTGTCCCTTGAAAATGGATCATCTGTACAGTCTTCAATCTCTGAAATTGCAGTGCCTTTGATTCCTCGCACTGGCACAATCTGTGAACACCTCAAGGTTTCTACAGGTGAAGAAAATGGGATAGTCCAGAATAATGCAAGTGGTGTTCTCTCATATTGGCATGGGCTTAGGGATGGATGTGTTGGGTTGCTAGAGTCAAGACTGAGATGGGGAGGACCATTAGCTGTGCAACAGTTATGTGCAAGTGGTATCCCTCTGCTTCTTATAGAATTGTTAGCTGGCAACCATCAGATTTTGTCTCCTGAAGGAGTGGACAGCACAAAGGATGCTGTGGGGTTATCTCCTCTTGGGATTGTGTGGACAATCTCATCAATATGCCACTGCCTTCCAGGTGGAGCCTCAATTTTTCGCCAGATATTAGTCAAGAGTGAACATATCAAGCTCATTTCTGAGTTGATATCGGATGTGCATCTTAAGCTAGTCAAGTGTTGGGGTGGCCCAGGTGGAGGAAAGGATGGTGTTAGAGATGTAATAAATGCAGTGATCGATCTCTTAGCATTTCCTTTTGTTGCTATACAGAATGCTCCTGGTTTACCATCTGCTACAGCTTCTGTAAACAGTGGGTTCCTACTGAACATGAATTCACCTGGTGAGAGAATATGTATGGAAGACAAGGCTGTGATTAAATCTATTGAGGAAGACATGGGGAAATATCTTAAAATCCTTCTAGAGGTAGATGAGCCTTCTTGCATCATTTATCTTTCCTGCACACAATCTGAGTAGGGAAGACTAGTTTCTTCCATTTTATTTTAACCATTTTACGTGGTATTGGGGTTAAAGTATATGGTGAGATACAGTTATAGTGGACCATCTACTCTCCTAAACCTTTTAAAAGTTGGTCAATGTTAATAATGTTCATTGTGATTATGCCTGAGGACTCCCATATAGAAGCATCTCTTTTTCATCAAATGTCTTGTTCCGGTTTTAGTTCCATCACAGGAGCAAATAAATTGCTCATTAATAAAAACCATGCATTGTAGAAACTTAACATGCTTCTTTTTTTTTTTTCGTCAATTGTTGCTATCCAACTTTATAGGTGGGAGTCCCAGGCATCATTCTACGAAGCTTGGAACACGTGGAGTTGAGAGATTTAGGAAGGCCAGTTGCATTTCTGGCCAAAATGGTAGGCCACCGACCACTTGCAGTTCAACTTGTGGGCAAGGGTCTGTTGGACCCAAATAGATTGAGAAGATTGCTTGATGTTTCAAGTCCAAGAGAGGTTGTATTGGATGTTCTGAATATTGTTTCCGATCTAGCTCGTATGGACAAGGTCAGCTTTCATTTGTTTCTTGTGATCTTTGTATGGACTTTCTTCCCACTGCAGTGCAAGGGAGGTTACTATAATTAATATTTAAAGGATACAGCAATGTCCTTTGTGCTTAGCTAATATGAAACAACCTTTATCTGCTCATGCTTGTTGTTGGTATTAACTCCATTGATAAAGTCTCTAATTCTGTTAAATTCCTTGAAACATGCTGTCAGTTTGGATTTCCTAGGTATTATCAATTTATTATGAACAAATCCAAAACTGATTCAATTGTGTTTTGCTGTTTCCTTATTCTTATGGTTTATCCAAGTATGCTTTCCTTCATAGATCTTTTTCATTCTAATTTCTATTTACTTGTTACTTACTGCACAGGATTGAACTTTGGGTTATAGCTTGTCTTGCTTGGAAAACTATGTCCATACCTGTATATCTCATCCACTTCCCTCAATAAGAGAATTGGAGTGGTAAAAATGATTTAATATGGCAATAACTAGTTGAAAATCTGGATCTGAGTAAAGTTAAATGAAGGATATTAGTTGAGGCTTGAGAGTCAAGTTTTCTTTTTCCTTATCTTCAAAGAGTGCTTTTCTTTTTCTGGGTTGCCTTTCTGCTTCTTAAAAGAAATTAATTACCTTAGAAAAAACTTGGGAAAAAGTGACTTTAGTTCTTTCTCGGATGCCATCAAATTCACAGACTAATGCAACTGATAAAGAATTCAAGATATGATGTTATACGGATAAGTATGGTCATAACAGCTTGGAACCTGGTCCCCTGCAGAACTGTGGAGGAAAAAGAACAGTTCAGAAATTTCTTATCCCCCTCCTGAGAATTTGCAATAGCATGCATGTCTATAAAAAGCCTATGTACGGTTGGTTAATTTTGGCTCTATTTAGCTGTATAACTTTGTATATAGTCGGCCAATGACTTGAAATTGACTTAAATCCTATCAAATTTTTCAAAGCAGCGAAGAAAACAGATAAAAATGTGAGTTCTTCAGAATTGTCTGATAAGCTTGTACATGATTGTTGTTCAGGGTTTCTATGAGCACATAAATGGGGCTTCAATATTGGAATCTTTAAAGGAGTTCCTCACCCATGAAGATTCCAACATGCGAGCAAAGGCATGCAGTGCTCTAGGCAACATGTGTCGGCACAGCTCCTACTTTTATGGTCTATTAGTAAGTAATGAATGATAAATTGCCTTGTTGTCATGCGGAATGTAGAGAATAGTTCTAAAAAGGCATCATGTTTCGCTTTTTGTACATTTGAAATTTGTTTGGTTAATGGTTTTCATGTGATTTCATACATGGTTTACTACAGTGGAAGGCTGCAAATTATTGCTTGTTCTTACAGTTTATATTGATTTCTAGGCAAGACACCATATGATTGATCTTCTCATTGATCGGTGCGCTGATCCGGATAAACGCACTCGGAAATTTGCATGTTTTGCTGTAAGATCTACATTTGTTTGTTATCCTTACTTTCAACTATATAGCAATGACTGTTCTGTATTATTCTAAATAATTTGTGGATGATTAATTGATTTATTATAAAAGAAAACATATAGAAATGCATAGTGATAAAATCACAGACCTGTACCACTCCTAAAATCTCATTCTCTCTCCAGATTGGGAATGCTGCCTACCATAACGACATGTTGTATGAGGAACTCAAAAGATCTATACCTCAACTAGCAAATTTGCTGCTCCCTACCGAAGAAGACAAAACTAGAGCAAATGCTGCTGGTGCATTAAGCAATCTTGTTCGCAACTCCAACAAACTTTGCGAAGACATCGTCACTAAAGGAGCCATGCAGGTTTGTTGCTATGAAGTTGTAGTACGATACTAATTCAAACTGACGTCCAAACTTTTAAAAATATTAAAACTCAAAGCCTGAAAATTTCCAAAATTTTAATTCAAACCTTAACAAGATTTTTTAGCTCAGCTATCACTATATTTTTTCCATACAATTTTAATCGGTTGTCTAAAAGATGTTGATCAAAGTATAATGAGTTTATAAGTTCAACTTCTAATAACTTCATGGTTATGACTTAAAAATTCAGCTTTATATCTTACAAAATTTTGACAAAACAGTTAAGTATTTCATGCAAGTCATGGGTAAAATATAGAATTACTCTAGTCAAACAAAAGGTAAAGGGAGAAAGTACAACTTCGGAGGTTTGTCAAGTTTTGAATTGAAATTCGCAGACAGTTTAGATTTCATCTTGCACCGTTCTGGAAATTACGACCTCTATTCAAACAGACCCTATATTGAAGGCGTGTCTTTCTCAAGTGATTGTCCCTTTAATTTTTGTACGTTATGGGGCTTTGCATTATCTAATGCATCTGTGAAGCTTGATTGTACTTAAATTCTAATTGGATAAGTTGTCGTGGGCTTCAATTGATAGTTGACTTCAATTTCTGATTGTTGGGAACTCATAAGCTTGAATATCAGTTCAATGCTTGCCATTCCACCGCCCATTTTTTCTAAGTTTTTACCCAAAAAAAAAAAAAAAAGAAAAGAGGTCGTTGGATTGTAATCATTTTGCACTGCCTATGCTTGTCATTTTACTGCCTTTTTGTCAATTAAAATTCTAGAATCAATTGCATGAGCTTGTTTATTTGGGTGATATAGCAATTCAATGAAATATGCCATTTGCATCTTCACGAATTTTCTGTCATGGATGCCATAAAATTTGTGAAATAAAATGTAATTGCTTATATTGTTTCAGGCCTTGCTAAAGTTGGTGGCCGACTGTTCAGCCGTAGCTCTGAACCCAAGTAGGAGAGATGCAGTAAATGAATCACCCTTAAAAATAGCTCTTTTTTCACTGGCAAAGATGTGTGCACATTCACCGTGCAGGCGGTTTCTCCGTTCATCAGAGCTGTTCCCAGTTATCGGACAGCTTCGTCAGTCTCCTGAAGCTACAATTGCCAATTATGCTTCTGTTATAATCGGCAAAGTTGCTGAGGCTTAAAAAACAGTAAAGCTACAAGTAGTCAAAGCTATATTCTTATTTAGCTTAGTTTCCCCTGAGCTGTACTGGGGATGCTATGGTTCCTGGTCCAGGCTTGGCTCAATAGCTTACCTAGAAATGAAATCTTAAGGATGAAGAAAAGTTTGGCTATAGATATAGCGGATAGTATCGTACATGTTTAATATATTCTGTAAATGTGTCAATCATTCAAAAATTTTAATTGTTATAATATGCTTTAGGTGAAGGAATTATTCAACTTAATACATATGATATGATGCACGAATAATAGTGGCCTCTCATATATTTATGTTAGACTTCTCTGATTTATGCAATGAAAGTGGGTCCCGTATTTACCAAAAGAACAGTATTAGGTCTATCCACAGTGTTATTATCTTAGAGTACCAGTGCAAACATGCAAAACTTGAATATGATTCTGAAACCTTGTTGCTTGATCTGCAAAACCCGTCAAAATGAACATCTTGTAAGGAAAAGATGTTCCTCTAATTTGGGTACAAATTTAGTTCCTACGCAAAAAGGATGTCAGTTTATATTTTGCCGAAAAGTTCAAAAACAGAATTTTAATCTGTATATTTCAATTCATCCATGCCTAATCACGGATCCTAATATATCAAACTAAAAAGTTCAAAAACAGAATTTTATAATTTTATTTTTATATTTTAAATATAATTTTTGCATTATTAACTAAAAAATATTTTACATGAACAAATTAATTATAAATTTTATCAAAAAAATAATTATGATATAATTAATTGTCGAGAAATTTATCAAAAAAGGAAGAAAAGGCCACCTCAATATGAGGAAAAGGAGTATATAATACGTGTCAGATAAGTCGAAGCACATTTCAAGGTTAATAAGTTGTAGTGCTTATCACTGTGTGGTTTGAGAGGTACCGCGCACTGCTGCAGTTGGGGTAGGACAGCTTCATCTCCAGACTCTATTAAATTAATTTAATTAAAATATACGTTTACTTTCGACTTCGATAAAGTATTGAGAGAAGCACGTGCGTACGTGGATACTTTACGTGGCAATATGGGAATCAAATACTCCTTTTCACTTCTCTCTAGCAAATGACATTAATATCCTTCCCAATATATACACACACACGTATACATACACGCACCACCGCTCGATATTAATTATTAATGCACCCCTTGCATGGTGCATATTTTTTTATTTTTTTCTTTTGAAAAATATAAAACTGATAATGCAAAACAAATAATATACGTATTTTACTAATATTCATAGTAAACTTTAATGAGTTAGTTAAATTTTAATTTATATTTAATTTAATTATGCTGCAAATTTAAAATAAGCCAAATGTGTAAAAATACACTTAATGTTTAATAAAAAGAGTAATTTTATCATCAATATTTAGTACGTGTAATATTATTTTTAAAATTATTAAAATAGTATAATTTTATTTCTGAAATAACAATATTATTAGTTTGACGGAATTTCGTCAAAATCGTATAATGTATCCATGTCGACGGTTAAAAAATAAAATACGATCAAATTAATGATTTCGTTATTTTATAAACGAAATTATACCATTTTGATAATTTAAGATATAATATTATACGTAACTACATATTATACGCAAAATTATTCTTTTGAATAAATATTAAGCATATTTTTACATATTAAGCCTTAAAAATAATATCAATTTTGTATGCGTATGCATTTTTTATTCGGAGATTGAAATGTGAACACATCAAATATTGCGTGCGCAAAATATCTTGCACACATAATTCTAATTCAATTAAGACATATTTATAACGACACAAAACTAAATAGATAAATCTTAAAAACTAAAAAGCAAGAAATTGAGGACCACAAAATAAAACATAAGGTGATGAATAAAATCACCAAAAATTTTAATTTCCTAGCTCCACAATTAATTTACAAAATTTGAAAGTGACCTTATCTATTTATTTATTTATTTTCCTTATTTGAGTAAACCAGCAATATATAAAATATTATTTATTTCCCACTAAATAACATTATCTAGCAAACTAACACCTGTCGGATAAGCATTACCGTATTATTTATAATTTATTTCTCAGGAACCATTTGAAAGTCAACTATCATTATCTCCTTCGAAAGTAAAAAATAAAAATAAAAGAAGATACTTTAAAAAAAAATGATAATTCTTTTAAGAAAAAAGAAAAAGAAAAAGAAAAAGCAAAGGTGTGTAGGGTGAGTATGGACCAGAGGTTTGGCAAATGAAAAGACTTGACCGATTGACACTAAAAAAACAGCCTAATTTCTACCTTTTGATTTTGGTTTTTGGATGTCAACATTTAATAATAATATAATATAAAATCATTGAACTAAAATACTAATTAATAGCATAATAAAAACACAATGTAAATTTCCATATATTTCTCATAAAGAAAAAAAAATCGAGACTTCCAGTTCCATGGAAGTGCTAACTTCTCTTACCTTGAAAAGAATATGCAAAGTTTACGTGAATTTGTTGAAATACAAAAACTTAAATTATGTAAAAATTAAATTACGTATTAACACTTAAATATATGCCATTACAAATATAAGTAGTGGCAGCAATAGAAAACCGTTGCAAAATATGTTTTTTCATATTACAGTTTTTAAAATATTATAAATATGCCGTCTTATAGATAAAAAATAATTTTACAGCTACTACTATTAAAAATATATTTTAATAAATCCATTATGCGTTAGAAGTATCAGTGCTGAACTTGTATTTTTTGCATGCAATTTTGAACTTTAATAATTCCACTAATGTCATCTCATGGTGAACGTCAACAGGTTTTTTTTTTTGTCACACTTATATATTTGCATTAGAATGCGATTTGCATATGATTTAAAATTAATTAATTAAAACATACATAAAAATAAATAGAAAATAGTTATAATATTCTTGAATAAGAAAGATAATATCATTAAAGGGTCATATGAAAATTCTCTAATTTTATACTCGCTCCGTCGTATTTAAAAAAGTAATTTTATATTTTTATTATGGAAATTAAAAAAATTATTAAAATATATCAATCTCATAAAAAAATTATAGTTATTGACAAAATCTTTTTTTATATTTTTAAAAATTTTATTTAATTTTAATTAAAAACAAGGAGCAATAAAAAATATTTAATAAAATTTTTAATAAATAGAGATATACATGTAAATTTATTATTTAATTTTCAAAAAAATATTTAAAGTGAAAAAAAATAAAATAAAATCTTTCAAAATGAAATGAAATAATTAATTAAAGATATTAGAAATAAAAATAAGTCAGAGCTCATAAGAATACCATTCTCAAAAAAAAAAAAAAAAAACTCATAAGAATACCTAACCATTTACAATAATAAGTAGTTATGGAAGTAACCTAGTATTTGTACCCCTAATTAATTAAGCTGGATAAGTATTAAATAATAAATGCAAGTCATTTTCCAATTACTACATACCGAAATCTCTTATCTTTCAAGTATAGCCACCAAGTTTTCTGACCTATAAATGTGTAGGTGGAAGTATGTTGTTGCTCCATTCCTAATTTAACTAATAACAACAAAATAGTGGTGTTTTTCTTAACGACAAAGTATATGCCCATGCATGTGCTCACCAATTTAATTTATTATTATTATTTTTTTTTTTCGTATTATATGCCTCGTTACCAAAATTAGCATTTACTGACTGATTTAACTTCAAATACTATCAATCACGCGCGCATATATATATATAAAGTAGATATATTCTGATGGAAGACATATTTAAATCATATTATATTCAGATTAATCTTCATTTAAAGTAATATTAGACGTGATTGCAGAAATTTTTTTCAATAAAATTTACTGCATTTACAACGACTCAAGCCTGATATAACTTACTTAACTGATCAGAGCTCATTCTACTAATTTCAACTTACGTTGGTTATCATATATAATTATTATTTTTTTTAGTATAATAGATTGTAAAAAACATTTTTTTATCAGTATTGTAAAAGTGTTCATACTGCCAAATATACTATAAATAGTGTTGGTTCATGATTTAAAGTTATCATATGATTTTATATATTTTTTTTATATAATTTTATGTAGTTTTACAAAATGATTACTTTTTTCTTTTTTTTTATTTTTTTTCCTTAAGTTCAATTTACTATCATTTAAATTACTCTATATAATATTTTATTTTTTTACTATTACTCTTTTTTAATTGGTTAATATATAAATTCCCCCCTAAACTATTATTATTTATCAAATTTTTTTTTAAACTAATTGCATGTCAGATTACCCTCCAAACTTGTTAAAAATATCAAATTATACTCTGTAAAATACATGTCAGTTCACAAAAAAATATGTAAAAAATACATATCAAATAGTAATAAAGGAATAATTTGATATTTTTAACAAATTTTAGGAAGGTAATTTAATATTTTCAATAATATAGGTATATTTTTTATATTTTAAAAAATTTTGAGTGGCTAATATGATATTTTTAATAAATTTAGAAAAATAACTTAATATATAATAATAATTTAAAGTGAAATTTATGCATTATTCATTTTTTAAAAGGGAAAAGTGAGTACTTAAATTTGACATTGCAAAGGTACTAGCATAGCATCTACTAGTCAAATGTTCTCTTATAGATTCTTTTAGCATCGTGGTGAATACTTGATTTTAAAAAATAAATAATGAGGATGAAGATAATAACAAGACTGAATTGTAGAATTTTGACTTATAAATTTTAGCATCACGTGAATTATAATTTATACACAGATATAGTTGAATCATTTTCTTAAAACATTTTTACTCTGTGAAAATGAACATCACTTATAAATATTAGTATTTTTTATATAACTGTTGTAATATGAAATGTATTAACAGCTACGTTTTGATTGGTTTTATTTAGAGGTGAGCATTTAATTGGTTTATTAGTAAAAGATTAACTAGTTTATTAAAATTAGTTTTTCAAAATTATTAACTATTAATCAGTTTATTACATTCAGTTAATCAATTCATCAGTTTTATTTGGTTAATTAAAATTTTTTAATTAACTACTAAAATTTATAATATATAATTATAAAATAAATACTAAAATTTAATTCAATTTCAAATATATAAAGTAATTCAAAATAAAACTACAAAATAAATATAATATATTAACCAAAATTCATGTTTAATCAATTAATAATTAATATTATAAAACGAATTTGATATATATTTGTTTGAAAATAGCATGTTTAATCATAAGTCAAAAAAATTTTGAACAAAATTAAATATTAGAATATAAACTCTAAAATATAAAAATTTGTAATTAATTACTGTCAAGTAGAATATAGACATCAATATATTTAATAAAAAGGAATATATATAAAGGTGCATCAGTTACTGCATATAAGTATTACTCTCTATAAAAAAAACGGTACAATTTAAATTATTATATAAAAATTTTATAAAAAAATATAAAAAGTTAAGATATAAAAATAAAAATAATTTAAATATGTATTAACATAATTCGACCTAAATTTTAGGAAGAAATAAAGAAATTAAAGTGTATATATATATAATACGTAAACTAATACTTCATCAATATCTAAAAATCAAACTAAAAAATGTTAAAAAATAAAAATTAAAACCAAGTTTATTGAACCAATAAATTGAAAAAATGGATTTGATTTTAAATTTTTAATTTTTTTTCACTTATCTTCCACTGAATAAATTCCAATAATATCACGATTAAACTTATGGATTAGGAATATCTACTTTATTTTTATTCAATACCGTTCTAAAGACAGAATAATGGTCAAATTTACAACATGACATATATTAACTATCGTGTTCGAATTTCATTGGACGAAAGAGTTAGAAAGTTTGACGAAATGCGCTGTAAATATTTAGGGTAATAAAATTTAGAAGCAAAAATATGTATCTCCGTCGGATCTTTTGCAATCCATTTGCAAATTTAGGGGACATAACATTGAAGGACGGCATTATTTCAGAATGACAAAACCATACGTAATTTTTATTTTTTTTTTTGTGTCCTTAGATATTGTTTATTTTTATTTTTTATATTAATATATAAATTGTTGATTGTACTTTTATTTAATTTTATTTTTTTATTCACGTCAACAAGTATTTATGTAATTTTTGCTTAAATAGATAATTTATGTCATACTTAATAATGCAAAAAAAATTTAAAAAGAAATAATGGAAGCAATCTTTTACCACCACAACTGCGTTACAATTAAGATTGATGTGTACTACTAAATGTCACTTTTCTAAAATATATTAAGCTTAAATTGCATGCCGTGTTGGATCTCTTATAAGTTTGAAGTGTTTGCCGATCAAAATAATTTTTCATGTAAAAATTATATAATTAATGTATTTTTTTGTTATAAAAAAATCTTTTATCGTTTTATTGTAATTGGAGTATATTTTCGATACCATTAATCCAAAAATGATACTTTACAAATACAAAGTGTGAAAAAAAATAATACACTTACTCCTTGAAAAAAATAATTCACTTAAGATGTTAGATTTTTTTGGTATTCATTGACTTATTTCCTCTGTTTTTTTTTATCTATCACTTTTAAATAAAATTTAAATTCTATTTATTTATTATTTTTAAATTTTTAATGTAATTTAATTTATTTTTATTTTTTAATAAAATCAAAATTAATCAAATTTAATAATTTAATTTTAATTATATAATTTAATACTAAATTTAAATTTATTTATTATTTTTTAATTTTAATAAAAATAACTGATAAAAAAATGAGAGGAGTAATTAATAGAAATTGGTAAAAGTGAAAAAAAAGAAAATAATTAAAATTGAGGAGACCAAGGGAGCATTTACCAAATAATTAATTATGATGATATTGTACACATGACATGTGGTCATGTCCGCTGCAATAACTATAGTTGGCATCATTATTGAAATGCTAAACTAGAAAAGGATAAACCAATGTACATAGAATAATAAATTGGAGAAAAGTACATCCAACAAAGAAAAAAGTAAAAAATATCTTTCTTTTTTTTTTTTTTAATTAAAGAGGTCTGGACTACAATAAGAGAGGGTAATGCTTTAGATCTTTTGAAGTTAAGGCAAGTCTTTCTTTTTTGAAATAAATGTCACTGTTTTTTTTTTCCAAGAAGAGAACTATATATTAAAAAAATAATGAAAGTTACAAAGGATATAATTGGATTAGACTGCCGTATTATGAGGAAAATTAACATCTAGATCTTTTCGTGCTAGTGAATGAGCGGTCACATTTAAATTACGGGAAATATATTTATAAGTAACAGCATAAAAATGTAAAAGGTAAAAAAATATCAGGTAAAATTGGCTTTAAACAACTCTGACTATCAGATTTTTGTGTAATAGCTTGAATCATACTCAAGAAATATATTTCAATATTGAAGGTCAAATGCATATATAATTTTGCAAAAATTAAAGCTTCTTTAAAAGCTATTTTTTCCCGTAACAGAGGATCTAGAAGAGAGGATAATGCTTTAGAAATAAATGTCACTTTGGAATTTGACTTTATCAATATACAAAAAAAAATTATAGACATTGAATATTTCAATGTTTGTGATTTATTTAAATCTATTTATGATAATTAACAAAATTCATTTAATTCTAATTCATTATTTCAGTCCTAACCGAGCTTACATAAAATTTTTTAATTTTTAATTCCAATATTTGGTATGATCTATAATTTTTAATTAATTTTTATAAATTTTATTGAAGTTTATGGTTAAAAAAAAGAAGTTTTCGGTAGTTAATTAATTGTCACACAGATAGCAAATGCATAGGAATTTAGACAAATCTTCTTTTATTATTATTATTATTATTATTTTCTGACCTAGAAGTTAGGACATACACTGGAGAGGGGCAAAAATGAAATAAAAAATAGTGCAGTGGTACTGAGGTGACTGCCAACCTAATAAGGCTCCTTTCCCTATGAAAGCTTCTCTCACTCTGCCTATTTTTTGGCAGGAAATGGAGATTTAAAGCTATCCTTCTCTTCAGGATTTGCTTTTCTGTGGACTGTCCCACCTTAACTCTATGCCAAATGAGTCATAAAGTACAAAAACAACAGAGGAAAAATGCATTACTAGTCCCTGAACTATGCTAAATTTCTGCATTGAGTGCTTATACTTCAAAAAGTCCACATTTTTAATTAGTCATTAAATTGTTTTAAAGAAATTTATCTTTTTTTAATAAAGAAAGTGAATAGAATAGAAATAGAATGAATATAATTACTCCATATTTTTTTTATACTTTAAATAAATTTTTACTTCCAAATTTTGTATAATATTTTAATATCAAGTAGAAAGTCCATTAAATTATATTCACTTTTCAAAAGCTTTATTTAGATAATATTTAAATGCAACATATATAATGTAATTTTATATATATACATATTAATTTATTCATACTTTTAACCATATATCCATTTATAATAATAATGAATAATAAATTTTATGCATTAAAATAATTATTTATAGCTTGTTTGATTTGTATATTTTATTTCGTATTTTGAGTTACATTTTGCATGAGTAGATCGAGTTTTCACAACTTGTTAATCTTCATACATTTAAAGTTTTTGTTGGGCACAATAAAAAATTATGATTAACCAAATTATAAAAATAAAATTAGATGAACCAAACCAATTAACTAAAATGAACGGTTAGATTTATAGTTATTACTTTTAAAAAAATCGATATTAATAGATTAATTAATAAAAGTACTTGATAGATCGGTTAATTTGTCCATAGTTTTTCCTACTTTTCACTTTTATATCCCAATCAAAACATTTTTTTTTGTTTACTATGGGCCTATAAAATATATACAATAATTTAGTTATTATATTTATTTATTATCACAACAGTTTGAAAAGTGGGAAAGGTGAGCTTGAAGCAAAAGTAGGAAATATAATTTCCCTAATAAATCTATTTATTCATTCTCTTGTCAAAAAAAAAAAAAAAGGAAATCTACTATTTCCCACTCAATTACATAAAAAATATATATGGTTACTATTGTTTAATAGATTTTGTATATAAGCAACTCCTTAATGCATATGTCTAAATTTTGGCATAATTCCTTTAAAATTAAATTCTACATTATATAGTCCATTAATACTTGTGATTATTTTTAATTACTAATATAATCCATTATTGTGATTATTTTTAATTACAAGTTAAAAACACTTTTTAGAGGGCTATATATAAAAAAAAAAAAGAAAAAGAAAAAGGATATGTAAGAAGAGCATTAAAGCAAAAATGCATATGAGGAACTAAGTGAGAAGACAAAAAGATATAATTTATTATTTAAAAGATTGCAAAAAGCAAAAGAAAAATTGCCCATTTTTTGTTTTTACTTTTTATCTTTATGCTTGTACATTAACAATTTTTTTTGTAATTGCATTTTTTTTAACTGAAATAAAAATTGAATCTGTAATTTGAAAAATATTAGATTTTTAACCATTTATAATCCTACATCTATAGTTATAGATGTCAATAAGAGAAATTGAGATCAAAATATTCCACACTTTTAAATAGGTGTTAGTCATCTTAAAAAATAACGATGATTTCACAAATCAATTATTTAATTTCAAATAGATTTAACTGTAACATATATTAAAATTAACTTCCTTTTATGGGACTTTTTAAAAAATAGGGTGTTTTAAAAACTTATTTGGGTAAATGGTGTGTATGTGAAAATATTTAGAAAAATTGGATGAACAGACCTATTCTCGCAGCCTGTCATTGCAGGAATAGGACGAGGCATGATGGACGAAAATTACAGAGAATGAGGTATGGGGTCCACTTTCTATTCCCGCAACCTATCGTTGCGGGAATAGACATGAGCCCCACTCTCTCTCTCTCTCTCGTCCAACCACTCTCACTCACACACACACACACTCTCACCCACTCTCTCACTCTCCCTCTCACATTCTCTTTCTTAATATTTTCCAAAATATCATACTTAATTCTATAATTAATTATCCATACAATCCTACAAATAAATAAAAAATATTTTCAAAAATAATGTGAGGTAAAAATAAAAAATTTCAAGTGAAAATTATTTCAAAAATAAAATTTAAAATAACTCATGGTAAAAAAAAGATGGTAAAAAATATTTATTAATGACAGTATTAATTTCATATACGCTATATAAAAAAGATTTATTAAATAAAATCATTTTTATGATATTTTAACTTATTGTTAGATTTCAAAATTATTTGAAAAAATTGGATGTTTTTCTCTCTCTTCATATTTTCTAAAATTATTATTATATTTAATTTTATAATTAATTATCTATATAATCCTACAAATAAATAAAAAAATATTTTTAAAAATAATGTGAGGTAAGAATAAAAATACTCCAAATGAAAATTGCTTAAAAAATAAAATTTAAAATAAATTCATAGTTAAAAAATGATAGTATAGTAAGAAAAAAAAAGAGTATAGTAGTTGGTATTTTTTATAAAAAATTCAAGTCTAACAATAAGTTAAAATATGATAAAAATTATTTTATTTAATAAATTTTTTTTATATACCGTATGTGAAATTAATATTGTCATTAATAAATATTTTTTACCATCATTTTTTCACCATGAGTTATTTTAAATTTTATTTTTGAAATAATTTTTACTTGAAATTTTTTATTTTTGCCTCACATTATTTTTAAAAATATTTTTTATTTATTTGTAGGATTGTATAGATAATTAATTATAAAATTAAGTATGATATTTTGAAAAATATTAAGAGAGAGAATGTGAGAGGGAGAGTGAGAGAGTGTGTGTGTGAGTGAGAGTGGTTGGACGGAGAGAGAGAGAGAGAGAGAGAGAGAGAGAGAGAGAGAGTGGGGTCCATGTCTATTTCCGCAACGACAGGTTGCGGGAATAGAAAGTGAACTTCACACCTCATTCCTTGTAATTTTCGTTTACTGTGCCTCGTCCTATTTTCGTAATGACAGGCTGCGAAAATAGGTCTGTCCATCCCATTTTTCTAAATATTTTCACATACACACCATTTGCCCAAATAAATTTTTAAAATACCCTACTTTTAAAAAAGTCCCTCCTTTTATCTCTCGATAACAAAATGGAAAAAAACTATAAATAACGTCGTAAAAATTAATCAAATATGACTAAAATATTATTATTTAAAAAGCATTTGAATATTGGCTAGTGATGCTAACACAAAATAATCAAAACACCACTTAAAAAATAAATCATTAAAAAATAAAACATCACATTGCAATGTATAATAATTTTTCTTAAATTTAAGAGGAGGTTTTGAATTCGAAACTTTTTATATTCTAAAAAATTTAAAAAACCTTGCAAAGAAAATAGTAAGATCTTTTAAAAATAAATACATGTGTAAAATTGATATGGGCATGTGTAGTGTACGGTTTACTACTTTATTTTATTATTTTTTAAAATAGGGAAAAAGGAAAAATTCAAAATAGTAACCATTAATTACATGACTGACAAATCATAGCAGTTAATTAATCCAAACTGGCATATATTATAAATTATATATCTTTCAGTAAGATGATTAATATTTAATATACAAAATTTGTGCAACTCTGGATCAACCAATTAAAGTGTATTTATGGTAATTTCTCTAAAGCAAGCTCCCCATATGTATCCTAATTTTGGATTTATCATTATGGAGCATTTTAGAAATAGTAAATTTATTTATGAATTATAAAAAAAGAAGTAAATTTAATTATTTCTGTTAAAAAATAAAGATAAAAGGTAAAAGGCGGGTAAATTTATGCCGTTAAACAAATTGATATACAGTTTTATTAATATAATGTATTGATTAGATTGGGGTCAAAATGAAAACAAAATTATTGATAGGGAGATTTTAATAATTAACCCATTAAAAATTTATTGTAAATTTCAAAAATGTAATTTGTTTTTTTTACTATTTTTTAAGAATTTTTCAAAGGGAGTGTAGTTTTATTGGAAATGAAAAGTATAATGAATATTGACAAATAAAAAAAGGCCAACCGATTTCACAGACAGTAAAAAGAAACCGAGCACACTTTGTCATTTCCCACAGCCATCGGGGTTTGATTTTGAAAATGGCATCAACAACTAATGGACTAGAAAAGTAAAGTAAGAAAATCAGGTAGAGAGAGAAACTTTACATATCAAATACACTAAGAGGGAGAAATAAAGAAAGTGAAAGCCCAGAGCTTTTGGAAGAGAGAGAACGTTTATATATTTATTATTCTTTCGATTTTTTTATTTGTGAATTTTAAATAAAATTTAAATTTTATTTATTATTTTTAAATTTTTAATATAATTTAATTTATTTTTTAATAAAAATAGAATGAATCAGATTTAATAATAATATTATTTTAATTATATAATTTAATATTAAATTTATTTTTTAATTACAATAAAAATAATAAAAATTACTGATAAAAAAATGAAGGAAGTAATGGAGAGAGAGAGAGCAGCAAGCAGACACAACCTTTGTACTCGTCCTAGAGAGAGAAAAAGTATTAATGTATAAAAGATATATAGAGAGAGACGGAGCAGCAATACAAGTAAACAAAACAAAAGTATATCTAAGCATTTTTGGGGAGAGAGAAAGTGAGGGTTGTTGCCGAGTTCTGCTGCAAAGAAGGATAGAACGAAGAGAAAACCCTAACCCTAAAAAATATGGTTCCTTTTTGCTGCTCGCTGCTGTGGTGACCGGTAACGCCTGTGTGTATTATCCTCATAAGCCAAACAAATGCAAGTAAAGTTCGCATTTTGAGGTGATTTGTTGTGATTCAGTTCTTTTATAAACTGCTTTATGGTGATTCATGCTTTTGCTGCATAATATATTGGGTCTCTTGTTTTTACTGGATTTTTGCTCAAGGAGCTGAGAGTTAGGGTTTAATTTGGGGGGTTTGAGTGAGGTGGGGCTGCTAAAGCTGAAAGTTTTACTGTTTTTATTTATTGGGTATCTGTGAATCTCCTGCACTTGTCTGGCTTCTGGTAAATTGGATAATTGCTGTTTTGGCGAAGAAATCAACTGTCTTGATTTTGAACTAAGTATTTCTTTGTGGCGCTTGATGTGTTATTGGGGAGGAATTTTATTACCGGAAGCGGTATGATGAGGAAATAGTTTTTGAGTACTTATTTTCCCTTCAGATTGTGGAGTATTTTTGGGCTGAATAAGCTTTTAGGGGTTATTTTGTGCTGGCTATTGGAAACTGAGCGCTTTTGGTTTTATATTGGACTGTTGCACTGGAGCGTTTAGGGGTACCGGGGACGATGTCTTCCTTAAGTAGGGAATTGGTTTTCTTAATATTGCAATTCCTGGACGAGGAGAAATTTAAGGAAACAGTTCATAAGTAAGTATTTTTCCTTCTGGTTTTTCAATTCATTCAATGGTTCTGTTTGGATGCTGAGAGAACTCGCCAAGACTAAAGAATTCAGAAGCTGAAATTGACAAGCAGACTTAAAAAATTGATGACGTTTGCCAAAAATTATATTAAACTTGGTTAAAATAGGGTCGGTTCTTAGATTTTACTTATATGGAAAACTACTAGACTCTGAAAGCTAAATTTAGATTTTCTTGAGCTATCAAAGCTGGATAAAGTGCTCCAAAATGTGCAGTATCATCTACTGCAGATTTGGTTCAATATCCTGAGTTTTCTCAGCTTCCAAATGCGCCATAAGGAAATCGAACTGGAAAATATTTCTAATATACTGTTTTTGCTCCTCTGTCTGTTGTAATTTTCTTTGTTTAAAGGTTAGAGCAAGAATCAGGTTTTTTCTTCAATATGAAACATTTCGAAGATCAAGTTCTGGCTGGTGAATGGGATGAGGTTGAACGTTATCTGTGTGGGTTCACTAAGGTTGAAGACAATCGCTATTCCATGAAGATTTTCTTTGAAATCAGGAAGCAGAAGTATTTAGAAGCTCTTGATAGGTGAGTTTGAAAAAACTTCTCCCGTCAAATATCTTACTATGGGTGCACTTCTGGATTTTCATTCAAATCAGTTAAGCTTATTTCAGAGTTACTTTATTGATTAATAGAGTGATTGGATTGAAGTAAATGGGGAAATACTGATATGCATTATTAGTTATAGCATTCATGACTTGTTTTGTTGGGACTTATCGATATTATGTTGATATATCTTTCTACATCTTCATTCATGTTTTGATTATGTTTGTGTTCTGGTTCCTGCTATCAGACAGGATCGGGCAAAAGCTGTTGACATTCTCGTCAAGGACCTCAAGGTTTTTGCATCCTTCAACGAAGAACTCTTCAAGGAGATAACCCAATTGTTGACTCTTGATAATTTTAGGTACATTTTATCGTTTTATTAATGGCTACGATGATTGGATTACCAGTTGGTTTTTCTTGAAATTTGCACTTGCTTTTCTTTGATCAGGCAAAATGAACAGCTTTCGAAATATGGAGACACAAAATCAGCTCGGAACATAATGCTTGTGGAACTTAAGAAGCTTATTGAAGCAAACCCGCTATTTCGTGACAAACTTACATTCCCAGCCTTCAAAAGTTCACGACTGAGAACTTTGATAAACCAGAGGTCAGTCATTCATATTTTTCTACAGCTTCTTGCAAAACACTTGATTAGCAGATGCTCATTTCTCTTATAACTTTCTCATTGGTTTACCTTCATACTTTCAAGTTAAAAGTTGAAATAAAGTCTTGAAACCAATCTTGGCTGACTTTCATGGAGTTGTTTTACAAGCTTTCATTTTTTTTTTTTGGTTTAAATTTGCAGTCTAAATTGGCAGCACCAGCTTTGCAAGAATCCTCGTCCAAATCCTGATATTAAAACACTCTTCACAGATCATTCTTGCACTCCAACAACAGCTAATGGAGCTCGCCCTCCACCACCCACAAACAGTCCCATTGTGGGACCAATTCCAAAGGCTGGTGCATTTCCTCCTATTGGTGCCCATGGTGTACGTATTTTGACATCTATTTTTTTTTTCTTAAGTCATAGTTCTGAAGCTTTGTAAACAGTAACTGTGATATCTCCTGCAATGCAGCCATTTCAACCAGTTGTTTCCCCATCTCCTGGTGCCATTGCTGGTTGGATGTCAGGCAATAATCCTTCTTTGCCTCATCCTGCTGTGGCAGCAGGGCCCCCTGGTCTTGTGCAACCTTCTAGTGCAGGTGAAATCAGATGGTTATAGCTTATGCCATTTATAGCATCATTAGGAAGTTCTTTGCTTGTTTAATCTGCTGGGAGAAGATATATAATGATTTTTGATTTTTGATTTTGTGCAGCTGCCTTCTTAAAACATCCAAGGACACCCACAGGTATGACTGGGATTGATTACCAGTCAGCTGACTCAGAGCACTTGATGAAGCGCATGCGCACTGGCCAATCTGATGAGGTATCTGACATGTAAATTGGCTTTGTTTTTCTCTAGAACTATGCTTTCATGCTACCCTACTTTTAAGTATTGGTCATCATTCAATTGTGTTTTATATAACTGTTGTCTGGTGTGTACTTGTAGGTTTCCTTTTCTGGTGTAGCACATACTCCTAATGTCTATTCACCGGATGACCTTCCCAAAACTGCTGTGCGGGCCCTTAATCAAGGATCTAATGTTATGAGCATGGACTTCCATCCGCAGCAGCAAACTATCCTGCTAGGTTGATAATTGAAGATGTTGCAAAATTGTGCCAAAGAAAAAGCTATGGATAAGTTTCTCGTTGTAGTTTATGGTGCATTTCTGGATCTTTCTGATTATTTTGTTTTTGCAGTTGGGACAAATGTTGGTGATATTAGCCTTTGGGAAGTTGGCTCGCGGGAGAGGTTGGCACATAAACCTTTCAAAGTGTGGGATCTCTCTGCTGCATCAATGCCATTGCAGGTATTTAGTTTAGATTGAATTTTGTCGCTTCTTGTATTTTCATGAAGTTCGTATTAGTATTGATGCAGTTGGGAGTTTCAAATGTAAATCTATCCTTCTCAATTTCTTTTTATTGCATTGCTAGCAGACAGCATTGTTGAACGATGCTGGAATATCAGTCAATAGATGTGTCTGGGGGCCAGATGGACTAATGCTTGGTATGTATTTGGATTTGTGACTAGTTCCCAAATGTATTTTATATATTTATCGCATTATATACCTATTACTTGTAATTGGATTTGGCTTCTTCTAGGGGTTGCATTCTCAAAACATATTGTGCAGATTTACACTTACAATCCAACTGGAGAACTGAGACAGCATTTGGAGGTTAGTCCAGCAACCCTGGTAATCATGTCATGCATGTTAGTGATAATTTCTTGGTGTAATGGACTGCCTATCTCTTCTTTTAGATTGATGCCCATGTTGGTGGTGTTAATGACATTGCTTTTGCACATCCAAACAAACAACTGTGTGTCGTTACTTGTGGTGATGACAAGTTGATTAAGGTATTGACTTCGTGCCTGCTAAATTAAGATGAGAATGAAAAATTGGATATCCATTTGATAAAATATCATGCTTGGCAGGTTTGGGATGCTGTAGCTGGACGCAAACAATATACATTTGAAGGCCATGAAGCTCCTGTGTATTCTGTCTGCCCACATTACAAAGAAAGTATCCAGGTAAATCATTTTATGGTTCTGGTGATCAAGTTTTCACAAAAATTTGTTTTGCTTATTCCTCATGTGATGCATGATATGAAAAATTGGTGGGAGCGCCTATCATTTGGTAGTGCATATGATCTAACTTGCTTTGTCCACATGCAGTTTATTTTTTCTACTGCTATTGATGGAAAGATTAAAGCTTGGCTGTATGATTCTCTGGGATCTCGAGTGGATTATGATGCTCCTGGGCATTGGTGCACTATGATGGCATATAGCGCAGATGGGACCAGGTAACATATTATGGAGATGATTCTTCATATTTGTATCATTTTCTGTAATTATTATTGATATATCCCTTGGACTTATCTGTCAGGGTATTCTCTGCTTTAATGATCATCCTTTTATTTAATGGTTATTGGTCGTCTTTGAAATTGTCTATTGCTTTGGTGGATCTTAGAAGGATATTAAATTAGGGGGTAATTCTCTGGAATGTGTTAGGGATAGGAATAGAAGAATCAGGAGATCCGAAGCAATCTAATAGCATTCCTAGCCTCAAAAGAAATTAAAAAAGAAGAAGCGTGCGTTGTTCATAGTCATTCATGAGCTAGCTCGATGCCTCAAGGAGTGAACTGAGAAGTAGGTTAATATTATAGCATAGTTTCTTCCCAAAGGGAATTCTGCCTTCCCTAGCATGAACTTTATTTTATCCTGGCCAAGAGTCTTGATCATCCTGTTTAGATCAAGATAGAGCCTCCTTGAGATCCAAATGGATGGAGGTTTGAATTAATGTCTTCTTCCTGCTTTGGTAGAGGAGCTCAAAGCAAAATTTTCCTTTATTAGGGTGGCAATTTACTCTTCCAAAAAAAGGCCTGACACTTTGTGTCCTACACAAAATCATGTGCTATGCGAGTGTGCGGTACTGCGCCGAAATTCCTGTGTAGCATCCAGGACCTATGGAATGATTCGAACATTTACATTTCTACCAATTTAATCAATTCATTGATCCTTATCATTTAACTCTGTTTCATTTAAAATGATTTGCTCATTCACAACAAGAATATTGTTTTGTTTTCTACAGGCTTTTCTCATGTGGAACAAGTAAAGAAGGCGAATCTCATTTGGTTGAGTGGAATGAGAGTGAAGGGACTATCAAAAGAACATATTCTGGTTTCAGGAAGCGCTCTTCTGGTGTTGTTCAGTTTGACACAACAAGGAGTCGCTTCTTAGCTGCTGGTGATGAATTTCAGATCAAGTTTTGGGATATGGACAATGCCAACATGTTGGCAGCTGTTGATGCGGAAGGGGGCTTACCTGTTAGTGTTGCTAGTGATTCTGTCTGGTAAAATTTTATTGTGCGAGGTGTAAGCTTTTGCATTTTCTTATTGGAGTGTATTCATTTCTGCAGGCAAGTCCTAGGCTGAGATTTAACAAGGAAGGTTCATTGCTGGCGGTCACAACTGGTGATAATGGTATCAAAGTCTTAGCTAACAGTGATGGCTTGCGGCTGATAAGGATGCTAGAAAGCAGGACTATTGATAAAAACCGAAGCCCATCTGAACCCATCAACTCTAAGGTAGTTTTATTCTTGGGATATTTAATGTATAGGCTTTGTGAATTATGTTGTGTCTTTGAGAGAGAAATAATGTTATTAGTGGAACCGTCTGATACGTCTTTATGTGGAAGCTGAGTGGCTTCAAGTTATAAGATTATGCAAACGTCTCCATTAAGCCAAAATTGAGCGTGTGAAGGGTTAATGAGGTAGAATGTGAAAATGAAGCGATTTTTTTGCTTGAAATTGATGGTTTATATGGGCTGGAGAGATGGCTCTCTTTCCTTTACTGGGTAGCAGATCAAAGGAAAACTTCTCAAGAATGAATTTGGGATATGTCTTCAAAATGTCTTCAAGAATGAATTTGGGATATGTCTTCAAAATGAACGTTGAAAGTTTATTTTGAAAGAATACATTAGGCCATGGTGGGAACCAGGTTGGCCTTAATTTGCCGATCTATGAAGGGTCCATCATGATAGTTTTGTTCTTGGATAAATGGAACAGCTGTGTTTGTCTGCTTTTTTTATTCATTGGCTTTTCTCTGTCCATCACGTGAACATAAAATTTCTGCAACATTAATGAGGAAGATATAATCAATGATCTTTTGTGCTCATTTGACATCTCCTCTGTAAGATGACATCTCACAATTTTATTTTGAATCACCTATCTGTTTTATTCTCTATATATAAGTCATATTTCTTTGTGAATTGACTACTTTGTCCTGTAGTTTGTTTCTTATGTGAATCTATTCTTTGCAGCCTCTAATTGTCAATGCCCTAGGGCCTGTGGCAAATGTTGGTCCTGGCATTGCTCCTACACTGGAACGCTCAGATAGAATTCCACCTGCTGTGTCCATGAGCAGTCTTGTGAGTTTTGCTTTCTTCAGTCATATGCTGTTGGTGCTACTTCTTGTCTTAAGCTTACAGTGGTAGTGTTGCAGGGTACAATGGACAGCAGTAGACTTGTTGATGTCAAACCACGGATATCAGAAGAATTGGACAAAATTAAGAGCTGGAAGATTCCTGATATTCTTGACCCTTCTCAATTGAAAGCTTTACGTTTACCTGATCCTTTGGCATCTGGCAAGGTAGATTGTTCAACAATATCTTCTGCTTATTCTGAATTGCTACGTTGATTTAAATTGAAGCAAAATGTATTTCCAAAACAATAGTTTTCACGGTTCTAGAAAATGATTTTTTTAGGTCACTAGATTCTTATTGGTTAGGATGTTGTCTATTATATGAGATGTTATATCCTTGTGCCTAGCATCACATTGTGGAATCGAATCTTATTCTCCCGAATGTTTTTTGCATATATGTTTTGTGTGTACACGTGTACTGGTTCAAGTTTTTATTATCAGTGTTGATTTACATCATTAAAAATATATCTGCATGCAATAAATTAACTATGAACTGTTTAACAACAGTAGAATAAGAGACTATGGCCTTGATGTTATGCATCTAACAACTGAATATGCATGACCTATATGGTATTCTTGCTTTGGTCAGGAGATATTTTTCTGGTGAGAACTAAGACCAGGTCTAAAATCCTTCTAAATGGAGGGAACATTAGCCTATACGGCAGTTAATATTTGGGCATTGGTTTTTCTCCTAACCATCCGTCATTGAATCTCTGTCTGTCATCCAAACATGCATATGATGTGTATGCTATTGTAGCATTCCATACATTTCAAACACATGTTCTTTTGCTTTTTAGTCATAATTGATAATAATATTTCCACATTTTAGGTCGTGAGGCTGATTTATACCAACTCTGGCCTAGCTCTGTTGGCCCTTGCTTCCAATGCTGTTCACAAACTTTGGAAATGGCAGCGCAGTGAAAGGCATCCACCAGGAAAGGTCTGGCACGTATCTTTTTATGTGCAATTCTCTGCACTTTTGGTTATTAGTGTTTCTGATTTCTCGATTCTCAACACACATCTTGTAGGCTACTGCATATGTTGCACCTCAGTTGTGGCAGCCCCCTAGTGGGACTCCAATGACTAATGATATAAGTGATAATAAGCCAGCTGAAGAATCTGCTGCATGCATTGCTTTATCCAAAAATGATTCTTATGTGATGTCTGCATCCGGCGGGAAAGTATCTTTGTTCAACATGATGACATTCAAGGTCAGTTTTTGTTATTTTTCATGGTTTGGTTATTTGAAATCTGTGGCCCTGTTTGTTCCATTAATTTCTTATTGCATTTTGGTATTATGAAATCAAATGGGTACAACTTCTTAGGTCATGACAACATTCATGGCCCCCCCTCCTGCTGCGACATTTTTAGCTTTCCATCCTCAGGATAACAATATCATTGCCATCGGCATGGAGGATTCTTCAGTGCAAATTTATAATGTCAGAGTTGATGAGGTAAAGCATATTTTATTTTTTTATTGAATGCATATTTTATTCCCTTGTAGCCTCCTTTTTTCCCCTCAACGATTTTGTTCGTGAATTATCATTTGTAAAAGAAAGGAACATGCATTTTTTGGTCCTTGAACTATACATGTTTTGCCTGTTTAGCCCCTGAGCTTATATTTCTTCAATATAAGTCTCCAACTTTTGTTTTGTCAAAGTTAAGACCTTCAATTTTTATTTTATATAATTTAATCCCTTGAAGTTTGAGTTGTCTAGTCAACTAGCTGTTTGCCATAGTTAAATAAGGGCTTAATTTTGAAAATATAAAAGTTGGAAGGCTTAATATGAACTAATGGCAGTTCAGAGAATTTATGTAGAAAGCATGCATATTTCATTGGCCAAAACATGTTTTTTTCCTGATAGATATAGTCTTGTTTTTCCACTTGAGAATAATAGTTTTGCACCTGTTGATATTTTGATAATAAATTCATTGACATAAGCTATTTGGTTGTGCAACATTTTTTAATTCTGGGACAGATTTGGGACACCCATGTAAGTTAAATGTGCCTAGCTAAGAAAATATGTTCATTCACATTCTGTGTTCTCGATCTTTTGAATCCTTACTTTATATGTCACTGAAGTGGCTTTTCACTTTTATTTGAGGAACAGTTCTACTCTTTTTCTTCTGTTATTGAAATTAAGGTTTAGCATGTAACAAATTGACTGATCCCTATTGACCATAAGCTCTTATATGAAGTATCTATTTGGGGAAGCAAAATTAAAGAGTATGTATTGTTTGCAATCTGCAGGTCAAAACCAAACTCAAGGGCCATCAAAATCGAATAACGGGACTTGCATTTTCTCAAAGTTTAAATGTATTGGTGTCTTCTGGGGCTGATGCACAGGTCAGTGTTTGGTGAAATCAAATTATTTATGGTTTGTTGTTTTTGCATAGAGTTATCTGCTATAATCCTTGGGAGTTAGGAGGAAGGCTAAGAAAGCTACTGGTAAAGGCTGAAAGTGATATATGATGGGAGTTCAATATGCTTTTACCTATATTTCTGCCTCTTGCGCTGATTTGGTCTACTGTCACCATTAAGGTGGAGCTGCAGAAGTTAATTGAGATTTCTTGTTTGTAATTTTTATCTCATGCCTCATAAGTAGACATGGAGTAATTCCTCAAACTTGCTATTTATACATGTTTTTCCAGAGATGGACTTTCAACTCGTCTTCTTTAAAGTTTTGTCATATTGCTTGAAGATATGAGTTGCTTATTTGCATTGAGGTGGCGAATTGGTTTTTGTGATGCACTTTTCTCTATTCTTTCAGAAAAAGCAATTTCAAGTTGCAGTTTAGCTGATTTAGAGTTCCATGGCTAAAACTTGCAAAAGTAGTGGGTGCTTTTCTAAGTATGAGTTTAACAACAATGCCAAACAGACATGATCTAACAGGAGACATCTAGTTGTTCATATCAAGTTCTAGAAGTTGCAAGGAGATGGAAGAAAAACACAAACTTTCATAGCTACTTCATTAGGCCTTTTGACGGGTGATTAAAAGAAAATCTAATATGATTTCTTAGTTATAGTGTTGATTATAGTCTTTGTAGATTGGATTTGTTCAGGTGATGCAAACATGGTTTAATAGTGAGCCGAAAAATGTATTGCAAGTGAATGCAAAATGTTAAGATGTGGAAACATATGTATCAAGAGAGCCTTCTTATTTGATTGTCATCGCTCTATGGATTGTCAAGCTGAGAGCCTTCCTATTTGATTGTCATTATGGTTACTCAAGTTGTCCATACTATGGATTTTCCTTGCTGGATAAAGCCTCTTAAAGGTGAATGTTCAAGTGGACAAGGATCTTTCTATGCCTTCTGGCCCTTTGGAGGTGAATGGTTACGTTGGCATGGCAAGATGATTATGATTATTATTATTATATATATATATAAATTTTTTTCTCTTTTGATAAAGGCAAGAATTTTTGCTATAAGTTAATGCTATGAAATATTCACTGGTGGGTTTCAACACTATTAAATAGTATAATAGTTGGTTGCAACCATGAAATAAATGTTAATGTTTATCACATATTGGGCTGATTTATTGGTTTCAAACAGTAAATCATCGTCATCACTCTTCGAGGTCTCCATTGAATGTTCTCCTGATGTGAGAGACCTGCCATTGCTGTTGATTCAGTCCTACTGTCAATTCTGCAAACTTCTCTAAAAAAATGTTTTGAACTAATCTTGGTGCTTAAATAATGCATTTTCATTGTTTTTACAATGTGCTTGTTTGGAATGGATTGCCCTAGAATGATATGAGCTGCAAAGCAGACGTGCAGTGCAAGCTTAACAGTGCCTGGTTGCGATCGGGCACTGTTGCTCATTGTAGAATTGCTCATCTTTGATGCTACTTTGAGTTGTAAATTAATAATGGAGGCAATGATTGATTTGTAGTTGTGTTTGTGGAGCATTGATGGATGGGAGAAAAAGAAATCAAGGTTTATACAAGCGCCACCAGGTCGTCAATCCCCAATGACAGGTGAAACTAGAGTGCAATTTCACAATGATCAAACACATCTGTTGGTTGTCCATGAAAGCCAAATTGCTATATATGACAGCAAACTTGAATGCTTGCGTTCGGTGAGTTCTCTACCCTATAGCCTCATTTATATATTTTAAGAATTAGAAATGATCATGGAACCCTTATTGGGAGAAAAAAGGGAAAAAATACGATTCATCCAAGATTACCCCTCATTCAAACAATACAAACATGAAGCAATACTGGCATAAGACTTAAGAAGTTAGACCTTTCAAAAAAGTTTAATAATTACCTCGTCCCATAGTAAACTAGATGATAACATCTGACTTCTGAAATTTGGGCATTGTGTTCCATTCAAATGCTCCGTAGCACCTTTATATATATGTGTGTGTGTGTGTAAGATAAACTAGAGACATAATTTTGTTTATTATCTTTATTAATAAAAGAGATTGTGGATTTATTTGTTGAGCTATTAGAATATGTCATTTTTCAATGCTGATATTTGCATTAGTATCAGTATTTTGAATCTTACCAGATCAAAATTGGCAAACTAATTTGAAAAATGTAAAAAAGGGTCAGGTGACAGTAAAATCATGAAATTTATTGGATTTTTAAGTGAATCATAAAGTTCTATTTTATTAATTTAATACGATAACTTTAATATTTGTACATTTTATCTTGTTACTAATATTTAAACTGAAATACTCATTTAAAATGAATTAATGATTTGATGGTAGTTAGAAAAGAAAACTTAAAGGCTATTTCATCATTCTAAATGAATTGTTGTGTATTGATGAATAGGAGCAGAAGATAATGATAGTTTTGCAAGTTTTCTTCCAATAATCTGATTGGTAAATGTAATGAAGGTTGAAATTTCTGAACCGGATGTTAAGCAAAGTGGTGATAATCATTTCTATGTTAAAATTGTAACAAACATTGAAGTTCTTGTATTGGATTGATAAAAGTCAGAATTCGCTATTGATATTTGAGGAAATGTCAACTTTTGCCATTATTTTGTGTCTATAAGCCATTTAAAAATTGGATTATATCAGGTCTGTCTTAACAAAATTGTTTGAAAGAGCTTTGTGAGGTTAACCTTTCGGTGTTAATCTATAATCTTGCAGTGGTATCCAAAGGACACACTTGCAGCTCCCATTTCGAGTGCAATATACTCTAGTGATGGTTTGCTGGTATATGCTGGTTTTTGCGATGGTGCTGTTGGAGTTTTTGACGCAGATGGTTTGAGGGTCAGGTGTCGAATAGCACCTTCTGCTTATATACCTTCATTTGGTGCAGGGTGAGCTTTAACATAAAAATATTATCATTTTTCATGATGCACTCTTTTATAACAAAATCTTAGAAATGGGATGAATTTGCTTTTACTGATAATAAAACCTCTGCTGCAGCAACACAGGGTATCCCATGGTGATAGCAGCTCATCCATCAGAGGCTAATCAGATTGCAGTGGGGATGAGTGATGGTGCAGTACATGTGATTGAGCCATCTGATGTGGAACTGAAATGGGGTGGGCCATCCTCACAAGATAACGGGCCCCTCCCATCAAATTCATCAAATCCCTCTCTAAGTGGTCAGCAATCAGAGCATCCTTCCAGGTGACTCAGCAGCTGCTACGACCGCAAGCATTGCACTTAACACAAGTTTTTACTGATTGTCCTCACATTTTGCCCTGATAGATTACATTAAGTTGTGGCCCCTTTATTCTTATTCATTGTAAATCTCTCTCTTCCTCTAGTTAGGGCCATTTTGCTTACTTGGATGTTTGCGAAAACAAGAATTGTATAATTTTGTTTGTGACTTGAACGCTGCAGGAATAGAGGCTAATGTAATGTTGCATTGCATCAGCTCTGTAGGAGACTTAACTGTACGCATGTACATGTTTTTCTTAATAAATTACTTGGAATGATACACGTCACTTAATTTATTAATTTTTGGTCTTATAATTGACACGGCTGTGAAAGTTACTTGCTACATTTTGTCATGATAATTCTTTTCTTGACTATGTTCTATGAAAAATGAATTTGAAGTGCTTTTCACTAATTTAACAAATAGTAGTGAATTCAATTTCAGAGTGCCATTTACTGCCTTGTGGCTTTTTGAAGTATATTTGATAGAGTAAACGCAATTCCTTCCATACGATGATCCTTTTCTGGTGTGTGCTTGGGCAATGTGCGGCACATGCCGGCCATTGCAGGCAGTACCACCAAAGAATTCAGGCAATATACATTTTTAGGCAGCACATCCCGGCCTTTTACTTTTAATTTTTGCCATAAATGGGATATACCTGTTATGTAAAACCATACAAGTTTAAACTTGACTGCAAAAAAATTTCTGTTAACCATTAATTTATCTATTTAAATGGAGAATTTAGCGACGATATGCATGAAAATTGGTGTTTGTGATATTATAATGGATCAATAAAAGGCAAAGTAGGGGGTTGTCAGTTTTTTTTTTAATTTTTTAATGTGAAGTTTTTGATAATTTTTGTAATAAATGTCAAAAATCTTTTTAATCTAATATAATTTTAACCGCATATGTATATTATTCATGTTACTGTTATCGATTAATAATTTAACGTAATTAAAATTAAAAGTGAATTAAACTCAATGTAGCAAATTTTAAATCGAGAATTCAGTGTAAGAAAATTTGAAAGTTGAGATACCTAGGATGGGTGCCAAGAATTTATTCACACAGAAATTCAAGAAATTGTAGAAAAATTAATGTGAACAAACAAAATCTTTGGGAAATTTGGAGAACACGATTCTGTAAAAAGTCTGGTAGCTTCTAGCACAGGTCTCAAGCTTATCAAGCAGTGGTACAATCACATGTGAAGAAAAGTGGCCTGGATTTTCATTTGGCTAAGTGAGAAAAGCTATTCTAAAAATAGAAAATACTTTGTTCAAGTTTAAGCTTTAATAAAACTTTGGAGTTTAAACTTTGTTAAAGAATACTGTCTCTATATGCTTTGCTTCTGTTAAAGAATTAGATGGTGAAAAGATCTGAAAGAAAAGTACAACAACTTTGGGAATTTATTATAGAACAGTGTCTTTACATCACCATCAGCAAAATGCTGTGTAATTTATACCAAAAGTAACGCAAGCGAAGGCAAGAAAACATCACAAAACCAATAAAAGAGTCAAACTAAGGTTTGAAACTCTCTCAGAATCAACCAATTAAAGATGGTCACTTATTCTTTCTCATCGTCACTCTCCTGCATGCATTTCGTTTCTGCTACTTGTATAAAAGATCAAAAAGAAAAAATTTCAGTTCTTGTGCTCAGGTTCGGCAGGAGGCCCACAATTATCGGGCAATATCTGCAGAGCTGCCCTACCTTACACCTGCAGTACACGAAACTGGTCATTATTATGCTTTGTCACAAAGCAACACATCACCCAGAGAACAAGAAAGTTGCCCTTACCTTTGTGGCATTTTTCGCTTCAATGTTCTTCAACTGCAGTTTCTCTTTTAATTCCTTTGTTAGCTGCCTTACGCTCTTCTTATACAAATCTTCACTAACTATTTTCTTCACCTTGTACTTTTTAGGCTCTACTTTCTTGCCACTGGTATCGACGTTCTCCTTGTTAATTATCTCCTGAACTGTTGTCTGTTTCTTTGTTGATGATTTTCTTGGTGTTGCCCCAGTTGGACGAGGAAACTGACCCTGAATTGTGTTGGCTGCAAATGGGGAGGAGACCATCCCACGCGTTACTTTATCTTCAGAATCAATGGGTTGTTGAAAAGTATTAATTTTCCTAGAGGAAGTTGGGGTTTTGTCCAATTTTTGAACGCCAATGGCAGCAGCACTAGCAAAATATTCTGCTGGAACTACAGAGTCGTCAACTGAAGAGATTTTAGCAACCACTTCAATCTCTGATTTCACAGGATATTCAGCTGACTTTTGGCAGTCATAGGCAATACCAGTGTATTGAGCATCAATTTCACCGATTTCATCAGCATCATACTTGTCTATGGCGCTTTCATGCGCATTAATACCCTCTACCTTCATAATTTGGTCAATTTCAATGTTTTCATTGTCTGATACGTTGCCCTCAGACAATTCTTTTATGCAATTTCCTCTATCATCTTTCTCGATCACGGCCTTCAAAGGCAGATCATGACTATCTTGCGGCTCATCCTCTATCACATCCATTTCAGAGCTTTCAACCACAACTTCAGTTATCTTGGCTGCCAATGAATCCACAACCTCGATAGAACCTTCTTCTGGAACTTTCAGAATTGATGTATGTTCTGTTACTATAACAGCGGAGTCTCCTAATAGTATATATATATAATGTCAGATTTGACATAAATGGTGATTATTATAAAACACTGTAAATTAACATCAGACAACGAAATCTTAGAGGAAAAAAAAAAACATTGAAAGGAACATAACATACCTTTCTCACCAATCGTTTTATGATTTGAATCAAGTGCCTTATCTGAGGTGTCAACTTGAACAGACAACTCATCTGAACTGTCATTATTATCAAGTTCAGATAATCCTGAGATATTATCTGAATTAGTGCAGGTCTTATACCCAGTTTGCAGTTTCGCAACACAGCAAGTCATTTCAGTATCATTTCCTTTGCCATCCTCTGGAAGTTCAAGTTCTTTTTCACCTTCACCCCCAGTCAACTGATCTGTGTTTCGGAAAAGATCTCCAGAGTTGACTTCATGGTCATTGCTCTTGTTTTCCGCATTGACTTCGGGATTCATTTCACTTTCGTTCTCAGGCAACTGATCCAAGTTTATATACGAAACATCTTCTGGGTCATTCACTTCATGATCTGTCATGTTGTCTTCCTGGCCATTAGCCTTATTGTCTTCTTCGACTCCCGGCTTTTCACTTTCATTCTCTACAGAAAGAACTTCCAAGTCCTTGTTAGCGTTGTTATCCTCTTGAACTTCATGCTTTCCACTTTCATTCTCTAGTGACTCATCTGTATTTTGGCATAAAAAAACTTCAGAATCTAAAAACAAAATCTTAAAATAAACCACTCTGTTCCTATGAGATCTGGAAAAAGAAAAAGAAAAAAAAAAAAAAATAGGCAGATGCAATCAAGTCTATTGACCTCCATGCTCTAAGCTATTTTCCTCAGCGAGTCACTGCCATCCAAACATAATCTAGAAATATACACTAAAGAGTTACAAAACTTGGACAATAACACAAATACATACCAGGCAAATCCCTCCCCTGGTCAACTTTTTCAGTTTCTTCGCACAACCCCTCAATCTTCACTGCTTCAACTTTCGTTTTCTCCTCCAAGCTCAGTTCTTCCATGCTTTTCTTCAACAACCTGACTGAATTTCTCGTTCCACACACTCTCTGAACCGATTTGTCAACCTTTCTCCTAGTTGAAACTGCTGGAGCCTTACTCCGACAGCTTTGCACAGCTGGAGTCTCTGGCACATCGCTCTTCTCTTGACTAAAATGTTTCTCTTCCTCTCCACTTTCAATTAATTGAGCATCAATTTTTCTACGAGTGGAGGCAGCAGGTGCCTTTCTCCGGTTAGTTGGCACTGCTGGAGTTTCTGGTAAGTTTACATTTTTGTTTTCTTGTTCAGCCTCCTCAGCAGCTGTTCTTCTGGTTGCCCGGCGGGTACGAGTCAAGGGCTGTGAACTTTCAGTCTCAACATTGACTGGCTTTCTCCTTGTTGAGGTTCTGCATGCTGTTTGAGGCTCCGCTTTAGTAGTTTTCTCTGGGGATTGCTGTGCATTGACAAGTTCATCAAGTCCTTCAACCTGGATAATGTGATAAGTTTATGTAAGTTGAGAATTCAAAACTGAAAATATTATCAAATTGATTCTGGGTTTGAAAGATTCATGCAACTACATTGAATACATCCCTTACAATCAAACAAATTGTTGAGCGTAGCATAGATTGAAGGAAGATTACTTGCTATATTTTCACGCGACTAACAAATTGCAGATTGCAGATTTGCAATACAAATCTACTTTTAAGTAATGAATCAGAGAACAAAGAAGCAACTTCTGGGAGAAACCTAGCAATCTCTAAATGGTATCGATCAGAAGAAAAGAATCGCCAACAGGAAGCAGTTTAAATTTATTGAATGAAAATTTCCAATCCCTAGTTCTAAATCCAATAACGTCTTCAAACATATCACAGTGCTCGATTGAATGAAAATCAAGATCTGGAAACCGTCAGATAACAATCTCACGACCCAATGCAAAACAAAGGAAAAAAAAAGACAAATTCCTGGATTTTCTGTTATTTTTTTACGATTTACTGGAACAATCAGACAAATGCTTGAGCATCAAATAAAACACGATTACTTGCTATACTTTCGCGCGACTAACAGATTCAAACATAGACCTGTTTAAAGTGATAAAATCATAAAATAAAAAGAAGCAACATCTGGAACTTGACAATCTCTACACAATTGATAAATTATCCAGAAGAAAGAAACACAAAATTCTGCAAATCCTAAATTCTCTGCAAGAACAAGCGGTCTATATTTATTGAATCAAATTTACAATCCGTAGGACTAAAACCAATAAAGTCTTCATGCAAACCAAAGGAGTATTCAAGATATACTAGCTGCCAATGACAATCAAGATCTAATAATCTCAAGACCCAATGAAAAGGATAAGAAAAAAAATTGACAGTTGCCTACATTTTCCACTAGTTTCTGATGGTTTCTGAGCAATCAAACAGAACATAAACGAAAAAGTTTAAGTACCTTCTCAAGAGATTTGAGAGCATCGGCCATGGCGACATTGGTCAAATTAGCAGGTATCTTGTTCTTTTTGCAGAGAGACTGGAGTTCTCTCCTTGAAAGGCTGCGAAAATCCATTTTCGATAGGAAAATGAAAGAACAAATAGAAAGAAAAGAAATGTCTTTGAGATTGAAAGACGGTTGCTTTAATATGTTCTTGTTGAGGGAAGAAAGGAGAAGTAAGGATATATATATACATGTGTATCTGGCGAAGGAAATGGAGGCTCATCGCCAGCTCAGAAATGTTGAAGAAACCCTAGAGCAAATATGACCGTTGGAGCGCGAATTTGAAATTTGAAATTGCAGTATAGCAGTTAATATTTTATTGCTGTGAGAGGGTTGAAAAATATGAGAATTATTTTGGAAAATAATTTATTTGTGAATGGGAAAATATATACATTTTCTTTCTTTTTTATTTTTTTTATGCTGAGACCTATTTTATTTTTATTTGTACCAGAAAATAATTTTATTTTATGTTGACAATGCGGAACAAGTTTATAAAATTATTTTTATTTTATTTTTTGATGCGAAGTATTAAGAATTTAGTGAATAGTAATATGCGAATGCACTAAATTACATTCCGAATTTAGTATGTATTTCTTTTTAAAGGATTTAATAGGTATTTAGTTGAAATGTTTAGGGCATTATTATTATTATTATTATTATTATTATTATTATTATTATTATTATTATTATTATTATTATTATTATTATTATTATTATTATTATTATTATTATTATTATTATTATTATTATTATTATTATACCCAATTAAACCAATCCTTGTTAGCTAGTTTAAATTTACAACAGGTGTTTAGACAAAAGAATGTGGTAAGGTAAAAAAAAACACTAATTTTCAGTCACAATTAGTTAATTATTTATTTGGAGATGTTTTCTCGTAAAAGAATTGCTGAATTTAATTTTTTTTTTTTATTTAGTGGGTGTTGAGTTTATCTGTTTGAAGGAGCCAGTAACATATATATATATTTTTTATCCAAATAGTTCCATTTACGTGTTTGGTAAACTTTTCAAAACAGTAACGTTATATAATTTTATAAAATTTTAAACATTAATTATCAATTACTCCTTTATTTTTTTACCTTGTCACTTTTATTATTTTTATAAAAATTAAAAAATATTAATTAAGTTTAAATTTAATATTAAATTACGTAATTTTGACTAAATTATCAAATTTAATTAATTTTAAGCAAATTAATTTTTGTTGGAAAAAATTAAATTAAGAAAAAAATTAAATTACATTAAAAATATAAAAACGATAGATAAATTAAATTTAAATTTTATTTAAAAGTGACACATAAAATAGAACAAAGAGAACATTAACTAGCAATAGATATTAACTATGGATTTTTCCGCTAAATCAAATGAGACCTTCATTTATATTATTTGTTTAAATCTTTGTTTGACAACATTTTTCTATTAAGTTTCATTAATTACAAATGCAAATTTAAATTAATTTTTTAGAGTAAACCCATAAGTGGCCTCATGTACTTGTTAACAAAAATAATTTGGGTACCTAAACTCCACTAGTGACCATATACCACCTGAACACATAAAATATGGTACAAATAAATACAAATGCTGACATGGCAAATAGCGTGAATTACATAACTTTAGGAGCGTGTTAATGGATATGAGCACGTTAATGGATATGTTCTTCATTGTTGGCAACAGTAAAAAATCAGACTTTAAATCCCTAAACTCCATCTTCATCTTTATCAATTTTCCTCTCTGTGAATCCCCTTCTTCTTTGATCTTCTCTCCAAATCCACTTCTTCTTTGTTCTTATCTTCTCTCTCTCTCTCTAACTTATTTCTCTCAGGTTCTCTGAACTAAGATCATTAAATTATATCATCTTGCAACCTATTTGATGATGAATCACGGCATGAGAAATGTCTGCAAATGCAATAAGATGCCGATTATGATAATTTCTTGGTCAAAAACTAATCTTGGTTGCAATTTTTTAGCATTTGAGGGTGGAAAGGTAAGCTTCTACATTTTATCCAATCGTAATGGCGATTTGTGATTTGTTGATTTTTGAAATTTTGAATTTACAGAAGCATGGTGGTGTAATTTCTTCATTTGGGTGGATGAAGAAATGTCTGATCAAGCAAGAAAAGTTATTTGGAGGCTGCTTGATAGAGTCAAAGATTTAAAAAAAGAAAGAGAAAGGGAAGAATGAAAGAGGAAAAAATATGTATTTTGGTTGTTTGTTGTTGTAATTGCATTGGGAGTTTGGAATATTGTGTTGATGGCATAATTGGGTAGATTGTAGGTTATGGTTTAATTAGTTAGATGTGGAGAAGATGAATCAAATATTGTATATGTAGTCCTGTTTATGTAACAAGTTATAAGTGAATGAAAATTTTGTTTCCCAAAATCATTATTTATTTATGTTACTGCCAATATCATATATTGAATTCAAGTTGAATTAAATATAGCAATTTGAACAATAGCAATATGTACAGAAGCAAATCACTTGTAAAAGCATCCATAATATACACAACATATAGGCAAAAAAAGCACGAGAACTTCAACATTTCCTGTAACACCCTATACCCGATCTGATAAACAAACCGCATATGGATGTCACAATCCGATCTTTGCCCTGAATGTCACTAAATTAATATAATTTATGCTTACATCATCAAATTTCTAGATTCTTTACTCTTAAATTTTTTAAAAATTTCGGCAGAATTTTTCCTAAATATTAACAGCCTCCTGAAAAAAAAGAAGGAAAACACTTCTAACATCGTCTAACTATATCACCACACACCAAGCAAACTCCAACACAAATCTTTCCTTCCTCCTCAGTAATTAATTAAGCTAATCAATATGTCACTATATCACTGTTTCAATACTCAAATATTTTATTCTTAATAATGATTATACAAAATATCATTACTTACCTGTAGTATCTATATTGCTAGCATAAAATTTAACCTTAACTAGACATTTACAAGATTACAGTTAAATTATATCAATGTTACTACCTGTGTACATGCCAGTTTCAAAATACATAAATAATATAAACGACTTGCTCCGCCTCCAAGGTCATCCACCACTCTAGCTACATCAACCTATGAGGGTTCCTTCATTATCATCGACGATGCAGAATTACGAATCAACCTACGTGCGGAGAAAATCACGCGCTAAGCTATATGCTTAGTGGTGATTACTAAATTTACTTCTCAAATGATATAATATGACAATACATTTATAAATTTCCTACATGCATATGCCAATTCACAAGACATATTAAGGTTACCAATTCCAGCGAATAAAACATATAAAAGCATCGATCAGTTAGAAAAAGATAAGATTTCACTTACAAAATGCATATATATGTATATATATAAAGACATTTTATCACCAATAATATCTCAATTTAATCATATTTTTCAATGTCCACAGATAATTTATTATACTGCACTTAGTCTTATCATATTTATAATCAATAAGGTATAATTTCATAATAATATTTAATCGCATTATGTTAACATTGTCACAATTTAATTCCAATCATTCAAGCTTTCTAATTGTATATTTTTCATACATATACATAATATTTCAAGGATATAATCAAAATATGCCATTTAAAGCCATGAACACCGTAATGTTCTATTTTGCCATTTTTCTTTTCTATTGACTGATTATCCATTATAAATTTTGCATCAAATATCTTACTTAAGTTTTGCACAGAGATTCATAACTGCATTTATACACTCATCATGACCTTAATTATCACCAAGGCAATTCATTTAAAATAGAATATGCATTTTCATTTCCATAAATCGTATATAACAATAATTTATCTTATTATAATTACCAATTCATAGCAGATAACTTAGAATAGCAAAAGAATAACAAGTCAACGAGAAGTGCATTCATATAATCAAACATTTCCAGTCTACTATACTTCTCAATCTAAATTGAATGAATAACAAAAACTAGTTAATTAACTTAGTAAAATATAAGCTACTCAATTACCCTAAAACTAAAGCAAATATTTAATAATCTATCAAATATATTCCTCAATGTTTCCTTGTTCTCCATTTAAATTAGATAAGATATTTCATAAATTTAACTACCTATATAAATGTATTTTTAGTTCTATAATTCGATTAACTTTTGAAATTTATTCAAAAGGTATTAATCCTCCTAGTTGTCCAAGTCATGCATGAAGTAGAAATTCTTAATCATTGCTTATACAATCACTCTAGTTCACATAGTTATATCTTAGCATCAAGAGATCACTCAATTCAAATTCTACATCTATATATATATACGCTTTATAACATACGTTTATTTATTATATTTATAAGTCTAACAATAATAACACAACACAAAACAACAAAGTATAAAAAACCAAGAAGAGTCACATTTTTATAATTAAAATAATATGGTCATTTAGACCTTATAATTTAAGTAAGTATATTCATGGTTCTGTATCCTGATTGGCTTTTTACTTGACTCAAACATATCAAGCATATAGTTCACGGCGAAGATATCAAAGTTCTTACATCCGTATATGTATCTATATACATATATATAACAACTCATTTATCCGCTTGCCGCAAGTTTTAATTCTAGTTAAGTTCCCGAATGTAGATACAGATATATTTATTAGTATAAAAATAAGTCCCAAATCATACATGATACTAGCCACAGCTTTACTATAGTTCACATTGTGTATATCACAATTTTAGGAACATAATTAAACAAATATTTAGGTTCATAAGGCCAGGCCATAATCGGCAAAGCTAAAGTCAACAGCATTCAATCCCAGATACAAATGCATTTTGATAACTTCATTAAGTAGAAAGTTTAACTCTTATGTCTGTACAACCAACTTAGCTTAAATGACCTCCTGTAATAACTTAAATTAGATATTATAAATTCTCATTTATAATTGACCAATTAAAGCAACTAATAGCAACTAATTACCTAACATTATAGTTATAAAGATTTATCATTATAAAAATAAAGATTATGCATAATTCACACTGTAACAAGTTTAACATGCTTAAATGTTCAATTTTATTTTATTAAAATCATTAAGGTCTTCTAATGCGTCTAAAACATCCACATCTCTATACCTTCATTTCCAGTTAAATAAAAACACAGCTACAGTTGACAATAAACCTTACAAGTAACTTTCTCAACCAACAAGGATCAATAGTAAGCACAATCAGCATATATCAGTATTTAAGCAACAATTCTATCACCTTTATGTGTCAAGATTCTAATGAAAATTCCTAATAAAAATTCAGGATTTATCTACCGAGTTAATTGAAAATAAATTTGGTAGTCACATACCTATTTCTTGTAATTTTTCTCATTTTTCGTCAACCATCTCGCTCATCGAAGGCTTACCGGAGGCTCGTCGGAGGCACGCCGCTGCTGCCGTCGTGGAGGTCAGAGCCTCAGGACCCCTCTGTCGGTGATCACGCGCCCCAACTCCTCACCGTTTGATCGGAAATCGCGATTAAACCATTGCCTCCCTCCCTCTTCGATCCACACGTTGTCGGTGAGTGAGGAGAGGCAAAAGGCACCGGGAGGATCGTCGTGCCGTTAGGAGTTCACCGAAACTACTTGTGTCGTCAGTTGCTGTCATCAATCACCGGGAAAAGGAGAAGAAACATCCAACCAAAAGAGGAAAAAAACGAGGAAGAAGGAGAAGGGAACACAGAGCGCTGCCGGTGACAGAGGGACGACGACGCTGTAGCGATCGGCTATGAAGGCTCCGTCGACGTGCCGGTGATGGCACCGTTGATCGGACCGTTCGCCCCCTTCCTCCTTTCTCGATTCCCTTTCTCTTCTCCCCTCCTTCTTTTATTTTATTTTATTTTTATATGTGGTCTAAATAGTTATTCTAGAAGAAATCTACTAAGATATTTACTTTTTATTATTATTATTATTATTATTATTATTATTATATACTTTACTTTTATTAATTGTGATTTTGAAATTTTAAAATGCATTTTAATTTAACATCACTAATTCAAGAGTTACAAATAATAGATTAGTCGACCTAAATTCTCGATAAAATTTTACCATTGCCCATCTTAATCAAATATAATTTCACAAATTAGAAATATTTTCGATTGACTCAAAGTCGGGGCGTTACATTTCCAAAAAAAGTCATTGTAATTGTCAAGCATTACAAGCTTTACAGTCATTGATTTCATATTTCAAAAAAAAAAAGTCCTAATTTTCTACCCTAGGTAGGTTTGTAAATGAACTAGTTTAAGCTTGATTGATAGTTCTATTGGCTACTTATGTACGAAACTGCTGGTGAATTTGCTGTCGAATTTGACTTGCTATTACAACGGACTTTGTGTTCCTCCTAGCCTTATTTTCCGAATAACCAAGATCAATATTGTTCATATTTGCATTCTTCACAAATTTGCCAACGTCAACCAATCTCTCAATTTCTCTCTCAGGCTGCAAATTATAAATTTAGCAAAATTAGTAATTATTTGACCTGCGTAATAAAAAAAGGAAGATAGCCACATATACATTAAGAATAGTAGTCCTTGTGTTTTCATCAATGAAGTACCTTTAACCATACTTTCTTGCCCTTTTGTAGCCACTTAGTCCCCTTCCTTTACCAGTTTCAGTATTTGGTTGGGTTGAAGTAGACATTCCTGGATTATGCCTTTCCTTTAAAACTGGTTGACTGGCCGAAATATATCTTTCCCTTCCTCTGCCCCTACCCCTTGAATTTACTCTCCCCCTTGAACTTTTATTACTCGTAGTTTCTCTACCTGTGAATAAAGTTTGAGCACTGATGTTAACAAGAAAAAAAAGATTATTTGGTGGCACAAAAGATGGATCAGGATCATAGTTTGGTGCTGTGGTACCGGAACTATCAACCCTTTCCATGTTGACATTCTACACATGAAGATGGACCATGAAATTATCAACATATTACAGATAAGAAGTAAGATGATTAAAATTATTCACACTTACTTGAAACTTGCAGCTTGATTTGTTATGACCACTTCTTTTTTCACTTTGAACAATGCATTGTTGTTCCCCTCCTAGATGCCTTTTCATGTTTCTGTGATCCGAACTCATCCTTATCTTTTTTCCTAAACTTCATTGGCCTTCCAGGCATTGGCTTCACTTCTGGGGGCTGAATTTCAGGGTTATTGCTTGGTTCCCACATCTTCATGTTAGAAATAGGTTGAATAAAATAATTGTAAGCCTTTTGGAATGTATCCCTATGGCACCACTTGTCTATATGTTGTTCTGGTTCAATTTCTAAGTGGTACATTGCACACACAACATGTGTATGAGGAATTCCCTTCAACTCCCAACTCCTACAAGTACAAGTCTTTTTTCTTAAATCCACTATATGACAGTAAGCCCCATAAACTATTTCAAAACCTTGATCCCTATTCCAGGTCAACATACACTTCCTAGCAGTTTTGGCATTCTCCTCTGAAACTTTCAATGCTATTGGTGAAATGTCAGAAATCCAGGTATTGACAAATCTTCTCATTAAAGATGCCTATTCATAATTTTGTGTCTAATCTCTTCCAGTATGGAAATGATGGATTTATTTCTAAGAATTAAAATTTAGTTATTGAATGATTCACACATGTTATTATCTACAGAGTCACACTTAACATCCTTGTTAAAAAAGACTCTACACCAATTCTCTTTTAGATATCTTAACAAATCCTCACTAATCCCCTTACCTAACTTGCCTAAAGCATCTAACTCATCTTTAAATCTTACCAACAAGCTGGACTTTGCATATTTTCAGAATTGTTTTCTTTTCTCTTCGCCCTTTCATGTTTGTTTCCAGTTAGACTATATATTTCTAGCACACATTCTATGCTCAGCCTCAGGCAACAACTCCTAGACACATTGTACCAAACCTTATAAAAAAATATTAGAGTTAACATGTATATATTGATGTCCGTGCACATTTAAAACTTAAAAATACAAGCATCTAGTTACCTTTTGCATGTTGGACATAATAGTAAGCCCTTCTCCATCTTCTAATTGAAGATCAACAATTAGATATTGGAGAAACCAACTCCATGAATGCTTTGACTCTGTGTCAACTACTAGCTAGGCTATTAGAAATATTTGTTGATTTCGATTTTCCCACATATAATCAATAACTCCCCTTTACAGACCCCTTTCAAAAAGCATCCATCTAAACTTATAACCCTTCTGCATCCCTCAAGCCATCCCCTTTTCAATGCATCGAAGAAAACATAGAAGTACACAAATAAGTTCTTACCTGGCTGTGTCTCCTTATCTGTTTTAATCCAGCAAGATGATCCTGGATTTGTCTTTCTAATTTGATTAACATAGCCACCTAGCCTTGCATATTCTAACTTCCAATCACCCATGAATTTATTTATTGCAAAATACTTTGCCCTAGTACAAAGAGATCTGCCTATATACAACTCCCACTTTTCCCTAACCAAATCATACAATTTTCAGATTTTAATAACTGGCTGCAAAAGTATCATTTCTTCAAATTTTCTAGCTATGAATGCAGAAGTGCATAACTTATTTTTGTTCTTTTTAGTACACGTGTGTTTTGAATTATAAGTTTTTATCTTCAAATCACCAGAATTACCATCAACACTAGCAAATAACTCCCAATGACAATTTGCAGATTTGCATTTAACTCTTACTCTATGCCTTTCATTAGGCATTAACTTCAATTTAACTCCATTTTCCACAGTATAATCAATAACTGCTTGTCTGAATAGGATATCATTCTCAAATATCATCCTTAGTTCCCATATAGTTGTTGTACATTTTGGGTCATAATACAACTTTTTCTTCCTTTTCTTCTATAAATAAACTCCTGCTTTACCTCTAAGATCTAATCCATCTTCGCTATTGTCACTATATGCATCGGAGCTATCAATATATTTCTCATCACCTCCCAATCTCTCTGCATATTTTTCATTCCTATTCTCACTAATGTCTTCAAAACCCTTATCAATTCTAGCTTCACCATATGGTATCTCTCGAGTGAAATTTGCTTCGTTTCTCCTCTTTTTCTCCCTTTTCTCCTCCCTTATAACTTCCCTAAATCTTCTTAGTTCTTCATCTAAATCACTTGCATTTTCATCAGTATCCCCATATGCATCTGTGCTACTATCTGAATTTAAAGATCCTTCATCATCTTTTTCTACTTCTTCAAACTCTATATCAGTTGAACCATCTAAACCATCATACTCCTTAGGCCTTGTAGTATCCTCTCCCTCTTCGGGATTTATATGAACACCTTTTGTTGTTTTTACCTTAGATCCAACAACAACATTTATATTGTTCCCCACTTCTATTGTTGCCCTAGAACATCCAACATAATCTGTTTTTTTTTTATCAATACCCTTCACACTATTTGACCCACTTAATCCCACATTAGGGACCACATTTATTGAAGTGCAACTATCATATTCCACTTTAACTGGTTGACTGATAACATGCATAATATATACATCCAAAATTGCCCCATTAGTAAAGTCTTTAACCAACTTCATTAAAACCCTATTATCACCCAACATTTTGAACTTTCTTTTATCTTTCTCTTCAAAATAGAAACCTTCAATGTCTAAATAACCCAACACTTTGGAATGATTAGCTAACTCCACTAGGGAAAATTTATCCTTCTCGATATACCATTCTTCTACCTTGCCCTCGCCACCATATCTCTCAATTCCCTTCCCGTTTTTAATAAATGTACCCCTATGGTGAAATCTCACTTTCACCCAAATTGTAGACATAATGTAACCCTCTAAAGAAAAAAAATTCAATAAAAAACCCTAGATTCCAATCCCCAAAATAAAAAGCCCTAATTTTTTGAACTAAATATAAAAAAAAACAGTCCATAGCATTCAAAAACCTACATAAACTATATTTATTTCAAAAACTTACCTCAACAATCGTGTTTCTTCTTTTTCGCTGGAATTGCAACTTCTCCCTGCTTATGTCCATCTCTACTTTGTTGAGAATACAAGCCATCTGATTGAAGATGAACAACGAACTTTTAATACAAAGATTTCATGCCATTCTTTATCGATTTGGTAGGATCTATTTGGAAAAAAGTTACCAAATTGTGCTTTCCTTTTTCTCAGTAACTAATTTATCCCCTTTGTTTACCGATTTTAATATTCATAGACACGTGTCAATATGATATAGACTCATTTGCCACATCAGACACATTTGTAGTTCACACGCTACTCTTATTTGTATCATATTTTACATGTTCAGATGGCTATCTGGTCACTAGTGGAGTTTAGGTACCCAAATGATTTTTGTTAACAAGTATAGAGGGCTACTTATAGGTTTACCCATTTTTTTTATCAATAATTGTTTATGACATAAAAATAAATAAATGTCAAAATGATAAAAAAACATGAAATATCCAAATATCAATAAAAAATTAAAAAAAAACCTTCATATCCTAAATAAGTTATTATTCAATATTTAGATTCTCCATAATTAACAATACTTCTCAGCAACAAATTACCACTATCTTGAGTAGTTGAATGAATGAAGTAGGTCCTTTATTATTGGACCTGAAAGTTTCGCATGCCAAGATTATCAACATGTAACCCAATTATTCAATCCATATATATATATATATATATTAGCCCAATTATTCCTTTGCATTTCCAGATAAAGTAGAACTTTATTTGAAGATAAGAAAAGTAGAATTATTTTCTAAAATTATTGAAATGTGTTCATTTCTTTATCAATTTTTTTTTTACAAAATTTCTCGCAACTTATATGATAAAGCTGTTTGATATATATATATATATATAACTTGTTGTATTTCATTATTATCCTGTTTGAAGTAATGGAGTGATTGTTTGTCCTTTGAACACGTATAAAAAACAATACTCTTAGACAATTTTTGAGGGTTTCTTTTTTTTTTTACTTCAATTTGATAATTTTTAAATTTTAAAGAGTATTAATTGCATATTTTTCTATTTTATCTTTGTATACACTAGGGGTGAGCAAAAACCGAACAAAATCGAAAAATCGAACCGAACCAATCGATTTTTTAATTTGGTTCGGTTTTTCGGTTCGGTTTTCCGATTCGGTTTTTCGGTTTAGTTCGGTTTTTAAAGGAGAAAACCGCATAGAAACCGAACCGAACCGAAATTTATATAATTATATATATTTTTTTGATTTTTTTATTAAATAATTATTTTATACATATAAATTATTTTATTTTTAGTTGTAAATTATATGAGTACATTTATCAATTATTAATATCTATTTTTTAGGTGATAATTTAAAATTTTGATGATTAAATTGAAAATCGATTAAATAAAAAATTTTTTTTAATGGTTTTGTTGTATTATTTATTATATATTTTGAGATTATTTTTTTATTTGAACTTTTATTTGTACAATTTAGATGTTTTTACTTTAGTATATTATAATTTATAATTTTTAAACACAATATTTTTTATTTTTTAAAAAATAATTTTAAATTTTGGTTTTTCGGTTAACCGAACCAAACCGACCGAAAATTTCGGTTCGGTTTAAATTCGATTATTCTAAAATTTCGGTTCGATTCGGTTGATAAAAATAAAAGAACTTCGGTTTTCGGTTAATTTGGTTCGGTTCGGTTATTGAACCAAACCGACCGTTGCTCACCCGTAGTATACACACTAAAGAAAGAGATGTTTAATAAAATGAGAGTTTATAATTGCCAATAATTGATAAAAAGATACTTTAATAAATGACAATGAAATTTTATAGAATCAATATTGATTAATTATTTTTATTTGATCTATATAATATGGTAGAAGTTAAGGGAATAGGAGAAAGGGATGAATTTTGAAGTTCCCATTTGAAGAATATGGGGCTTTCTATGAATAATGTTTTTGGAATAAAAATGATGTGTTTTGTGTTGAAGTTATGGGTTTGGGATAGGGGTGAGCAAACTATGGGTAAAACCGAAAAATTGAACCAAACCGATCGATTTTTTTAATTTAGTTCGGTTTTTCGGTTCGGTTTCGGTTTATATTTTTAAGACTGTTCGGTTATTTCGGTTTGGTTCGGTTTTTAAAGGAGAAAACCGCATAAAAATCGAACCGAACCGAAATTTATATAATTATATATATTTTTTTGATTTTTTTATTAAATAATTATTTTATACATATAAATTATTTTATTTTTAGTTGTAAATTATATGAGTACATTTATCAATTATTAATATATATTTTTTAGGTGATAATTTAAAATTTTGACGATTAAATTGAAAATCGATTAAATAAAAAAAAATTTAATGGTTTTTTTTGTATTATTTATTATATATTTTGAGATTATTTCTTTAATTTGAACTTTTATTTGTACAATTTACATATTTTTACTTTAGTATATTATAATTTATAATTTTTAAACACAATACTTTTTATTTTTTAAAAAATAATTTTAAATTTTGGTTTTTCGGTTAATCGAATCAAACTGACCGAAAATTTCGGTTCGATTTAAATTCGATTATTCTAAAATTTCGGTTCGGTTTGGTTGATAAAAATAAGAGAATTTCGGTTTTTGGTTTTCGGTTATTTCGGTTCGGTTCGGTTATTGAACCGAACCGACCGTTGCTCACCCCTAGTTTGGGATGATTTAGATCCTGTAGCATGCAGGAGGGGATTTGGACATGGGGCCCACACATGGGAAAAACATAATTCATTCCTGATCCCGTAGGCCATTCCTACGAAAATGGGTATGTGGGGTCCACTTTCACAAACTAAATGAGCATTACTGTTTTTTGTTTGGGTGCTTGACAAAATGCTTTTGTGTAATATTTCGCTTTAAGGTTGTTTGTCAGCTGGTTTAGCCAGCAGTGCTCGGCTTTTGAACAGTCATTTGGTTTCTGGTTGTGATTATTGAATTTCTATAATTTCAGTTAGTGCAGTTGCTTTGTTTCTAAAGTTTTCTTTCTTTGGTCGCTCATCCATTTTTTTCGATCTGATATTTTTCTTTCATTACTATGAACATTCAATTCAATGTACTTCCTCACCTTCTCACAGAACTTGTCTTTTTTAGACATGAACAACAATATTTGGAAAACTGAAATTTTATTTTTCTTTAGAGGTAGAGAGAAGAAGTTGAAATTCTCTAAAAGAATTGGAGTAGCTAGTTTTGTAAAGCAAGTAATTCCTTAGTCTGCTCAATGCCAATTGCTCGTTATTTTTCTTATCCTGCAGATTGCTTTTAGACAGACTAGAAGAGATGATTCTGCTTCATCAGTCAACAAATGACTCTTTAATGGCTCAGGTTTGCATTTGATGGTTTTATCATAGATTTTCATTTTTCTTTTATCTAATTTCAGATGAAGCATGGTAACTCGGGTGAACAAAATATATTGTGCGCTTGGCATTTGTTTGAGGAAGTCTAAAAAGATATTCTTCCTTGAAAATAACTTCTCGTCTCCTCCTTCAACCTTCACAAAGGTTGTGTTTTCTGCATTAAAATTTTGTGCCTCAAAGTTAGGACTGGCAAGGCAAGCAGATTGTGTCAATGGATTCAATACTGGATTTGAGAATTTTGCTACTTTAGTTTATACTGCAAGGTAGAAGGAAGAAGAAAAGGGAATCGATAATGCCCCTTTAGCTTCTGAAAGTGGACCCTACACACCCATTTTCCTAGGAATGGCCTATTTTCTCCCCACTTCCAGATCCCGCTTCGAGATCCAATCACCCCAAATCCATAAATTCAATACAAAACACAATTTTTACAAATAATATTTCCAAAAACATTATTCATAAAAAAACTCCCGAAGAATATGATATTTTTCATTTGAATCAATAAAATTACAAAAATAAAAGAACACAAAGTGCCTTTTTGTCATGGAAATTCGCAATTATTTAATGAAAAAAGAGGGATTAATAATCTAAGTCAATGCAAAATGACAAATTGCAACTTTCTAATGAGAAATTGTAAACAATTTGGAAGACAATTCAACTTTGAAAATAGAGTAAAAACATATCCCTTCCCTTTCCCAAGGCTAAGCCAATGAAGTACAACAATGGCTTTGGAAATGGAAACTGTATTCGTCATCGGCAATCAAATTTATTCTATGCAGTGCCAGTGTAGTCAATACCGCGAGCCACAAAGTGTAAATTTTTGTAATGCGAGGCATGCATCTTACATATCCGAAATACATAGTTCTCACAAAATACAAACATGTTGTAAATCAGCAAGTTTTCGGAAAAATTGGCAAACTACTTGCACCACCACTTTTTACCACCAATAGTGAAACTAGCGTTAGTAACTTGACCCCCTAACCATTCTTCCCCTTCCCCAAATCCATAATCATCAAATTCAGGGGTCCTTGAACTCAAAATATTTGTCCCATAATCATCAAAATCAGGTGTCCTTGAACACATAATATTTGTCAAGCGCGCTATTGACAACTATGAGCAATGCTGACCTGTATAATAAAAAAAGAAGATGCAAGAACTCACCAAGGCATCAACAAAAGTGGATTCTTACCAGCTCCAACAGATGCATTTTGCTATTAGCCTCTCGCAGCAGAACATAACAAGAGAGGGAGCATATTACTTCTGATTTTTAATAAGGATCATCAAAATCAGGTGTTGTTGAAAATCAGATGTCCTCGAACTCACAAAACAAACGCACACCGGGCTTTTGATTTTTTAAGAAGGATGTCTGAGTAAAGCACGAGGAAGCATATTGCTTCAAAGTTCACACCTGGCAGGTTTACATACAAATGCCAAAACCGAAAGCAAAGTACAAATCCAATCGCTGGCAGGATGGATAACTAGAACAAAAACAATAAAACAAAGCACATCAGCAACAAGAACCTGCAATTAAAATTCTTCATTTCTAATATGTAATCTTTTGGGAGTTTTGCACTTAGTGCATCATGTAGAATATTTATCTAGCCTCACAGAGAGTGCTTATTTTACAAGAGTACAATGGCCGAAGCAGGAGGCCATAGTTCTCAACCACTCCTCCTAATGATTGCTCAAAACGAAACTAAAAGTACAAAAAGAGAGAAAAGGTCTACCTTGATCCCCACTGTCCAAGTTTCTCTATACCTTTTAAATAAATAAATAAAAATAAAAACTGAAAACATGAGCTCATATTGAAATAAAATGTACATATACCTATCTGACTTTTAGACTACCTGCTACTATTTGTAACTAACTACCGATTACCCTCTTCTGCCTAATGAAAGCTCGCATGCCTATTTCCAGCAACAGTCACATCACGACAATTGTAATTCATGGCATATAGATTCTTCTATGATTACCTGCTTCATTTAATGTTCGAGAGGCAGGTACCAGAATTCTCCAGGTGATGCCCAAAATGTGTGAAGAGTGTGTTTGCAGAGTACTTGGTCAGCAAGAGAATTAGCAACAATTATTGCAACTGCAGTATTAATAAGCCATATAGCAATGTACATGTTATTATGACCGTTGTCTCTCCGAGTCTCTATTTGATATAACCACTTTACATGCTGCTTTGGATGGCGGTCTATTGATCTTCTCAAGTAACCTACTGAAAACTAATTTGACAGGTATACAAGCAACTGTTGTTGGTCCAGCTGTCTCAGGTTTCATAAGCCCATCGATTTGGCCACCACTTGTATAATGTAAGGACTTGACTCCAAAATTCTGTTGAACACCAATTGAAGATAGGGTTCTTGTTTTTTGATTTGAATTTAAGCTTGCTTTCTTTGGCAGCTTTTTCACAAATTTCCTATCTGTCGGAGGCCGAGAAATATGGGGAAGGCTCTTCTGTACTATGCTTGTCTTGTGACTGTAACTCCCTGCATTTGACTTCTTGAATGGAAATCTTCGTTCTTGATCTATAAATATAGGATCCTCAGCTGCATCCTCATTTGCCAACACCGATGATAAATGAGGGCGTGGGATCCTAAAATTGGTCCTTCTAGCAGTCCGCCAAGCTGGTCGAAGTGATGTATTTCCATCATGATCAACTGATTCAATGCTATGATAATCATTTATAGAAACAAGATTTTCTGAACCACCATCTTCTAGGGTTTCAATTTGGATTGGATGCCCTATAATTGCCTTACCATCCAATTTGCTCATAAGAGAAACAATAGGAACAGGTTCTTTTTGATAGCTTGCTTGGACCTTCAAATCCACATCTATCAACATGGATCTTGAACTCCCACCAAACTGATGACGACCAAAACTCATTGGATTAAAAAGCTCTGCCCTCGCCTCCCAGCGTCCTCTAAAAACAGGACGATCCTCCCAAGTCGTTTCTCTCCAGTCCACAAGACCACGACCAGCATAATTTCTGCCTTTGGACAAAAACCTAGGTGCATATGGATAGCGTCCATTATCCAATCCAAACACTTCAGTCCCAAAATACTTTCTTCCCAAGTCAGCATCATCAAAACCATAAGCCCTTTGGCCAAAAGGGCTACCCTTTATCCCATGATAGCTTCCATGAACAGGAGCACTTATAATTTTTCCAGCAGCTCTATCTACAGATTTTTTTGTAAGATGCCGAGTGTTCCTTTTCCCTTTCAATTGCCATTTTGACACTGCCTCATTGGCATGCAAAGGGTCCTCAGGATCAAAATGATGCATTTCACCAGAAAATGCTAATTCATCAGCATCGTCACTACTTGTACTTCCATGTCCTCCTAGAGCTTGAGGCCGCGTTAAAGCATCCCTTTCAGCTTCTGAAGACATTGCAGCATCTGAATGGACAAGCACAGGGGGCAGTGAGATACACAAATAGATGCATGAATTAAATTTGAAATGAACACACTGCAAACCACACTGTTAAAACAACCCAGCCATTCAAACCGAATTGAAAAAAATTTTCAAGTGAAACTGAATACTAAGAAAAAAAGCAACAAATAACCAACCATTGAATATAAACAGATAAATTTTAGTAACGACTCCATTACCATCTCCACAGGCGGGATGTATTCAGTAACAGCGTTGCTTCCTGCTTTAAAATTCTTAAATAATCTAAGGTACCCTACCCAACACCAAGAAGAATTAAAAAAAGGTTAACATGAGCGAAAACCCTCCACTTTGTCCTTTTCTCAATGTGTGCGACTGCTATTTACACAACAAATATAATGTTGTTGTACTTTCTCCACAGATCCGGTTCCTTTTCTAATGTTTTCTCTTTTAGAAGCAGCAAGTTTCAAGCTTTGATGCTCTAAAAAATACACCTATTCCTTAAGTCTTAAAAAACATTAGGTTTTAGATTCACCAGAAGGCTCCAAGGATTCCCATCTACTAGAGAACAATTTACCAAAGGGCAAAGGGCAAAAGAAAGAGCTAGTTCTTAACAACTTCTGGCTCCACCACATCCAGGCTTAGAAATGAGCCAAATTGCTCATGACCTATTTGGAGCTTGACTCAACCAAGACTCACTCAAACTCTACATTAAAAACTGATGGACATTTGAGCATAGTCTTTAGGGTTCAATAAATAAGCAAAGCTTGCGCAAAACAAAAGTTTGGTTTGTATAAGCATTTGAGAAAGGTGGTATAGCTACATATTTACAGAAATTCTCACTTCAATTTGATTATAGAATGAATAGAAATCATATGTTTATGCATATTCATTTTATATGCTTGTTATCTAATCCTAAGAGTTACATATATCTTATGATTCAAACAAAAATCAGTTACGAACATGATTAACTGCACAAATTTTTTTGCAATAAAAATCTTAATTTTTTATGAAAAAATTTGTGAACGACCTTGTTTTTTGACAGAGCTCAAATATGAAGGAAACTGTGCATTATGAGCCAAACTCCAATATGAAGTTAAAGCTTCTTTCATTGCAAGCCATGTCTGAGCATGCCAAGGTTCAATTCAGAAAATTTGCTGGCATACCACAATTTTTAAAAAGCAACCATTTCATGACTGCTTCTGCAGGGATTGCATCCAGTAAAATATTTTCCATCTTCCCAATTGCCATCATCGACATCCTTTCTTAAGCATCCTTTCAACAAAAAAAAAAAAAAGCAATTCTACGTGGGAATACAGTTCATACATACTAAGTCATTCAATAAAACAGGATGTTCCACTCACAAGAGTAAGATCAGACATCATTTTTCCATTAACCTTTTAACCTATAAAACGATCAAGTCCTCTAAAATTACATTCAACCCTAAGTATCCTCCATTCACATGGCTACATTTGAAAGTCTCACCCATTTCTTCCAGCCTTCACTATTGGCGTACCAACTCTATCAAAAGCCAAAATTTATCTTAACCATTCAACTTCAAACAAAAACACAGGAGCTTTAGTAGATAAGTTGTGCACAAGTGTCATCTTAAATATGACAAGCATGAGCCAGAAAAAGTAAAACCAAGTTTCTTCAATCAACATGTTTACAGAACATGCAGGTGAATATTTTCATGCACTATATAATAAATCCCACAAAGGCCTGGTATTTTGGTAAACTTATATCCATGATAGCAGATGCTGCAAATCGGGCTTTGAGATGCAAAATAAAATGCCCTCCACAAAATAATAAACTTTATCAGGGGGAAAGAGAATGGCTTATTCATGAAAGCAGGAGAGAGCAAGCAAGAAAGAGACAAAAAGAAGGCAGAAAAAACAGATATATCCTTATAATTCCATGTCAGGTAAATTTTAACTTCTGATCCATGTAGAATTTTCAGCTCAATCCATCATTTTCCTGTAAAAGCACTATCAGTTGAACCACAAAAGAAACATGTATCTTGTTTGAGCTTCCAAAACTATGTGAAAGGCAAAGAAAATAGATTATTCATAAAAGCAGGAGAGAGCAAGCCCACAGCTCCCTCATGTTCTTCCTCCAACTTGCAAACTATCTAGACAAATGAATATTATTTTCTTCCTCAGTTCATAAAACTACCACACAATGCAGCCAATATCAAAACCCATTTCTGATGGCACATATTCAGATTCAAGACATTTTGCTATACAGAAGATGATTTGAAAAGAGCAATGGTACTAATCATCCTAAAATAATTCTCAGTAACCCCATGGCTACCATGTTCCGCTGATCTAATAAAATCATATCAAAATCAAGTCTCTGACATTCCCTGTCCGATGTATAAAGAGATAGACAGCTGAGGTAGCATTGTACCACAAATCATCTGGCAACAACCCGAGTAGCCAAACTAGACATATCAAATTATATCCCTCATTTCCTCTCAGTTCTACAAGTCTTCAACTGTACATCACATCAGATATTTCTTTAGGAACTAAGAAAGCTACATATTCAAGCCAAATGGCACCATAAAAATTAAGACAATTCCAAAGAGCCTCATTCAGGGCAATCTGTGAAGAACTTTTATCACCTTAAAGCATTGGCTGATAAATCTTGATTCTTTTCATCAATGATATATCCTAATCCACATTGTCAGAAACTTTAAACAGAAAAGAGAGAATATATTTCTTTGATGAAAACAAAGAAGATCAATTGATATTGCTCCCATATATTTCAATATTGTCCCGAATAGTAAGAACGCTTTATGCATCATGAGAATACAGGCACACCAATTTACAAGAATAGCAATTTTTATAGGTAGCATTTGTTAAACTTAAAAAGGATAAAGAAAATAAAGCTATTCCAATCTTTACGACCTTTTCAAACCGTTTGCTTAAAATAAGGGATTCACAAAAAAAAGTCACGTGATTTGTTAAATACCTATATTTTGAAAAATCAAGATATGCATATGTTGAACTAAGATCAAGATATGCATTTATGTATTTTACCAGATAAGAAAAAATTGAAAAAAATATATTTTTAGTTTATCCAAAAAAATTTAACAAATTGGAGAACTTTTCGAAATATTTTTCAGTTTTATCTTGGTTACTCCACATCTTGATTTGAAAAATATTTTAACCTTATCTTAAAAACTATTTATTTGAATCGATTTAACAAACGCTACCCTATTAGGAAAAATTAGATACCAATAAAAGCATGGGCATCTGATAGAAAGGAAAAAGGAAAGTGCCTGATGCGCTGTTTCATGGCCAACAATTTATGCAGTAGAAAAATAATTTTTTAAGAAAAAAGGCAGCACTGGCTTCTTAATAAAACAAAGGTATCTGATCTGCTAGAATTTTACATGGAACAGAATAATTCCCATCAGCACATATATAACTAAAATCAGGAAAAGGAAATAAAGGCAAATAAATGGCAAAAGACTGAATTTCTAAAACATTGCAGACACTGCACCATAAAGCAGATGATTGATCGTTCAAACACATGCCAAATGCAGAAATTAACCAACTTGTCACTCAATTGAGAAATGACAATAATTACATCAGACATGAATAGTAAACACTTGACCTGGAAAATTTGTCATTTCATCGTCCATATCTGGTTCAGTCTCAGAAGAATCAGACTCAGAATCAGAAGACTCAGTTTCCGATGAATCAGATTCAACATCTTCCATAAATCCAGAAGAAGAGTTCTGCTCATTTAATGAAGCATGATGAGTGTGGCCATCATCATCTTCCAAGTGGGAATGTAACGTCTTATTCTGATTTGTAGGAAGTTCTTTATCATCCAAAGACTCATTAGACTCAGATGGAAAGTAAATGCATTTACTCCTCTTTGACCGACAAACAGCTCCGGTCTGCTCCACTCCTGGAACAAAGGTAGCAACAGTGCTATAGTCAGGTTGCAAAACAGCAGGAATTTTTAGTTTTGAACTATTCTGCAATATTGGAAACAAAAAAGCAGCCACTATCATTTCTATTGACTACCCTCATGAATTCTATCAACTACATAATCTGCATCGATCCCTCATGACTATCTCCTTTATTAATTGATATTTACCATTTTCATGATTTGTTCTTTCCATGCTAGGGGTGCCAACAGGATGAGCTTGAATATCATTATCTACAATAGGCTTCTCAGAACCATCTGAATCAACAGACGACGTCAGTTTTCGCTTTAAAGGGGCAGTTTTGAGCCCAAAATCCTGCAGTCCTCTCATCCGTTGTGTTGTTTCAGAATGATCATCTTCCGAGATTGACTGGTTTCCTTCCTTGGCACAGACGGCACTGGAAACAGTCTCCTCTTTGATACCCGAATCTGCTCTATTTAAATGTTGATTCAACTTTGCATTCCCTGGTATCCTGATACTATTTGCCAAAACTTCTGAACCAACATCAGGCTCTTTCTTTGCAGATGCAGATGACTTACTTCTTGGCTGATCACAACTTGCACTTACTTTCCCTTGCTTTTTAAAAAGTTGTTTTTCAAGCTCAAGTGCATGAAGAATTGCATCTTCTCTGCGTGCATATTTCTCTCGCTTTTTGATTGGCATGCCCTGAGCTGATTCAGCCCTCTCAATGCAATCATCAAATTCACCACATCGAAATGCCTTCACACGCTTAGATTTTTCTAAATTATACCAGTCCCTGAAGATATACAGGAAAGAATTTTTTTAAAAAAAAAAGAAAACTCCCAGTAAAATCAGACTGAAAGGGCAATATCATTAATGATAAATAAAAAAAAAGGGTACAACTTGCTCCAAAACTTTCCAGGCACAAACAAAAATAAAGTTTCATGGTCAAGAATAGATTCAATGATTTGACTATATCAACATGTGCTTTCTTTTCTTTGATGGTGTATATATCAATTTCTCCTATGATGTACAAACATTATGGGATAGATCATAGAGAGTGATGCCACTCTTACTACAGCAAACACAGCAAGAATACGATAAAATAAATTCCAGAATTCAAAACATCAAAGAGTGATGCCACTCTTACTACAGCAAACACAGCAAGAATATGATAAAATAAATTCCAGAATTCAAAACATCAAAAAAATTTAAGATACGAACAAGAAGAAGAAAATTTAAGGCTTCAATAAAACCAATATAAAGCCCTTAAATACTACATCTTGTGTATGAACAAGACTCTCCCATTTTGTCTCAATCAAATATACCTATTAACAGTAATAATATTTTCTGCCAAGAAAAGAAAATTGCTATTCAAGATAACCTGCTTACTTAGTCCAATTCAAAAAACCAGACAACCAAGCCACAGGTAAAAAATAAACTCTTGAACCAGTTTTTCTATCAATTGAAGTGCTTTTCTATTTTGTATTTCTAAAGAATATGGTATGACAAAGAAGAGATAAGGGTGGCACCAAATAAGACTTGGAATTCATTCATTGCGCTTCAAGCTTTTCTTTCAGATTATTCTAGCACACCACAGTGGAACCAAATAAGATTAAGGAGTTTCTTCGCCGCACGCAAATCTAATAATCATTCTTGAATATACATGGTATAATCAAATAACAGTCAGAGTTCAATGCACATAAAGTTTTTATTTTTTGAACACGCACAATGCAAGCCAAAATAAGACACAGACGCTATGTGCAGCAAGTAAAGCTTATCTTCTACATTTTTCTTGCAGACACGGGGCTAAAAACATAACCATGGCGCATTTCAGCGTATTGATAAAACTCTATTCATCTTTCTCATCAGAAAGGTTGTGTACATCGGTAATACGTCAGCAAATATAACTGCAATCTCCAAACGCGAAAAAATCAAATACTTCTGAAACCAATTAATACATAGAAGTGAAGTGTTTGGACAAGTAAAGTCCAGATTTTCTATAATTAATCTAAAATTCTCTAATAAGAAAAGGAATAAAATAAAAGGACAAAATGGAGATATAGTTAACAAAACGTACACACTAGCGTCTTCTCTTCCGAGGAGCTTGACCGGAGTCCCTGTCCTCGGAGAACTGAGATTACACTCAGACAGTTCGTCGGGCCCCAGTATCTTCCCCGGCCACCAGGAGCCGTTCCTTCTCCTCACCCAAACGATCGGTCCTATACCACAATCAACTGCACCCGATCCCGAACTACCCATCACCACCTCTTTTCGTACTCTCTAACTATTTACACGCACGCACACGCGCTCTCAGTCTCGCTCTCTCTCTCTCTCTCTCTCCAAAGTCAAATTCAGCCTCCAGCGAAGAAGAGAGAGAAGCGGAGGAACCGAAAACAAGCGTGACCAAATAATCCGGGCAGAATAAAAAAGGAGTCCATTCAAATTTGGGGAACTTTCATTTTCTGGTGAATTTTTTCTAGGGTTTTATCTAAAGAATGAATTTGATGAATCGTTCTCCGTCTCTCTAGAAACTTCCAAGACTATCAGAAACAGTGGAGGCGCCGGCGGCAGTTACGGTGGTGTTGGTGGCGGAGACAGTGAGAGAGGTGAATAATGTAGAGTGGTGTGTTTGTCTTTGTAAGTTTGGTAACAGAGAAGAAAAAGAAGAAGGTTGGTTATGGTTTCTGTTTGGGTTTGAAGAAAGACAAAGGAAAAGAGAAAAAAGAAAAAAGAACGAAGAAAAATAAAAAAGGATCTGTGGGTGATGTGAAGATTGGTAAGGCTCACTGATTTACACGCGGAAAACTCGCACGAGTCAGACTGGGTTACATGCCGAACGCGTGCTAAACTCTTCTTCTTTTCCTGCCATTTGGATCTATTTGCACCACCATCCTCCTACAATATTTTTTTTTTTAAAAACAAAAATTTGAAACTTAGGCCTTAAGGGTTTTCTTTCATTGGCTTAAAAGATAACATTTTTATTAATTATAAGGATTAACAGAGGATTGAGCTGCCAAATTAGATACAAAATCATCGGTCAAAATATGGGCAGCTCTATTACATCAAAAATATCCTTTATAACCCCAACCACTCTGGAGGGGGACTTTCTTATCATCATTGATTGCATCAATAATTACTTTTGCATCACTTTCTATTACACAATTTGTCTGTCCTTTTGTTTCTCGCCAGCAAAACAGCTTCTCAAATTCCAAAGTCTTCAGCTTTCAGTGCACTAGTTGCCCAACTACTGCAGGAGGTTCCCAAGTCTGCAACTGTATACATTGCCCTGTTCAATTGAAGGTTCATTCTCTAGCTTTGCTTGTTCAAACTCCTCCTTATAGTGCTTGACAGCATTGATGATTGCCTCTGGAGCACACGTGACACTGCATCAAAAAGTAGCTTCATTCTTGCTTTCCATAAGCTCCACGCTAGAAATATCATAAATAGCACTCCTTTGTGCTTGATTTTGCATTCATATCCAAAAGTCACGAAAATTATGCCCCACACTTTCAAATGATATTTCTGAAAAACAAGAATGCCACACTTGGTTAGCAGTGGGACTAACATGTGTATGTCTTACTTCCGCAGCTACAAGAAATTTTAGGGAAAACATTATGCAAATCATTTCCACAAAACTAACCGCAGCTTCTGGGGAACTTCCAATTTCCATAACTGTTTCCAGTTTACACCATTACCATTATTAAGATTCATCCAGCTATAATACAATATTTCTCTGCCTACTTTGTATCCAGATTTAACATTGTACTCACCATAGTGTAATTCCACACCAATCCATCCTTCAAACTAGAACTATATGTAGGCAGAGAAAGAATAACAAATTCATTTGGTTCCGTAAAGGTTACTTTTACTCGGTTGGTATTCCATTCATAACCTCATGGCTTAAATAAGTGCTTGACTAGATAAATGGTAGTTTTCTTAACCTTGCTATAATGGAGGAAATTTGCCTAGGAATTTGTCTTGATGTCCTAAATTTTGAATTCTCAAATAACTTGCTAAGGTTTCCTTTACTTCCCCATCCACATTTGGACTAAAGAACATGCAAGATTCTACCTTTTGCCCACTAGCCTGTTCATATTTATCCGGTAATTATTTGATTACTGCCACTTCTGTCTCTATAAAAGACAATTGAATCATCAACAAATAAATTATAGAATATGGCTGGAGAATGGACTGATAATTTCACCCCACTAGTGTTATTGTTCCTCATGGCTTGATGAAACATATTAGAAAAGCAATCCGCACAAATTGAATATAAATATGGAGAAAGTGCCTTGGTCCTTGTGAAAGTTTGAAAAAATACAGAAGCATATCTTTGGCCATTGAGCTTTTATAGAATAGGAGAGTTGAAACACAAGTCATTATCAACAATTGACGTACATAAAAAAAACCACATGCCAGAACTTGTGAAAATTAAGTTTTCACTTTGCATAGACTTCATGCAACCGATGCTTGAATCATCAACAATGTAAAGTTCATTTTTAGCGGTGTAAAACTAATCGAGACATTAGGAAGGAACATCTTAGTTGCATCACCAACAAAACATCTCCAAGCACACAATAGGGCACATGAGACTAAAACATGCATAAAAATGAGATGATCTCACACAGATTCAAAATAGAAAACAAAGGACCATTTCTAGCATTACTTGTGAAAAACTCGTTGGAGGTCCAACTTTTACTCTGTTGAGAAGTAACTATGACCAGGAATTTGCAAAATGAGATTTTTACTTAATGGGCACCAAATAAGCAATGAGAAACTCAGATTACCAGTAGAATATTTTAGTTGAATTACACCCATTCTTACAATGGAAATTTAGTGACCCAGAAAAGAAACCAAAAAAGCTTTCGTCCATATTGATGTTGCCAGTAGGATACAGCAGATTAAAAAAGAAGAAAAATCCTCAATTATATGATTACTTCCATCATTTAACAATAAGCTACCTTCGTGTTCAAGGAAACCGATAAAAGAATCGTAAAATTTTTTATGAATACAAACTCTCTCTCTCTCTCTCTCTCTGTATATATATATATATAGGATGATTTTTTGATTTTCTACACTCCCCATTTTGTAGAAACCCAGAAATCATAGACATGAAACAACATCTCTATTAGGCATGCCATTGAAAAACTCCCTTGCAGTAACATCCATTTCCTGCATATCAGTTTTATGAGAACGGCATCTCTATGAGTCATTTAGTCAAACACGTGTACGCTTAGTTCAAATGCAAACACTTTTACATACACTTGGGTCCAACAAATTTGTCACAAAGATGGTAGGAATAAACCTTAATACTATGACTCAAGCATGGGCTTGTATGCCCTGATTTCAAGAGTTGTGCATGGAATGGGAAAAAAGTTCTAATCTTTCTGGGCAGCTTTGGATGATTTAGTGCAAATGTGGAGTTTGTAGAGAGAGGCAATAAGTATTGTTTTGTTCTTCAAAAATCTTCATTGGTAGGGAAGGATTGTTGTGATTGGACAAAGGAAAGATGTGCGCTAACCATAGGAGAAGAATTTTGAAAGCACACTCCTGTTGATGTACACTATGTCCCTCTTCTCAACTTCTTTTCTGCATTAATGGATTATGATTTATGAATCAATATAATGGATTATAGTGGTCTTGCAGTGGTGAGACCCGTGAGCGTCAAGCGGAGGGAACAATGATAACAGCAGGCGACGGTTTGTTGGATAGAGAAGTGGCGGTGGAGAGCAGGTGCGTAGCAACCTTGTAAATTTACCCACTCAATTTAAAAAATTTTTTAAAACCTTTGATAAATTTTTTTTTTCCAAAATTGATTATACTAAAAATTTTTAAATGACTTAATTAACAATTAATTCTATTAAACAATTAATCCGCTAATATATTTTTGGTACTACTAAAATTTTTAAATAATCCCATTTACAATTGATATCGTTAAAAAATTAATCTAATAATATATTTTTGATGCCATTGAGTACTAAGTGTAACAGTAATTATTATCCATATTTTTAAATTTGATTTTCAGATCTTTTTCCTTAATCCTCAATTTTCATAGGGACGGGTTTTACTAAGTGTAACAGTGGAATCATAGGATTGTTTTAGGAGCTAAATTATATCAACAGCCATTAAACTTTATCCCAAATAATAAGAGGGGTCACGGATCAACTATTTGCTACATAAAGATCATCTACTACTATTTAATTTCAAGCTCCATGCAGTGCTCACGCGGCAGGCCACGTAGGTCCAGAACAATCTAGGAAACAGGAGTTCTTGTGATTGTATAATGATATAATAATGGACATAATTAAACTTGGGCTAATCCTCCATTAGGAAGCAGCAAATTTTAACCTATACAATCATACGAGGCTCATCCTCCTGCAATTTGTAGTCAGGACTCCTCAACATTCATATCAATTGACTGATTTTGGAATAGCCCTCAGCTCTATATTGGGTTTCTTTACTCGACTTTTATAGTTTAACTCAGTCACCTCAACAAAGAAAGCTTCCTGCTAGAAAAAACATACCCGTTATTGGGACCTAAAGAACTGAATACAGCACAAATTGGGAAAAGGGATTAGAAAGTCAAAGAAAGTCTTAACGCCGTTAGCATTGGTTGTACAAGTTCTAAAAGATCATCTGTGCAGTAGACCATCAGATGCAGCGGATATGACAATATCCTAAAAATAAAAAATGCACAAATGAACCCATTTTTCTATCCATAGAGCTATTAATTTAAGTCTTTAATTCCGGAAGAAAAGAATCCTCTATCCCCTCCCTTAAAAATCCATCATAATCCTTCCACGACTCACAATTAGCCACATCGTTATCTTTTAGATGCAATCACGAGGGGCTAAGCATCATTGTATCCTCTCTGTACCGCAAACCTTGTTTCTATTCTTCAACCGCAAAGAAAGGGATTCCCCTGAAATAGTCAAACAAAATGTGTTACCATTTCTGCACGTGCTGATGGACGTTAATAAAAATTTCATTACCAATCAGGAAATGGAATTGTTTTTGAACAGAAATAAAACAAAGCATTGCTGGAGCAATCAGTTAAAAGTAGTCAAACTTTGGAGTAAACAGGAAGCCACTGAACTCCACTTTCCCCAATGTCTAAATTAGCTTCCAATTATAACCCTAACCAAAAAATTTTCACAATTGAGCATCCAAGGTTTACGATCCTTACCATTTTAACCTTACTAGTTAAAATGCCATCCAGACTGACAGCAATTCAAGTTCCCAAATTTTCCTTCTTTCCTCACCACTTCTCATCTCCATCCCATCCATATTTTCTCTTGTATTATCTAACTTCCCTACTGTACATAACCCATGCATCAAAACTTTGAAACTTTAAAAATCCCCTGCTGCATACCCATGCATTTTCTCTTTCACCTGTTTGCAGCAAAAAATGGCGATCAAGATTTCCAAGACCGACAGTATATCTCACTCCAAGGCTCTCAAGACTGCACTTCGCATTTCAGGTAAACATAGTAAAAGACATCCTATACATAATTATTCCAGTCGAATATTCATGTCAATCCAAAAGTTTATATTTCTGAACAGTGATTTACTTATAATAAAGGAGTGAAATTGGTGGGTTTAAAAGACAGCTAAATAGACAATGAAAGACGGGTTGTCAATGTGGTTATGGCAATTCTCATCCATTCCATCCAATGTACTTTGTGCTGAGGAAAAAAAAAAACAAAAAAAGAAAACCCCTTTGATTCCTCATTTTGCTCCATCATTTAGGAGGATGCACAAAATTCAGAGATTAATTTGACTGAAATAACTACCCACGTATTTGTATATAATTTTTGAATCATATAGCACCAGCATGTGCATTCAACTTCTGTGCTTTTTTGGCTAAGAGAATATACTATATGCACAAGCTGAGTCAGTACTAAACCTCGTCGAAAAGCTGTCTGCCGCGTACTGTTTGTGGAGCATGCAGCGTCCATGCTGGCAACCAAGCAGTTTGTTTTTGCCTTCTGGATGAAATTTTTAGATAGATGGACCCAATTGTACATATAAATCAAGCTTGGATGCTCAATTGTAAACATTTTTTGGTTAAACTACTTTGGAAGATGAGGGTTCTTTGGTAATTACCCCCAAAAATTTCACTACCAATACAGAAAAGAATGATGATTTTGAACAGAAACATCACAAAAACATTGCTGGAGGAAGCAGTTAAGCAGCCAAATTTTGGAGTAAACAGGAAGCCCTACTGGTTCTCTTTCACTACTCGAGATGACAGATTACAAGTTTTAGAAAGTGTCAGCAGAAAACTTACCAGCCACCATGCCTTGAAAAATAGTCATTATCCAAAGAAATAGCAAGAGCGACAGCTACAGCTCTCTCTGATAAGGTCAAAGGACGAGCAACTTCCAAGTCATGAATCTGTACAGAGAAAGAACACCAAAAGAAAAGCATCTGATAGTAAGCAATATCAAGGAACTTGGTAGAAGTTAAAGAGAATTTGACTTTCTGGTTTAGTATTTTACAGCTGCAGCAAGACCACTCTTGGAACTGGGATCAGAACTACCAAATCGTATCACATACTGACCAGCATCAGTAAAGATCTGCACAATTGAAACACTAGAAATAAATAAACATTTATTTTGCATGTTGCTAACACAGCATACTGTTCACACGTCATTTCAAGCCTTCCCTCCATTTTAATGTTCAGACTCCCTGATGATGAAAAATTATCACATAAATATCCGATTGCTGTAACAGAATAAAATTCTATTCTGTATATTCTAGCCACAATTTTGGAATTTAGTTGCAATTTGAATCATGGTAGCTGAACTTTATGGTTAAAAAGCTAAAGGCCAGGTCCCACAAAGAACTGGTGAATAGCAGCAGTTTGATCAAAGGTTAAGACTTCTTCTTGGTACATTAAAACTAAAATCTATTAACAAGACCTATACCTATCATCTCATGTGGATGATATAGGTTCTGTATATTCTTCATATGCATAGTACAGCCTAATTTAACTTTTTAATCGGCATTTCAGCCAGCCTTCAAAAGAAGATAAGCATGTGGCACTAGAACAATGACACCAACCTTTTAATATAACCTAACAGTTAAATGCGTATGCAAAGATACGTTGTCAGCCACTCTCAGAAGTGAATCAAATAATTCATTTATAATGATGAAGCACCAAGTGAAAATCCAACACTTTTTTCGCAAGAAGCAAGTAAATTTTGCCACTAAATTTTCTAAAAGCATTCACCACTTTGAATGAACAAAAAATTGACAAGATCCTGTAAGTAATACTATGTTACATAGTACAAAGACAACCTCAAATCCGAAACCCCTCCAATCGCGATCTATTTGAGCTAGAACTTCCCCATTAATGTCCTTCAATGTAAATGTCCAATTCCAAAGCCCAGGATTTTCAACCACTGCAAATTGCTTATTTCTGCAAATAGCAATGTCAGTTTGGATACACTAAATGGCCTCAAAATCATGCATGAGAAATTACCCCAGATACAAATCATATATATCCTTTACCCCAGATACAAATCATATATCCTCCTCCAAAGATGCCATCGTCTATGAACCACACCAACTTCCTAGAAAAGGAAGAGATTATTGACACCTCAAGAACTTGACATCAGGTAACATGCTGAAAAATTTTTCCATTACTATTATAGCAACAATTTTAAAAGTTCACATACTTTACCATCAATCTCTGCATAAATTGAACTTGTTATCCACCAAAATGGCCTCCGAACCTATTGATGAATTGCAAGGAAGTCCAGTGGATAAATCAGCAATCCAATCCGAAATTAAATGCCAGCAACTTGTTGTATAATGCAAAAAGAATCTATATGCAATGCTCACCCCGAACAGTACATTTCCCTCAGCATCAGTTATGTAAGCAACAAATGGACGCCTTAACCGTAACAACTGCAGAAAAACAGAAACCGCATCAGAATATGATATTTTTGTAACCTAACCAGCTTGAATGAGAAAGATGACAAATCTAAGTCAGTGCTGCTGGATATGACAGGCATAACAATCATATGTTTACTACACTTGATCTTGATATAATATGTTTTCTCCCAACACTTCTTCTGAGCTGGTTGTTTATGGTTTCCACTAGTAGCCTCACAATTTTTTTTCCTCAGGAGTTGGCAACTATCCTCCATTTGCTGGACCAAATTATTGTTAATCATTTCCATGTATTATTGAAAAGAAAATCACTTACTCTTAAAGCTCAAATTCATAAGTAAAAACTTATTAATACGTCCATATATCTCTAACCCACGCTTGCATTAAAGTCTATGTTATATAAGTTCGAGGACAAATGAAGCAAATCTCTATCTTGTGCAAATTAATTGATCAAAATGAGAGCATCTGAGCTTCAAACTGAAAACGTTTGGTCCAAGCAGATCCAAGTTACAAAATGGCACATTCCCAAGCGGCCAAGCTTGTCTAACTTTAGACAGTTGATCAATTCTCCAACATTCCCCTCAAGTATCAACCAAAATTTCATCTACTTAATGGGGTCGGCAGGTGGAACTAACTATTTCATCGTAGGTTGGAATGTAGGGTGAATAGCGGCCTCCTACATTGTTACATTAAACAACAAAAAAAAAAAAAAAAACCCTACGGGTACTCAGAAATTGTGATAGGTTTTTTCTTCTGTACCATGTACTATAGAGTTCTGCTTATAGTTGCTGATAGCCTAATACACTGACAAAAATGTTTATTTGTGTTGCATCTCAAAATAATCAGGCATGAAGTGGTAAAGGAACCACATAAAATACCAACCTTTCACAGAATTACTGCCATAAGTTGGTAATTCCAGAGATATAGATAGAGTAAACAACGAGGACATAACAAGTAAGTTTGCAATGTTATACACCCACCATGAAAGGAAAATACAGATGAGTTGTACAAGAAATAAGATCAGATGAGTGGATAAAAGATGTGATTAGAATAAAGCTTACCTGCCTTGCAATAACATTACTGCGCTCACGAATAAAACCTACAGGCTGCAAAAAGTAATAAAGACAAATCAAAGTGTATAGTAATCACTCATCCTGTTAAATTCCAATTTGCATGCATGAAAGAATGGGAGTCCAAATAATTACTTACTGCCTGGGGGTAGGACACATCTACTACCAAATAACGGTTTTCCTGCAACAACAAATAAGATAAATCAATAATACAATTTAAAAAGAACTAATGAAACAGATTCCAAGGAAAAAAAAAGAACTTACGTTAGTGAGTATAAAATATGTAGAAATAAATTTAGCCATGAGAAAACACAACAAAAACATTTTTAATTAAGTGGAACTCCAAGTTTATCAAGAATACTGGCAAGGAGTTTCTCAACCATCAGCCTTGTAGTATTAATCCAGATAAGATAACCAAAGAGAAGAAGTTAAGCAGTTGTGCAAGAAGCATGCTCACCAACTGATAATGTGTGGTGTCCACAGCCGTCCAACCACTATGAATACATCACTTGATATCCTAATATTACTAACAAATTTTCCAGTGGTAGCTTGTAAAAATGAGTAAAATAAAGGCTGAAATTTTAAAAATTCCTCCCGTGGTCTTCCCAGTGCTTCAGCAGAGTTGTTTTTATCACCATGTAAACTATTTCAAAATCTGAATGCGAAAATTATGGTTCTTTATTCACCTCCAGAAGTCATAAAAGAATGAAAAAGCAGTGCTTCAAGATGCTGTCTTTTCTGATACAATTGAATATTATTCCAGTGTCGAACAAAAAGAACTTTTCCTAATCCAAAAGTCTCTACAATTGAATATTTTATATCTAAAAACTTTTCCTAATTTCACTTTTTTATCTCAAAATTTCCTCTTTAGCATCTTGTTTTATAGACAGAACAAAGAAGGCAAGGCAGATTCAAGATAACCAACCATGGTGCAAATAAAGCGAGGACCTTTCATGAAACATTGCATGCAATATATATATCGCCTCATTTGCTGGTTCTCACTTCTCAGCATAACTCAAAAGATAGACCATAGCAATCCATCAAAGAACAATTGACTGTTAACAGTTTCAAAATTTTTGAAATAAACAAAGTTCACTCCAAATACATAAATATACCCTCAGATGGTTTCTGAGCATTTTGAAGCCGAATGCAGCAAAATGAAAGCTTAAAAGTAAATATATAACCACAGTTTGCCATCATCAGATTAGCAGATGTATGAGGAAACAAGCCAGTGAAAACAAAGATCACCTGCTCAAAACCAAGCACCAAATTCGCCCATTCTATATCCCTTGTAATCATTAAATTGGACCTAGCAAGAAGAGGTGCAACCAAGGCCTGTAAAATATACAGGGGATGAAGTAAGTCATTGCATTTTATATTAACACTGAACTTCACAAAAATAAGCTTGTTCATTCAATACGGCTTCTTTAAAGAATCAAAAGGTAGAACCATACTTAAAATAAGAGAAGCAGGTTACAAGCATGATAAAGAAAAGCTGACAAACTCATTGCCTCTATCGATGGGAATTTTGGGGCACAATCCAGAAATAAACAACCTAAAAACAGGTCGTAAGCAAGCAACATCCACTATGAGTGGCACCATTATTTAAATAAATAAAAGAAGGAAAGGCCACTAGCATTAAGACCACAATGAAAAACAATCTATTTTAAAAAGAAAAAAATTAAAAATAAATAAATCTTCCCCATCAACGCATACTATGATAAGGAATGATAGAATGCCGATCACTCTTGAAGCCAACCAAACTTTTTTCATTATTCATGATCCTCACTGAATTTGGCAGGTATCCTTTGTTATTAATTGAGATTAGGGCATTAATAGGGTATCCACTTCTGGGCCCAGCCAAATTTCTTTATTCTATTGCATGTAGCAGGTACTTGTTTATTCTTTTGAGATTATAACATTTGACAAGTTTCACATTCTAAAGAAGCACAACATAATATAAGTTGCACTTAAAACTTAGATGGGAGAAACATAGAAATGTAAATAATAATTAACAAATGATGCCATCTTCGAAGCAATAAGACAGGCTATCCAATTATCCAGTGAGCTAAGCTATAATGTCCATATATTATGAATCTCAACTTCAAAGCAATACTTAAGGAATAGTAGGAGTTAACAAACTAAACAAACGCTAAATTCACAGCTTACCCCAATAAAGAGGCAGCAATTTTCAGATTGGTAAACTAGGTAACAATAAAGCCAATGGAGATATGCATAAACATGCATCTATTTGCATGTCTATGTATGTGGGCATATGTAAGGTGTTGTAGACATGGAAATATATTTTCATACAGTTCAAGAATAGTAGACCAAAGAAACTTTAGCTAAATTGATATTAATACGATGAGAATATGATAACTCCTTATAAGGTCATCTTGGATTCATCACATGATAGTATGAAGTTTGTCATAATTCCAGAACTGGTAGACTGCCTAATATTTCATCTTGGGGAATATAACCCAGAGCTCCTCTCACAACAAAGTTGGGCATTCCGAAACAGTCACATGCTTAATGAATATGACAGTAGAAATCAAACCATAGACAGCCAAAACTATAAATAGACCACACCTGGCCCCATTGCATTGTGAGAAAATAATTATTCAGAGTTACATTTCCACTTACCATCATCATCTATTTCACTTTGAAAACAATGATAATGGACAAATTATAGAGAACTTGTCTATTTTATAAGAGAAATATGCATATCTTATAAATTGATATTAATATTCAAGAAGGATTACAGTATTCATTATCCGTGGCAGTCTCACGGCCACCTGTCAATTCATACACCTTACAGGGTAATTTTAAGTTCCAAACTTTCTTCCTAGTATCTTTTTTCTATTTGTATTTTGGGTCTACTATAATGTAACTGTCGAATAACTCGCAAGAAAACTAGCATTTCAACGTTTTAGAATAAAAGGTTTTGCAAACAAAGAATACCTAACAGAGCAAATGATTTATTTTCAGAAAATAATCAGAAGCAAAACAGAGATCTAAACTCACTTCCTCTGAAGAAGATGGCTCTAGAAAGCCAGAGAGAGATTGGGTTGGAGGAGGTTGGAAGGATGGACGCTGATTATGTGCCACATTACTGTACCTTTTCTTTTGTCTTCTTTTCTTTCTCGATTTTTCCAGCTTCTTATCTGCAACCCAAAGCTGTGCAAGAAAATTTCTAGTTGACTGAGGATCATTCTCCACACGGTGTGCATATCCACGAAAGATTGCTAAAACTCCACTTCGCTTCAACCAATGGGAATTTCCATCCACTGAAGAAGATAGCTCACATCTTGATACCGCATTTCTTGCCAAGATCAGCCTCTCAGTGCTAGGGATACTATGTCGATGACTATTAAAAAATGGCACTCCAAAGCCTGAAACTGTACTTTTCTTAACCTTAGTAAAGAAACGGCAACGCTCCGTCCAATTCATCTAGAAAGAACTGTAACGTAACTGCACAGAATGAAATTTAATACCGTCGTAAATTTCCATCGACATTTCATTGGATATCTAATTATCAGCATAAAGTCAGCACGAATAACACACTTCTTTCATCTTTTTCCTCCGATTTCAGGATATAGGAATTGCCGTATTTTACGATTAGATTAGCGAAAGAAAAGTCGGGAAATAAAGAAGAACAAAGAAAACAAAAAATCGGCAATAGAAAGCATTTTGAATGAAGAAAATCAGAATCAGAATCATAATCAAAAGATCAGATCATTTTCTTTTTCTTTTTCTTTTTGAGTTGACAAGGAAAGTGCGCTTACTGCTGTGTTAGCTTCTTGGAGCTCTGTCTCAGTGTGGTTCTTCAAACTGAGAAAAGTATCTTTCTTCCATATTTATCTCTTGGCTTCCCATCAAATTTTTTGAATGGCTGTAAATCTGCTACGAACGGCACTAGCCATCTCTATTTTAAAACCAACCAGCGTGTGACATTTCAACATAGAAAAAAAAAAAATCAAAACGCAGCCAATGAATTTAGAATAGATAAAAACAATATCCACAAGTGCAGTTTCTGTAACATTGCAAAACCGGATACAACTTAAAAGTGATTTTTAACCTTCAATTATTCAAAATTGAATAATTTTGTCCATAATTTTTTAATCAATTTTTATCTTTAAATTATTTAAAATTAAAAAATTTTGCTACAATATTTCTCAAAATGGATAAAACTTTATTGAAATGGAAATTTTTTAAATGACATATGACATTATGCAATTATTAATTTCTGATAATTATTTGCTATTTTATTAGTCAATACTTTTTTCTGTTAACTAAATTAATAGATAAAGGCATCACCTATGACGGAAATGGATTCCCAACCCACCTTCCTTGTTTGGCACAGGGCAACTTCCCGTCCAGCCTTGGTTGTAGAGGCAATGAAATATAGGTTCCATAGTATCTGCATCAGCCTAAAAAGCCCAAATCCAAAGTCCTTTTTTCGCCAATTTAAGTTACTGGATTGGGGAGTATATGGTTCAGCCTATTGACTTGTCAATTTAGTTGATTCAGATAAGACAGAAATGGCAAAAGCTGGTGCCTGAATCCTCCAATAATACTGCCAAGGTTCTTTCTTTTTTTTTTTTTGTTTCTGTTTGTTAATTTGTTGATCTATTCAATGTATGGACGTTGATTATAATTGGGTTAGATTTATTGAGAGAACTTTGTTTGTTGAGAATTGATGTGGGGATACTAATGATCTGTTATCAGAGGTGAAAGTGCAGAAGTGGTTGGGGTTAACTGCTTTGATGGCTTCCCTTAGCAACCAGAAGTCTGATTTGTGAATTTGATTGGAAGTCAGCATGGCATAATTGGTCAAAGTAACTCAAAATGAGTAATCTAGATGGGCTTCGTATTCTCTATATGCAAATTTTATTATCTAAATATTTTTCTTTTATTTGATTCCAAATTGTTCATAAATTTGGATTTGGTTATTATTGTGGCCTTCCAAAAGTCTTGGCTGAATGTTGCCTATCCATTTCTTTACTAGTTGTTGCTTCTACTTATGCGGGTTAAAGCATAGCTATTAGGATGAAATATGCCCACACTTGACTGAATTACACTTTAAGTAGCCAATACTTGCTAGGACATTGTCCAAAGTTGAAAGCTGGTTAACCTCATGCAGTTTATCAATGAATGAGTAATGAAATATGTATTTCACTGAAAATATTCTTTGTAATATAATGTGATTCTCATTTTATTCCTATATTTGGTTACAAATTTATAATTGCTTATGATGTAATGTGATGATGATGTCGACTCCTCTATAGTTTGTAAGTTGTAATGGTTTTTCTTTTGGAGATGATGGTGGAGCCAGTGGGTGAGAGAGGGTGGCCAGCAGGTGCCATTGACAATGGTAGCTGGTCGGTGGTGCTAGTGGTGGTGAACAGGGGATGGTGGCAATGAGGGTAGGGATAGAGTAGTTATGGTTTTTTCTAACAATCAACAACAACTAAATGTAACCATCCTGTATTTTAAAAGAAAAATGTAACCATCATTACATATATTTTCATGCATTACCCATTTTACAATTAAAGTGCAATTATTTACATTATATTGTCTAGCACAGCCTTGATCAGGAGGTATAACAAATTCAAATATGATGGAATAGTACTTATCTTATTATGCTACAAGCTTTGACAGCAGAAATTTTGCTTACTATTTGTATGGCATGCATTTTTGTCTAAAATAGCTGGAAGGTAGTTATTGGCCGTTGTGCTACTTAGTTTCTTATTTATGATTTTGACAGTCTTACTTTCAGAAGCGACTAAAATTTTGTAATTAGTAGCATAGTAGGCCAGTAATGCTGATTGTCAAGAATGTTCTTCAATTGATTTGTGCCTATTTCTTTCACAGTGAATTTTTTTTTTTCTTTTGTGGCATTCATCTATTCTGGAAAGGGATCTGTCTTTTGGAACGGTCTATACTTACGTCTAAGTATGGCTTCTGATTTAAAAGGCAAGTTATTTGTATATTTGATTTTCCTTTCTGTTCATGAAACAGTCTGTTAGTTTTCGACTTTCCTTTCCATAGTTATTTTCTTAATTGCTTTACTTCATTCGACTTTCTAGTTCTTTACCATTTCTCTTTAATTCCACTTTCAGGTAGTGCAATTGTGATTATGGGCGTATGTGGCTCTGGGAAATCGTAAGTTCTTTGGCCATGTGCTATATGTTGTTATGCTAATGACAAATCAAAAAGCTTTTCAAATCTAACATGCTTTGGATCCCTTTGATTGTCTTATTAAGAAAAGGAGTTAAATGGCTTCTTAATTTTATATTTCTTTTTGGCATAGTGGATTTTGCCCTCTTCACGTTTGGACTGCACTTGCTCATGATGATGGTTTACACAGTTAAGCTTCTAATAAGTTGTTCCTACAGTGAATACTTGATTGAGAGTTAACGATTATTACTATTAGTTATTAAAGGTCATTAAGCTGGATAAAGATTCATAGGTCTTCAAGTTGCTTCCTTAATTTGTTTCTCTTGGAAAAGACAATAGAAGCAGAGCAATTAGGGGCTGGAATTTTTCTTCTTTGGAAGATATTGCTCCCAAGAATCTCTTTGATCTTTGTTTCCTTGACACTAGATAACTCCTATAAGTTGAATAGATTCCTATGCAAGCATTTCACTGCAAATTTTAATGTTTGTTTAAACTCAATGGATCTGAGCTGCTATATATTAACTCACGCAGTGGATCGGTTAGAGAGGAGAACAAATTGATCATATGTCCCCTGTTTGCCACAACAGTACGATAGGTGAGATGCTGGCTAAAGCTTTGAACTGCACTTTTCTTGATGCTGATGATTTCCATACACAATCGAATAAAGGTATTGATATCCGTTCTTTGTTATTTTTAGTGTCATCTATTGGATTCTTATGTGTATGCGCATGTGTCTGTGTACGCATACACATGTACACATATATACACACATATATGTATACATAATATTTACACGCTCCTATAATGTGTGTCTGTGTACGCATACACATGTACACATATATACACATATGTACACATAATATTTACACGCTCACATAAATATTGGCGATTCTTCTCCTCAATTTTCAATACTACAGAAAAGATGAAGAAAGGCATTCCTTTGTCAGAGGAAGACCGAATCCCATGGCTTGAAACTATACGGGATGCTTTAAGAGCAATCATGGTCAGTGGCAAAACTGTAGTTCTGGGTTGTTCTTCTCTGCAGAAACGATATCGAGAAATTCTTAGATCTGCTGATCCTAATTATGAACCTGGAAGCTACTCTAGTGCAGTTAAGTTCATATTGCTGAATGCCAAGGCTGAGGTGCTTGCAGAGCGGCTAAATAAAAGAGCTGCACAAGGGAAACATTTCATGCCAGCGTCTCTTTTGCAATCACAGCTAGACTTGTTGCAGATAGATGACTCTGAAAGAATAACCAAAGTTGATGCCGCTTTAAGTCCTGAAGCAATTGTAGATACCATTAAAAGCTTCGACTTTATGTGCAAAAATTAAGCAGCATTGTCAGTCTTGATGCATATGAGTCTCCAATTTTATTTGTTTGTTTTTTCCTTTGCAAAGCTTTGTACTTACATCAGAATTGTTGCATCACTTGGACACTAACTAAAGAGTTGGATGTTGTACTACTTTGCAAAGCTATGAGTTTGTTCTTTTTGTTTATTTTCAGTTCTCTTCCTCTTCAATAATCTCCTTTTTTTCAATGTTTCTTAATTTTTCTAAGTTTTGCATCCAGCTTCATTTTTTGCTCAGTTTGATCCATTATGAACCAAAAGGCATCCACAGAAGAAAAAGAGAAGGGAAAGAAAAGAAGTCAGGAATTTTAATGGTTCGCCACTTGGTGATTTGTGACTACATCCACGGGAAAGGATCTGAAAGGTGCTTCTATTAGTAAAGTTTGGGATGCATGCATCCACTCTTCGCCACAATGCAAATTGAAATTTTGAAGCCCATGTTAAAATACAAGTCACGACAATGTGACATTTAAATGGAAATTGCAGATCATCTTCATTAAGATCTCAAGTCTTGTCCTGGGACAGAATTTGCAGATCTTCATTTGGATCTTACAGCCTTCCTGAGATAGAATTTTCATTATAAATCTAGCTCTTCTTGTCAGGATTTTGAGAGTTGAAGGAATTCCAGTTTCTTGATATCAGCGGATGCGAGTTATGTGTGAAAATGGCTCAGGATTTGCCTTTGGAGCAGCCTTGGCAGTAACTTCTGGTACCCCAAATACGTTCCAGAATCGAAGTGTTTCATCACCTGCAGCTGTGGCCACCGTGCAACCATCTGGACTCTGAGTCATGTAAAGGACTCTAGATGTATGGCCAGTGAGTTCTGCCATTTTCACCATTGATGGGTATTTCCAGAGTGTAAGCTGATTCTGAGTGAATCCATGAGAGCTAAGCAGTTCCTTCTCGTTCTTGTTCCACATCAGAGCACATACCTGAGAGCCAGTATCCACCGAGTTCAAGCAGGCACCTGTGTGTGTATTCCAAAACTTTACGCACCTATCACCACCACCACCTCCGGTGGCCAGCAAATTTCCTTGGAATGGACACCATGCAAGGGCTTTCACTGCAGCAGTATGCTCCTCAAGTCTATGAAGCCATTGGGTTGCTGAATTTGATGATGCCATGGATCGATCCCATATGTGAACGATGTTATCGTTGCCTCCACTTGCTAATTGTTGACCTGAAGCTGACCATTTAAGCCCACAAACCTCTTGTTGGTGCCCTCTATAGGTCTCAACAATGTGTGACCTAATTCTCACATCATTGTTGATTATCATTCCATCCATTCCTCCAGTAGTAAGAATATGGTTATTCCAGGCCAATGCCCCAACTCTTGATCTGTGGCCGCCTTTCAATGTTCTTAGCTGAAAAACAAACCATATTCCTTTAGACTCTCAAAGGATAAAAAGAAGGCCAAGAGACAACGATATCATTATTATTGGGTAACCAAGAAACCTGTCTGTTAGCAGCAGAATCCCATAATTGTACTTCAGAATTGTTCAAGCCAATGGCAATGTGGCGTCCATCAGGAGCCCAATTGACACTGGTAACAGGACCAACTTCATCATCAATTGTTACGAGTTCCGATGTAGAACCATCAGAAGCATCCCACAGATATACTGTGTTTCCTAGAGCTATGGCTAGCACATTGCTGCTGCCCCAATCAAGCAAGTTCAGGTAGAAATCATCAACAATGTCGGGTGCATCCAATGTCCTCTCAGAACTCTAGATCAATACAAAACTCATGTATCAGCATCACAATTCATCAGTTCAACTCGTAGTACTTATTTAAAAACAAAATGAAGCAAAGGAAGGTTGGATGATAGATCACCTGAGGAATGTGTCTGCGGGGCTTGATGGGTTTGGCCTGAGCTGAGTAAATGTGATCCTGCGGAAACAATTCAACTGGAGCAGCAGGCTTGTTCTTGAAAGCTAGAATTCGAGTCCGGTTCATGTTCAAAGATTCTGCCAGTTGCTTCCTGTAAGCCTCTCTTGATGGTGAGCAAACTGCTGGATTTTCCTTACCTTTCTTACCTTCAGTTACCATGTAATGTGCAAAATCCATATCCATAGCTGACCGATTCGGTATAAATCTATCCAACTGTTACATTCCGTTCATATACAATATGTAAATTAAGAATGCCAATCAAGTAATAATCTTCATATAATAACTTAGCGTAATTCAGAAACCCATATCGAAAATCTTACGTTTTCTTTGGAATTCTTTCTCTGAATGAATTGTTCTTGAAGGGGGGATCTAGAATGTGCTTTCAAGTTAGAAGAAGAAGAGTTCACTGATCCTGCATCCATTATGTTAATACCAAACAAAACAAATACAAATAACAAAAATAGGTGTATAGAAATATACAATTAACGGATATATAAACAAATATATGACTAATTACACGAATAGATATTAAACCCTGTAAAAAAATGGATTAGACGAAAGAAAATTAAAGCATAGAATAAAGATCATAAAAGGAAAAGAAAGAGAGAGAGAGAGAGGTGAAGAAGAGGCGCTTCCTGATCTTTGTAGTAGAGGTTACAGAGAGTAAGTTATTGTGAATTAGAAATTGAATTCGTGGGTTTATATACTGATTAGAATTGGTATTAGGGTTTTTGTTGATTCGTTTGGTTTCTTTGGATCTGTTCGCCGACGAGAATTTTTAAATGTAAATAATAGCAGAAAAAGGAATATCTGAATTTTTGAAGAGCGCAACGGCTACCTATTTTTCTGAAAGAGCCGTTGTAAATTAGCTTGACCAAAATACCCTCCCTTCTGTTGCTCGGCTGTATGTGCGCGGATCCAGTGATGGGTCTGAGTGAGGTTTGGACGTTGATCACGAGCGTAGAACAGCCAAATTCAACTATAATTTTATCAAAGTTTAAAAGTGCAAATCGTAAGTAAATTTTGATTTTTAAAATTAAAATTTATTATAATATTTTCTCTAATATTTTAAAATTAGAGTAATTTAATTTATAAAATGACGATTCCATCAATTTGACTATCTTCCTTTTGTTAACCACTAGCGTAGTACATGTATAACACGTATTTATTGATATGTCTCTTTTTAGCTACATCATGTCATGTGTATTAAATTTCAAAGTGTCACGTTTCATATGTATTAATCACTATCTTCCTTCTGTTAACCACTAGTGTAGTGACATGTATAACACGTATATGTTGATGTGTTTTTTTTAGCCACATCATATCATATGTGTTAAATTTCGAAGTGTCATGTGTTATATATATTGTCACGTCATAGGTCAACTAATAAATAATGATTAAATTGATAGAATCGTCATTTTAAAAAGTAAATTATTTCAATTTTAAAATATTAGTGATAATATTATATCAAATTAAATTTTAAGAATTAAATTATATTTTTTACCAAATTTTAAAAGTTTATTTGTACTTTTTGCCTTTATCATAATTTAATTATACTAATTTTTAGAGCTGTCAAATTATGATCCACCAGTAAAATTTATACTCAAATCTGATTCGTAAATAATAAATGTGATATAATCCGTAAAAATATAAATGGTGTTAGTGTTAAATTGCGGGTCAACCCATCTTAGCTCGTACAGATCGGATTGGTAGGAGAAAAGACATAAAAAGTAATTTCGTAGCCTGGAACCAACAACCATAGTTATTAAAATCGGATCGGATCATTCGGTTGAACCGATTTAATTATGAATCGAAAGGTCAATCGATTAGTTCAATTGCACAAAATTAAATTGGAAAAAACCGAATTAGATCGAAAAAAACCGAATTGAACCGGACAAAACCGAATTTTTAGCTAAAAATTACAAAAAATTATAATTTTTTTTGTATTTTTTCACCCCAAATATATATATATATATATATATATATATATATATATATATATATATATATATATATATATATATATATATTATTTATTTATTCGAAAAAATAGTATTTTAAATTTTAAATATGTCACTTAATAATTTAATATACTTATTATATATTTGGTTCATTGTAATCAAATATTTGTGTGTATATATATATTAAATTTTTATTATTTATTTATTTAAAAAAATTAGTATTTTAAAGTCTAAAGATATCGCTCAATAATTTAATATACTTATTATCTATTTGGTTCATTGTAATCATATATATATATATATATATATATATATGAAATTTTCATGATTTATTTCTTTGAAAAATGTAGTATTTTAAATTTTAAAGATGCAACTTAATAATTTAATATACTTATTATCTATTTGGATTTATTGTAATTAAATATAATTATACTCATATATGCAAGGTTAATATTTTTTGTGTTTACTTCATTAGTACTCTATCTAAAAAAGAAATTTTTTTCATGATATGATTGTATTTTTATATTTATAATATATGATATTCAAAAATACATAATTAATTATTTGTAATAATAAAATTAAAATTATATTTTGTAACTTATTATTAGAATATTTGTGACATATATTAATGTTTGGTGGATATTTTTTTAATTTTTATACAATAATATTTATAAAATTATAATAATTTATAATATTTTAAAAATAAAAAAAAATCGATTGAATTCGATTGAATCAAGAACCTCTAGGTTCGTCGGTTCTTTATTCGATCCGATTTTAATAACGTTGCCAACAACGATTCTCAAACATTTGTTAGCTCAATCCATTCAACTTTTTCTGTATGTATCATATTTGTTTAGCATAGCAACAAATCCTTCATATTCACTAAGAACTCTTTTTCTGCATTTGATTGGTTGAACATATCATCTCAATCTATGTCATCAGGGTAAGAGTTAAAGCACAATTAAAAAATATAATTATTTTAATTCTCATTTACATTTCTTAACGAATAACATTTTTGATGTACTATTATCATTTAAAAAACAAAGTAAGCAAATTTACTCATAATCCAGTTCATTTGAATCAATTCACAGATCGATCATGATTCATTCATTTATAATTCAATCTATTTATGATCAAATCCATTGACCGAATCTACCAACTTTAAAAAGTATATTTTGACTTAAACAATCCTACTAACTTTATTAATTTATTGGAATAATATATAAATTTTCTCGTAAACTATTATCATTTATTAGATTTTTTTCATAAACTAATTACATTTTAAATTACCACATAAATTTGTTTAAAAAATCATATTATCCATTTGAATTTGTTTAAAATATAAAAAATGCATCATAAATTATTGAAAAAGTTAAATTACTTCCTAAAATTTGTTAAAAAAAATCAAGTTACTCCCATTACTATTTGACGCGTGCTTTTCACGCATTTCTTGTGAACTGATAAATGTCCTTACAAGAAAGTAATATGACATTTTTAACAAATTCAAGAGATAATTCATCATACAATTAGTTCAAAAAAAAATCTGATAGATAATAATAATTCAAAAAGGAATTTATATATTAACCCTAATTCATTTTTATCATAATTTAACTATACTAAAATAAATATTATTATCTCAATTAGGAAATATTTGAATCATAACTAGGAATACTATGGCATATTATTGGCATAGTTTGGAATATTTCTGACACATTTATTGTTGCCTAAATTTTTAAAACAAGAAATTGATAATTTATTAAGATTTCTATATCTTTATTCTTTTTTGCGAGCCACTTGTTTAGTGGTATATGAAGTAGCTTTTGTTTGGGTATGAAGAGTAATATTTTGTATTGGTTAGGTTGGAATAGAATGTATAGAAGTAAAACAGATTGTAGTAGTTTTAGAAATTTGCAGTGCTTTAAGTACTGCTATCCCTGAGGATTATTTCATCATCACCATCAACATATTGCTAATACAAAAGTAAAATTAACAATATTTATGCTCAATTGATATATAATTCTTTTCTTTTTTTAGCGTTCACAATTGATTACAAATTTATTCCATTAATAAATGCATTGATCTACCCTTAAAAAATCACTAATAATGCTCTCCTTATTACAGCATTTGGAGAACTTACCAACCACTCTTGCATACACTCACTTTTTATTTTCTTTTTTAAGTAGGTCAGGACTTGGAAATAGAAGAGATTAAGTCTAGAATGAAGAGCAAAGTTAAAAATTCAAGCCCCATTTTAGGAACAAATCAATGAAGACATTGAAGATGACAAAATATATCTACAAGCCTTTGGCAGAATCTGAGCAGCACACAGCTCAGAAATGTCACATGAGCCTGTTATCAGCAGGTTCACTTCATTTTCAGTCTTGAACAAAAATACTACTCAGAAATCTAGCTCTTTTAAGTAACATTTCATAACGATTTCACTATTAAGAATTCTAGCTCCTTCAGCATCTGTTGGATTTATACACACATTATAGTGCCAGATTCAGAGTAATATTACCAGAGTCCATCTATTTCCACTAAATCACAAAAGCGCCAAACATTTTCTCCCAACTGATAGCAAAATAACTCCCCAAGGTGTATATATACATATATAATTTTGTAACCAAGTCTGATATGAAAAAGGAATAAATAGAGGTGAATACACTGATGCCGGAAAAAAAGAACTAGGATTCCAGCCAGCAAAACCCACAAGTGCATTTCTATTTATCACATTTAGCAGTGCAGTCCATGTGGTTTGAGAAATTTACCGATCAAGTGAATTGCCGTCTTATATAAGTATCTTCGTGCACGAAAACAGGATCCTGAGTGGTCTGTGGTGTAATAATCTGAGGCTGTCCCATTGCTATGCCGCTTGAACCAGGTGCAGAAGAGTTGTCCCATGGACTATTGGTAATACTCTTTGATGAGTTGAAGGTGAGATAATAGAGAATTCCAAGAGTGACACTTGCAAGGGCCAAGACAGCACCACCAGCAAAGACTCCTGGTTTCACAACATAGCAGTAGTAATTGCCAAAGTACATGCTCTCTTCACCATGTTGGTCATTGAGTGCAGCACCAGTTAGCAACAGAAGAAAAGCTATCACAAATGTGAACCTGCATGCATAATCAATCATTGTGAGGTCAATTAATTTCCAGCAATGCAAATACGCATATTCAAGCAAATGAAGACACTCGTACAGCTTCAAATAAGAAAATGAGTTTGGGAAAGATGTCACTTTTTTGTAAAGAATTGAGATGCTTAATTTCAAGGCTCTTGTTTTCTTAAGTTATGTCCCTCTATCTTTTGTTGGAGGCTGAGAGAAAACTGATTAAATCTTATATCACATTAGTTAAAGCCCACGAAAAAGATCCTCCTAGGTCATGAATATCTATACATCTTGCTGAGGAAGGGAAACAAAAACTCCCGAGTGTTATGCCAAGAAGATTGCCAGCCAATTCACAGAAAGAGCATCCCAATGTATTACAGCAGGCATTTTAAGCCATATTGCAAATCTTCTCAATTTAAATATATTGCAGAAATAGATAGTATCTAACAGCAATTGTTTCTAACATCATAATGAGGCCTTGACTATATACTTTTGATAGATTTGAGAAAATATAAGCAAAGATTGAAATAACAAATGAGAGTACATATGAATGAGAGGATATAGTTGGCACTTGCTAGATAAGGATGTGTTTTCAGATGATGCATAAAGCTGTCCAGGTATTAAAGATGTCCATTGGATTTAGCTCAAAGTCATTAATGTTTTGAAATTACATCAAAGAATCAAATAAGCTTATGAAAAGCCAGCAAGGTTGCAGCACATTGATAAGAACTCTGAGGCATAAATAAGGGAAGTTGCCACTTATAAGTTGCAATTCTTGGCATCAAAAACTGAGATAAATAAACCTAGAACAAAAGTTTTAGAACTAAATGATCAAAAAGAATTACCAGGAAACACCAAAGCAAACTAAAGCTATTATCCGGTTTGAGTTTGAAGGATGAGGGCTTCCTTTACAACACATACATCCAGTTGCAATATTAATAATTATTTGAGCTATCATAAGTGCCACAGCTGAAGTTAAACCAAGAGGCATTGCAGGACTCCGAGGATATGTGCATTGGGTAGCAGATGTGAACTGAACCTCAGAACCCTACAGGATTATAGAAACAACAGAAAAGCCCGTCAGCAGATAAAAGAGTAGCACAAAAAAAATTACATGAGTGAATGTTTACAGTTGAACCAACTTGTGCACCCAAGCACACTTCTTCATTGTCATGTCTGGTAAATATGGCAGAATTACATGCAATTGTCTAATGTACAGTGGAAATCATCATAACAAGTTGATGACAGCATTAAGAAATAAAATCCAAGCAACATAATGGTGTAGATATGATGTTAGAAACAAGTTCTTCCTGAAATTACGATGAGAACATATCTTTACAGCTACCAAATTGGTCATCTCCATGCTTGCCAGTGTGAATCTAATTGATAACCATGACATGTAAAGTAAACCGACAAGGTACAAGAGTCCAAACAAGAATGCAATAAACTGTACTTTCTTCACAAACCAACTGACCACCCAACCATAAAGACCGTAACATGTTGTATTATGGGGTTTTCACGAAAAAATGTATACCAATTATCACTTAAACAGAAAGAAGCTTTTTGGCAGCCAAATGAAGCAATTGGTCATCATGTTAGTCAAAGGCAATGCAACCAATGGGACCATCAGCTTGAGGGGGGTTCATGATCAAAACAAGTGAAATTCTTCTCTTTTAGATCAAAAGCACAGCAACTAAAGATAGTTATTCTCTTTTAGATCAAGAGCACAGCAATTAAAGATAACCTGATTTTATATAAACATAAATGTAAGCACATAACTTATGAAAAGTATTGAGCTGACAAATTTAGGAACATTCAAGAAGTTATTTAACCCGTGAATCCATTGTACAAAAGGACATTCATTGAGTGTTTTGGAATGGTGGCAGTGTGATGAAGAGCCTAAGATCTGCAAGCAGCCTCAACTACAAGTCCATTGAAACAGGTAAAAACTTCTGTTAACAAAATGGAACAGGAAATCAAGTGGACGCTACAAAATGGAGAGAAAAATTATTTATTTCTTCAATAGTAAGCCTGCTAGCTCTTTGTAGTAACTAAAACTAATTATACTTTATCCTTTTCCTTTACTTATCCTTTCCTCCTCCTGTTCTTTACTAGCATTTGAGCCTTTATCCTTGTGGTAAGGCACTTAGAGCACCTTACCAAGAAGATGCATTGGAGAGCAACAGCTATAACTTAAAATATATATTAAAAAAAAAGTATTAATGTTTTCTAGTTTCATATCATCCGATGCTCTGAAAAACAGTCCTAAGCTTCCAATCACTCAAAGCACCATCTCCCCTCATGATAATGCTTTATTTCAATGTTCAAAGCATTTCCATATATAAGAAGTGCGAAGAGGCAACTATATTTGGACCATGTATAGTTGCCTTTTTGCACCTCTTATACGGGGAAATACTTTAGCTCAGGAAAAACCTTTTCCTGAATGCATAACTTAATATAAAACGATGCTTTAATTTACTACACTTATTCGAAAGAAGAAAAGAAACAGGCAAAGATTAAAAGGCTTCAATAACCCATGGAATTTCACAATCAAATTCAGGAGGAAACTAACTAAAGTAAGACCTCAACAAAATATCAGCAAAATGACCCAAAAATTTTGGTGACTCAAAAAGTTGATATTTGCACTTTTTTAAGGAGAAAAAGACCAAAATTGAAAGAAACCAAACCTCCCCTGATCAGTTACTGAGTAAAGGTTACATATCTATACAAAAGAAACAATTTTTTTTCACTCATGGAAGTTTAATAATGCCGAAATCGTTTCTCCGGCAATGTTTAACAAAAAAAAAGTTATCTCCTTTACAAGAGTGATCTTAAACCATAGCCAACCATATAGAGGGTTAATTAAGGCACGTAATAGCAAGATAGAGATGAAGCCATGTAGTATCATCAGGGAAACCCATTAAAGGGTTAAAGAGAAGAAGATCTAATAATAATAGAAGCAAAAAGTAGATAAAGAAAAAGCACCTTAATCCTGGTGGCTTCTGCACTAAAACCTGTAGCAGCTGATAATAGACCCAAGAAACCCACAACACAGCACAACACCAAGGCCTTTCTTTCCATCTCTCTCTCTCTCTATAATACACTCTCTCTCTGGAGATGGGCTCCCTTTCTAAGTAAGTAGAGATATACCTGTGTCTGAAGAGGAAACGTAAAGTTGGTGTACTACTGTGGATTGTGCCACTGTAAATCATGATTTTTGGAAACGTAAAAAATGTTGAGGGCAAAACTGTAATAACATCATATTCTAAAGACAAATGAGACTTTACACCCCACCACCCACGCTTTGTTTTTTTTAGTGACAGACTATTTTTTTTTTCTTTTTTCTTTTTTTTTTTTATGACAATTATGTTTTGAGTTGATGGAGAATTTAAAACTCACCACATCCACCTGTAATTTAGGCTAATTAATTTTTAGAAAAACTTCAAAAATCTTTTCCGGTACAAAATTAATTAATTCCATTTTCTATTTTAATTAAAGATTAATTAATTTTATTTTTCATGTTTATGCATGTTTAGAATTCCATCCTACTAATTTCGAGAAAAATGGATAATTTATTTTGCAATAATAGATAAATGGCTGAAAGTACAATTTGATCCCTAATATTTGGTAAAAAGGACAATATAATTTATAAAGTTTTATTTGATACAATATCATCCCTAAAATTTTAAAATCAGAGCAATTTAGCTCCTAAAAAAATTGGTCAAATTTTTTAGCAATACATGTCAAATTTTTGAGTGCTGGCAATCATTTTCGAAGTAAAATTACTTCAATTTTAAAACATTATAAGTGATATTGTATCAAATGAAATTTTAAGGATTAAATTGCCCTTTTTATTAAATTTTAGCAACCGATTTATATCTTTAGCCTAAATAAATTTATACACAAAATAAATAAAAAATATATTTGATTAATTAATAATCCATTATTATTCAAGATATTTATGCAATTCATATATTGTCCATATTGAAACTAAAAATATATTTTCTTTGTGTTAATTTAAAAGTTATTGTTATATTAAAAGAAATTTAATAGTAAAAGTTAAGAGTTGTTTGCAATTATTTATTCCACTTAAAGGAAGATGAGTATAAAGGTATATATAGTTGATTCAGAAAATGACTATTAGGCGTAAGAAAGGGGAAGGAAACAGAAAAAAGAATAAGGAAATTGTTTTGAGTATCGAGCAGGCAGCCAATTTGATACCTAAATTAAATAGCAGAGGGAGATAGAATTGTTGCAGTTTTTAAATTGACCCTTCCAAATAGTGATATTATGTGTATTTAGATAATAGTGCAATTTTACTACAAATGATTTTCATATATATATATATATATATGATATATATAACACAGCAAAACATTACATTAGCATCATTACTCGATTTTCTGCCATCACAATTTTTCTTCTCCAAAAGGGGGATTTTTTTTTTTATTTTGGTATAAAAATTGAAAATATTTAGAAAACGGATGTAGCAGTAAAATTATTTAGTATTTTAGAAGGTTAAAAAACAGCACCCTTATGTGCCGTTTTCTAAATGATGGAACCCACAACAAAAGTGACAGATTTTGCATAAAAAACGATACATGCATGTGCCATTTTTCATATGAGAAATGGCATCGTATTGTGCGTAAAGAGGAGAAAGATGAGGTGGGGCCCACTATAGCAGCCTGTATGCATATCTGTGTTGACATTTGGAGGTACGTAGATAAGTGTTATAAGCTATTTAAGGCCTTGAGTTGTTATAATTCATTTTTCCAACCACTTGGACATCGTAATTATTGGGAGTAATATGTTGGGCCAAATTTAATGCCAAACCTAGAGCTTTTAAGGAAAAAAGGTAGGCCTCAAACCTCTAGATATCGAAATAAAATGGACAGTAGAGACCGTATCGGGCCTAACTAATGTACGCTTTGCAGAAACGAGGATCATAACAAGAAGACATGTCCAAACTTGGCCGGTACATCAAAGTATACGTCAACATATCCATAAATATTGTATATATTTGTATGTATATGTTAAAGAATATGGTTAATGTTGGTTGAATTTTATATGGTTTATTTGGTTTAGTGTTAAAGAATAGAATTATTATTTTTAAAAACTTGGAAAATTTATCCAATTGCTACATTACATTAAGTAATTTGGTAATTATCAGTAATATTAATTAACTTATTTTTATGGTATTATATATATTTAATTATACAATTTTGTTATGAATTTGGAATTATTTAACTAATTACCAATATTTATAATAAAAATAAAATCTTTCAAGGACTTTGTTATTAAATACATTGTAGCATATACAAGCAACATTATATATATATAGTACCTAAAAAATTAATGTGATCCCTGCCACATTTAGGTCGCTTTCTCTATCTATCCAGATACCTTTGTTGTCGTTCATCTACTTATGGGTTGCTCATGACTTCACCACCAACATCAGGTTCATTCATTGCTCTGATGTCATCTGAGCTAGTTTGGCTTAACCGTGCATCACCACTAATTACATTATTATAAAAATCTAAAAATAAAGGCGATTGTCCTATGTTAGCTGAGGTGATTCATGTCGTGCTCCAAATAATTTTTGGAATACATCATGTTGAGACACATCAAGAGATGATATAGACTCGATATTGAATGCAGGAATGGTGTATGCACCAGGTGTCTGCTGTAAATCATAAGACATCGATATCAGTGGACTAATATTCTTGGGACCCTCCAAATCTGCTTGATTATTACTCGTTGACCTGAACTCATGAGATCGAAAATTTTGGACATTAATCTCTGTCGTACATGGTTCTTAATTACCTTGTATGTCATCAAAAGGCCAAGATATGGGTACTGAAATCTGCACGATATTTGGATTTTAACATCTCTGAGGGACATTAGCATGCCTATCAATCATTCCAGTTCGGTTACACAGAGTCTGAAAGTCAACAAACTAATTTTCTATAAGAGGTATTCCAATAGGGTCAAGACCAGGCTGTCTTTGATAGTCAGTGAATAATCGATTTTCTTGACCAACTACACTAAGGATGCTTTCCAATATCCTTTTATTGTCTAAAGCGTCACCTTGCTCATGAAATCATCTTTCAATCCCATCGGCCCAATATAAAAATTATATTACTTATATCAATTGCTCATAATATTGATAATTTTCATACTCGTCAAATAAAATAATCCTAATGAATTACTTACGATCACTTCACGAGATGCTTTACGTGGGTTTATCCAACATCGAGTTCGTTGAATATACCATTGCATTTACTCAGATCGATTATTCAAAAACTGTTTGGGATTTTGTTCATGAACAACCCAATTGTGACGGTTGTTCCACCCATTTATGAACACTGAAAATTCAACTGTCCAATCCAAATAATTTTGACCCCATAAATCTATTGTATGTAAATTATCTTATATAAAGGGCGGTCTAGGAATTGGTTGATCGAAGTTAAATTGTCGTATTACTCTATCTAGATGGTGTCATTCAATGACGTGGAAGCAAATGAGTGGAACAATCGACATCCAGATGGTCTGTCTATTTCTACAGGCATCTAAGAGCAAGTTTATTACGTTGATGTAAGACACCCACTCAAACTGCATAACAAAATTCAAAAAATTCAATAATAACAATATTATGGATATTATGTTAATATTTTTTTAATTAATATATCAGAAGTGGAATAATAAAAAAATTCAAAAAATTTAATAATAATAATATTGATGAATAAATAGATAACATTATACTATGCACATGTCCTGTGGATTGCGTGTCTAATAATTCTCTATATGCGTGTATATTCATTCTATTATTGTTATGTATATCGACTAGTTCAATCCATCTAAAATAAAAGCATATTCAAATAAGCAAATAAATTAACTTAAATTAAATTTAGATTAAAAAATTGTTATTTATAATAAACATGCTACTCATACCTAACTCCGTAAGGCATGATGCGTTTAAGCGTATATGGATGTACATGTTCTAGCCTAAACTAAGGAAACTGTTTCCACGCCCATATTTGTAGGAGTTGTAGATAACCAGTAACTCCTTTAGCATCAGGGCGAGTGGCCCTATATAGGTCCCTGTACAGTCAAATGAGATAAGCTAATCCCCAACTATATCTGCCAATATATTCCAAATCCTCTAAAAGAGATAGAAATATTAAGTAGATCGAATGTGAATTTTGTGATGAAAATAACAATCCACCAAAGCATTTCAATATCCACGCATGAGCATGTTGGTATACCACTTCAGGTGTTGCATAATAGGGCAGTTCACTAATGTTGCATCAAACCATGTTAATTTCGCTTTACCTTCACGTAAATCATTTGCAGCAGACACTTATCCTAATAGATTATGACAAATTATTATCCAATCCATGCTTGTTCTTCCCGTAACAAGTTCATCATCAATGGATAAACCTGCTAAAATGCCAACATCTTGAAATGTAATTGTCACTTCACCACATGTTAGATAAAACATGTGCATTTTCTGTCGCCACCTCTTAACAAGCGATGTAATTAAATTCTAATATAATTAAATCACACCAATATTGGCAATTCCTAACAAACCAGCTTCTCTTATATATGATAAAATTCTAGGATCAATAGGTGTATAGTGTTCATCCACGCTACTCTTTCTTATTCTCAACAATTCTCTATTGACCTTTTATATACATAACATAAATCAAATCATATAGTTAAAATTAAAATATTTTATTGACAAAATATTATGCTAGTAATACATAAATTAATTAAATTTTTACTATATTATTCTATATTGCATCTAAACAATGTCTCCCTTGAAGTGTTAACAATTCGCCATTAATAGGATCCAAATTTATTTGAGCAGCTTCTAAATGACGATCTATATCTAAACCTGAAATCAATTTAACATCATACATGTGTAATAAATCGTTAAAATTTATGTTATTAATTTAGTTATTTTTTTTATGTGTTTAAACTATTTATGTGTTGCCAATAATTTAATTCCATATGCAATCAATTTATTGATACATTAAACTAATAAATACTAAAATTAGGAAATATTAACATTAAATAAATAACCTCAAAAATTGATAAAAAAACACACTTAAAATATAAATGCCATTAAAGTTTGGAACATAATACAAGTCATTCTCATTGATACAACTCTTGGACTTTACATGTACTAACGAACATAATATTTAGGCCATAAGTCATAATTATAGCATCTATAATAATTTCTTTGATCCACTAGGATTGTATCTCTGATTTTTAAAAATTCATCGCCATTGACTTCAATGACATCTTTTGCAAAAATGAGTACAAATTCTCTATATTTTTTTTTCACATCAGGAATATTTCAAATTGTAATTATAGATTTGAAATACTTTAATGGCACAGTCATCCATAAAGTTTCTACCATCTCTTTTTCTTTCATGGAATATCTGTACAATATAATTTCTTGTAATTTTTTATTTATTTTTATAATATGATCAACAATTGTCATGTCGTTTTCAATTCTACAGCAATATAAATCATTCTATTTTTTCTTGACATGTGTCCTTACAATGTCACCTCTCATACATCTTGGAGCCAAATATGTTTGCACCAACTATATTGTAAAATAAATGAAAATTATTTAAATAAATTGATAATAATTTAAACTATTTTTTATTATAGTTTATTAACTTAAATCAAATTATATTAATTTATGAAGTAGACTATTTTCAAACTATTGTTTTATTATAACTTTACATTACATGCACCAACTCCCATGTAATAAAATAATTAAATTATAAAAATAAACATAAAATTTATAAATATACTTAAAATTTAACTATATCCATATAAATCGATATTTTTAAATTTCAACATTATTTGTAAAAATTTTATAATTAATGGTTCAATTAACTAATTTCAACAATTAAAAAATTAAATATAAAATTTAAAATCATATGTGCAATTGTAATACATTACAACGGACTACAGATTGCATGCTCAAACAAAAAATTATTTATAAATTTAACTATGATTTTCTCATCCTAAAAAAATACAACAATTTATTTACCAACTACAAATAAATTTTTCCTTTTTATGTACAATAATAAAAATCAATAAAAATGAAAAATATAGTAACTTACCTTTGAAAATAATGATTGGAAATATATTGTTAAGTTAATATTACCTACACTTAAAAAATATAAATTCAGCTAGCATATATATTAAAAATTTATTTTTACTATATTAATATAACTTATCTTGAAAGTAGCTTTCAACAAAATTGTCTTCACAATTTTGATAACACAATTTCAACTACTAGTCTACAATTGAAATACAAAGAGAAATCAAGATAGCAAAGGCAAAGCAAGATAGCAAGAAAGAAAGCAACATAGCACAAAATAGGGAGAGCAAGAAAGCAACAAATAAGGGACCCGGCATTTATACTGAATTTCAAAGCAATATTTGACAACAAAAAAATAAATTAGAAACGCATGGTATTCAGCAGCTCACGGGAGTTACAGCATGCTGTTGCAACACATAGTAATTTTCGTCCTGCTGCAGCTTTTAATTAAAAAAAATTCTTCAAAAAAGGCAAACATGCATACCATTTTCCATACGCGGTTCCCATCTCATCTTTCTCCTCTTTATGCGCGATACGATACCGTTTCTTATATGAAAAACGGCACATGTAAGTTCCATTTTCTATGCAAAATCTGTCACTTCTACCGTGGATCCCATCATTCAGAAAATGACATATATGGATGCCATTTTTAACATCCTATAATGCTAAATAATTTTACTGTTACATCTGTTTTCTAAATATTTTCAATTTTTACACCAAAAAAAAAAAATTCCCCTCCAAAGGTAGGTCCACAAAGGGATAAAAAGTATTCCATTTCAATCTCCCAAATATTTCAATATAATTTATATTTACACTATATTTGGAATAAAATAATTCAAATTGTGAAATTCGTTTACAAATTAATTCCATATAAAATTTATTTATAAATAAATTCTTATACTTATAATAAAATAACTAAAATATAGAATTGAAAAGAATTTTCTTATTTTTATTTTTAGAATAAATGAATAAAAAGATCTATTTCTATTTGATTTTCTAAAATATCTTTAATGCCAATTTTGATGTCTTTTTCGGTAATAACTCTCAATAATAAATAAAAAAATAGATAGAATTCACAGGACACCAATTTAATTTTATATGTATGAAATGAACTGCATACATTTTTAATATTATAACATACTAGCGAACTATTATAATAAATAATAACCTTATTGATATTTGAGTTAATTTACTATTAAAATTTTATTAATTTGAAATATAGTAATATTAGACCTCTAATATTTGTGGAGCATTTTAATTATATAAATTTATCCATAATTTTTTTAGAACTAATCAAAATACTTATTTTTTTTATTAAAAATTAAGTTTTAGATTTTTATATTAAAAAGTTAATAATAAATTGTTGTTGTTGTTGTTGTTATTATTATTATTGAATAATAATAATTAATGATGATATTTATTATAATTGTGTTTATAATAACTATTTAAAATAAATCAAATTAAAAAATAAAAAATAATTACTGAATAATTATTATTCTCAAAAGTTTATGTGTGTGTGCACAAGCGCGCGCGCGCGTATGTGTATAAGTGGTGTAAGATGATAAGATTTTTGAAAATAATAATTTAATATATATATACTATAATAAGGGTATTATAATTTTTCAAAATTTGACTCCTTAAAAATAATGGAATTCAATTCTCTCTCTGTCTTCTTCTTTTTTTTTATTTTTTTTTATTTTTTATTTTTTTTGCATTCCAAGCATAAAAAATAGAAATTACAAATGACTTTCATAAAATTTTATGTAATTCATTTGTTCCAAGCGGATCCTTAAAATTTAAATTCAAAGGCTACAGTCAGAAGAAAAGGTACTATTACCATTCCATTCCATCTTTTAGTAATCTAAAAGTACTCAACTCATGGCCCTAATTCTGTTCATAATTGTAACATATTTACAATGTATATGATTATGTTTATAATTGTAACCAATTTACAATGTATATACATATGCACTGTATCTGTATGTATTTTATTTTCATTTTCCATTCGATTGAACTGTAAGTAATACTCATTTCTTGATGGTTAAATGGGATAATTACCAAGTGCTCTTAGCTTACGATATATATAGGCAGGCTTGGCTACGATAATTACCAAGCAGTAAATACTTAAGACTTTGATACGGAATTATACAGTTTGATTGAATCAAATAGATGCAAGCTATGAAATCATATTATTTTAGAGCCCAAACCACATATTATACATTATCCCATGCTTTTACTATTTTAGTGTCAACACTGTATTCCGAGTTCGAGTTCTAATCGAACTCATTATAATAAAATAAAAAGATACTATACTTATTAGATGGTGCTAAAGGAATATAAGATAATATATTAAATATTACATCATTAATTAATGGATTGTTGAAAATAATCATGTACATTGATCACTAAACACTTTTCTTTGTTGATAGATACACATCTCTGAATTCACCCTCGAGTTCAATAAACATCAAAATATACCAAAACATGAATTCTGGTAATGTAAAAAAACATAAGGTGTAAACCAAAGTGAACGTAACAATCACATTTGGAAAGAGATAAAAAAGAAGTTAAAGAAAATTATCTGCCTCATTGAAGACCATAAACAAGCAATGCACCAACGGCACTAATGCCAGCTACCAGCCCGACAATAACTCCGATCGGAGGCAACCCACCACCGATTGGTCTTCCAGTATTGACATCATATTTAGCAAACCTCTTCTTTGGTGCTTTACATTGTGGGCATTCATATGTATCCGGCTGCACAAAATTATAACCAGAAAAACAAACACTTCAAAACAAATCATATGCCAAGTAGCTACTTCATCACATCATTTGATTGCCCAGCAGAATGCAACAAGAATAAAAGTTTTTAATGGAGATAGAGAGTCTTGCCTGTTCATCAAAAGGTTTCGGTGCAGTATATATGTATCCACAATCAAGGCATATGTGGGTAGCTCTAGCCTGCAAATATATATATATAGATTTTGTATATGATTAGCATTTGAAGATCATAGAAAATCAATGCATTTAACACTATAAGATTGTAATAGACCACAAAAAGAAAAAGAATTGAAAAATCTTGCCTTTTGAGCCTCAGTCAACTTCCTTCCAAAGCGGGGAGGAGCAGGACGCTTGGGTAGTCTTTTAACGTCTACTTCTGCTCCTCTGCATTTCAATTCATGCTGATCAAATGTAAGAATCTATAATAGCATCTCACCATCACCAATCAAGGCATACACTGGCAAGTTCATGTATCCATTTAAGAGGAATATGGCATGTTTGTAGATTTGATAACGAGGCCTCTAATGGCAAAAATGAGTTACATCTGGTGTGACTATGTATTGACTAATAGACAAGCACATTATCATTAATGGAAGTTGAAGTTTGGAGCATCAAATAAAGAGGGAAAGTTTAAATTCGACCTCGGGAAGCCTAATTGCTACGAGTTGTTATTGACTACTAAATTCTCTGTCTGCCATTTTGCTATATATGATGAGATCTTTTCACTCAAAATGACAATGCCAATGTACACATATCAGCTCTACGGTGGCAACATAAATTCCTCTGTTTACTTTTGCGGACAAGCGTTCCCAATAAGCTTTGTATACATGAGCTTCACAATTGATTATGATATATTTGGCTATTGCACTCTCCTCTGATCTCCCTGTTATTATGCAGCACAATATGATCATTTTTCTCCCCAAAGTACTCCCAATTCTCTTCGTGAATCTATCCTACCTGAATTTTCCTTTCAAAATTGGACTTCTAATGTGTTTGTGAATCATATACATACACAAATTTTAAAATGCAATAGCTTAGATATATAATGTGATTCTTATCTTGTAAAATGTATCAAATATGAGGTCAGCCCTGAATTTTAGGCAACCAATTGAGCAAATTGATTAATTCTTTTTGGGCAACAGATGGAATTGACTGTCAATTAGTTGCTGGTGCACCAAAGCTGAGCTATACTCAACAGTTAGTTAACACAAATTAATATGATAAAATTGAAGGAAAAAGAAAGAACCTGCTAACAACAAAGTAGACAGAATCTGGTTTTGCTTGGATAGCAGTTTTCGTAAATCCCAGCTTATCAGCAGGCCAAAGCTCATCTCCAAAGAAACTACTAGTGTAAAGCACCTGATCCCCAGATTTTAGCCCTGCTTTAGCTGCATTCCCTCCTCCATCTACAGCCTAAAAAGCTCAACAAAGTCACAATATTTATAACCAAGTTCATTTTCTTTTTAAATCACAAAAATACCCAGAAAATAAGGACTCACAGTGATGACCACACCACCACCAGATTTCTGACCTAAAGTGAGGCCTAATGGCTTGTCAACCTCAACCTCAATAGTCTTTGAAGCTCCAGCTGTTCTTGCAGTGATCTGAAGCCCTCTTTTCGAATTGCTGAAACTATTAATCTTCTTCTCAGCGATAAAGATTTCTGAGGATACCCTTTTGGCATCTTTAAGCGAGAGTCCTTGGAATGATGTTTTCTATACATAGAAAAAGAAAAGATAAAAAATTTAATCTATTAATAGCTTCAAAATCCAAAAAAGAAAGGAGCTTGATGGAGAATATGAACCAGGCATTGAGAGGAAACTACCGATTTGGTTGATGGGTATGGAGCTGTTTTAATGGAGTGGTTCCTGCAGAAAGTGGAAGACGTACCAGCAACCACAGCTGATGACATTTTTTATGGTTTACACAGAAGAATTTCAATGTCGTTAAAGAGTTTTAACTGGTAAAAAGTGATGTATAGTAGCAGGGTTGAACTTTGTGGCCAGAAATGGATGAGCAGATAATCTTGTAGTGGCATTGGTGGGAAGAGCCACACGCCTTCGTTCCCTAGCCCACAAAATTAATGCTAAAGAACGTAATTTGTCCAAGGAGAACCACACGCCCTTTATTTTTCCTTTTTCATGCCATTATCAACATATTTCATCCATTCTATGCCCCATTAGTTACACAAGCCGTAAAATGAAATGTCATGAATTTTTTTTCTTAATTAAATATTTTAGAATTGGATTTTAAAAATAAAATATCTATAAAAAAATATTTTTATTTTTTTATAGTGTATTCGGCCTAGATTTAAATCAAAAAATTTTAAATACATGATAAAATTTTAGTAATAAAATTTTGTCGGATCTTGCTTTATATTGATTACATAAAATTTTTTACATTTTATTATATATTGATATTTTACTTTTTTCAATGATGATGGAAAAAAATTATCATTTCCTATTCACGATTTTTTCATCAATAACAATATTATTTTATGTCGTAATCTCAAATCCTTCATACTTCATGATTCTTGTAACTATATATTAAATCAAATATATTATTAGCTCCTTTTGATATAAAAAAAAATAGAGCATATTAAAAATGGGTACATGATTAAATTGAGAGCCAACGTGTAATAACACTGATAAACAACTCCTAAACAAAATACAAGAAAATAAAGTAGCAAAGAGAGCTTGGCAGGTGAATTAATGGCAGCAGAAGAGCTAGCAGTAGCTGAGCCGAGTGGCGACACTGGCATGGTAGGAGAATTGGGAGATGGAGTTGAAGAAATTGGAGGCACATAAATCTCGACTTTTTGTCCAGCAAAGCAGTGACCGGGAAATCCACATATGAAATAAAAATGACCGGACCTTTGGAGAAAAATCAAATCAGAGCCGGTATTATAAGTAGTGTTGTGATATATTTTTATTTGGATAATTTTTTATATTAATTATTTTTTTTATTATTTGATTTATTTTTTATATTTATTTGTTTTTGAATTTATTTATTTTTTATATAAATTAAGTTTTGTGTCTATAAATACTTATATTATTATTGTTTTAGACACATAATAATATAACAGAGAAATCAAACTTCTCGTTATTCTCTATATTTTGTTTTGATTTTATTTTTATTTATAACACGTTATCAGCACGATGACCTCTATTGATTATTGGAATTTAGTAGTTTACGACAATCCGGCTTGAAGGAATTAAGAATTATAATTTACAAGATTAAACGGTAAGTAAATTTAATTTATAAATTTTGAATTATTTTAATTCTCATAATTTAATAAGATTGATTAAGGATTGAGTAATTGTACTCTACAATAAATTTTAAAAACTTAAATATACAAAATTATTAAAAAAAGTGAGAATAGCATTTTTCATTGCCATTTATTTTGTCGTGGACATTAACATGATTTAGTGATTTATTTTGCATAATTACAAATTAATCCTTGCTTAATTATATTTTGATCCTTATATTATATATATGATGAATATATTTTATGTAAAGCCATATTTTGGTTTTCAATTTACTATATGCATATTTTTGTCATGTGCAATATAATTATTTGTAGACTCTTGAAAAGTTATATATAATGCAATTACTCGGATACAATTTGTTATATTTCTCCAATATGTCCCGTAAAAATTTATTTTTAAAATATATTCATTGAAATGGATATTATTTTGAGACTGAGAGAGAAATACTCGAAATCTACTTTGTATTATATATATATATATATATATATAAGATAATTTGATTTTATTTTGATACAAATATTAGCAAACTCAAAGTTTACTAATAAATACAAATATTAGTAACTTGAAGTTTACTAATTGTTGTATAAATATTAGTGATCTATTGTTTACCAATTATACAAATATCAGTAAACATGAAGTTTATTGATTAAGTGATACTAATATCAATAAACCTGAAATTTATTAATTATAGTAAAATTGAAAATTGAAACAAATACTAATAAACATGAAGTTTATTAACTCTTACAAATATTAGTAAATACGAAGTTTACTAACTATTTAATATTAATATTAAGAAACTTGATATTTATTAATTGACATAAATATTGATATAATAAAAATAGTAAACCTGAAGTTTACTAATTAATAATTGATTATTTGGTATGATCGGTTTGACCAGTCCGGATCAATTATAATGCATAAATTATTGAAAATTCATACATACATATTTATTAAAGAACCAGAAGTTTCTTTTAGTTCAATTTGAGAAATTTTCATAATCTACTTGTTCTCAAAAAATATTACTAAAGTATCACTAGCTAATAAAGAGACTGAATTCCCTTCATTCTAGAATGAATAAAGATAATATATGTGGGCTCACTATCCACCATGTGAACCACTCAAATGTTTTATAATTTTTAAAAGATGTATCGATAAAATGGTCACATGTGTGTTTATTATCAACTCACAACCCACAGTTTGTGATATTATTCAAATTAAGTGCACAATTTTCAAAATATGCAATCAAGATATTTTTTTGATAATGCTAGCGATCATATGTCACAGGTAAATGATTGTTACAAGCTCGTTGTACATATTCATACTCAAAGGTCTAGCAAAAATATTTATTTAATGCCCCCAAATAATTGCTAGATATTTTTATGAGAATAATAGTGCTATTTTTATATATGGATATATAATTGATGTAAGCAATACTTACATGCATTATGTCAATAAAGATCATAAAATTTATCAATTGCAATTTTAGTTGAAAATTGCATTTTAATTAATAGCTTTCCTAATATTAGGGGAAGAAAAAAGCTAAAATAAATAAATATATTATGTATATTTTAGATCCTCATATTGTGAACCTGAAGTTCAAAAGATTAGTTAATTATGATGTCAATGTATTTGTTAGTTTATAGAAATTTATTAAATCTCATTTGTATTAGCTGCAAATACTTCAATTCAAAACAATGTCTTAGTAGGACGATTTGCCTTATAGGATAAATTATTCAGTTTCAAATAAAAATAAAATTTATAAATGACAAAGGCCAAATAAATCTATATGGTCATATTATAGAGGCGGGTACTCTTTAAGAGACCTATGATATAACTAATTTTTAAAACCCTAGAAGTGGTTCAGGTAACTGAAATTAAATAAGAGATCTCAATATGTTATTTGTTATTAAAAAAAACCGAAAAAAATAAAATTGTCGACAATATTTTTGTATAAAAATATTAAAGGTGATATTTTCAACATAGTGAGAATCTTAAAATTAAATTTGTTGAAAAATACAGATTTTAATTACATTTAATATGAATGTTTGAACCTGCAGTTCAAAATATTAAAAAATATGATGCCAAAAGAGTACAATTAATATTCATGCAATAAATAATAAAGTCGTAAAATATGATTTATTTTATGATATTTATTGCCATGGATTGACATCGATTGTAAAATTGCATATTTTTTTTATAATTGATGCAATAAGTTTTTATTATTTGTCAATTTGGTAATATATTAGTATGTAACTAATTAATACGATTTGCCTATTTGACAATAAAATTACATATAATTTCTAAAAGATTTATCATGCATGAAGCATATAAATACTTCTGAAAATTTTTATTTAATACAATTATATGAATTGAATTTTATGTATATGATTTTGAAGTGTTATAGTTTACATATCATAGTGATTTATTTATGATTTTAATTACTGAAACTTTTGAAGAGTTCAAAATTTTATAACGAATTTTATAAACTAAATTTTGTCTCGACTTAAATATCGAGTACTATTTGATTGAAAGAAAATTTTTATAATGTGATTATATATTTATATATTATCTTCCATTGAGTACTCCAATAGTTGTAAAGTTACTAAATACAACATATTTCATGATCATATATTATTGCTATTAATGCATTATGTAATCATGCATTATATAGTAATTATCAAATTGTTACTTAAAATTACATATTGTTTTAAAGATTTTAGTTCTCTATATAATTATATATTTTTCATTTGTATAATTTTATTATCTTTAAGTAATTTTTTAGAAATATTTGAATTAAGTTATTAAATGTATTAATTTGTTATAAATATTATATGATTTTGTTGTGTACATGTCATTAAATTATTTTTATTACATTTGTTTCATTCCTTCAAATTAATGAAGCAATATAGAATCATGGCTATAAAAATTGTATGTTCAAGAAATGATAATTATTACTATTATATAATTAATTTTAACCACCAGAAGTGGTTGATAATTAAGAGAAAGAATAAGAATGGTTAAGAAAATCATTTGAGAATAGATAATTTATTTATGATATAGTATAAAATTATATTGGTCATATATACCCGGTGTACGTATGACTATATTATTAGATTTTATAAATTTTTTTATCTTAAATGAATGAAAAATATTTAGATGAATTTGTATGTACTTATGCACAACATGTAATTTTATAAACTAAGTTTTATTTTTTTTTCAGTTCATATATCATATATCCATAAGATATATAGTAAGTATATCCAGAAAATATGTGATTCATTTTTAGAAAAAGAATTTCATAATATTACGTATCGAAATTCTGCATGCATAAATTTAAAATTGTATATCAATATTTTTATAAAAAAAAAAATACACGTTGTACTGTTTTTTCCTATTGGGTTTTCCTATTAAGGTTTTTAATGAGTTAACTTATAATGTATATTAAAAATATTGTGTGCTCCTTTTTTCTTTACTGGATTTTGATCTCACAGAATTTTTTCTAGTAGGATTTTAATGAGACACAATACATGGATATTCAAGGAAAAGTGTGTACTATAAATTTCATGATTGTGAATGTCCATAACTCTTTAAAATTGATAGCATGATTTATCAAATGAAAAAGGCAAGCATTATTGTCCATGCAGGATATTTTGTAATATTGTTAATGAACTTAAAGTCCGCTAGAAGCGTGAAGATATTTTAACGAAAAAAAAGATATCAATTTTTGAAAGAAAATCTTGATATGGATAAGTCTTATCCACTGAGCATTCCATTGGTTGTTCGCTCTCTTGATGTTAAGAAAGATTCTTTTCGTCCACAAGAAGATAACGAAGAGATTTTTTGGTCCTAAAGTATCATATCTTAGTGTAATGGGTGCACTTTTATATCTTGCAAATAGCACTAGATCAGATATAGTTTTTACAGTTAATTTGCTAGCAAGATTTAGTTCTGTACCAACTCGAAGGCACTAGAATGGAGTAAAACATGTTATCTTCGTGGCACTTCTGACATGGATTTATTTATTTTTTTTGAAAAGGAGTAAATTCAGAATTGGCAAGTATGTTGATGCTGAATATCTATCAGATCCTCATAAAACTCGGTCACAAATAGAAATATTAGCCATCCATGAAGCAAATTGTGAATGTGTGTGGTTGAGAATCATGACTCAACATATTGAGGGAACAAGTGGGTTAGTGGTGGAAAAAAAGTCAACAAAATTGTATGAGGATAATACAACATGTATTTTACAACTCGAAGGTGGCTACATCAAAAGAGATAGAACCAAACGTATCTCATCAAAATTTTTCTATACTCATGAACTTATAAAAGAAGGGCATATCGATATCTTCTATACTCATGAACTTATAAAAGAAGAGCAGATCGATGTTTACAAAGTTCGTTCAAGTGATAATCTAGCAGATTTGATCACAAAGGCCCTACTAAGTTTAATTTTCAAGAAGCATGTGCACAATATTGAAATGCATCAATTAAAAGATTTAGTGTAATTCATTTTATTGTTGAGGGACAGTACATATGAATGTTGTACTTTTTTTCTTTCGTTAAGTTTTTATCCCACTGGGTTTTTCTTAACAAGATTTTAACGAGATATGTTCATAATGTATAGTTATTCAAGTGGAAATGTTATGATATATTCCTATTTGGATGACTTCCCATATTAGTTATTTCTTTTATTACTTGATTTATTTTTTATATTCACTTGTTTTCTGAATTTATTTGTTTCCTATATAGATCAAGTTTTGTGTCAATAAATACTCATATTGTTATTGTTTTATACGCATAATAATATAACAGAGAAATCACACTTCTCGTTATTTTTTATATTTTATTCTGATTTTACTTTTATTTATAACAGAGAGCAATAGGAGAAGTTCCATTGCAAGATTCATAACTGTGAAGACTCACTTCCTTAAATGAAAAACAAGAGCATCACCGACATGGACATTCTTAGTGGCAGCCCAGCCTTGGTAATCAACATGACCCATACTTGTCCACCCGCTAGATTCACCCACTTCATGGACAGCTGCCATGCAAGATCCATACGCACACATTATCAAGAAAATAGCTGCGATTGTTCTCATGGAGGCCATCTTAATTTGAGGTAATATAAGAGAGATTTGATCTTCTAAATTTGTGATTCCATTGCTTAATCTCCATGCCTATATATATAAGAGTTTTGCATCGGTTGCCTAATCCAAGTATAAGAAGGATTAGGATTTCCTAATTTGCGAGGTGGGATGTATGTAGGATATTTAATATGTTACCAATTGTCACACTTCAAATTCCGATTTCTTTGTACTTATGGTAAAACAAGGATTAGGATGTTTGCTATTTGTGACACTATATTATATATAATAAAATTACTCCTAGTAGGACATTATTATTGTATTGACGGTCTAATTGGCAAGATTTGGTAACATTTGTATTTTGTCTATATACTCTTTTTTTTTTTTTTTCCTTCTTTCACTTATGCACTAAGATTTCTATTCCAAAAATTAAAAAAAAATGAAAAAAATACTAATAAATCTATTAAATTGATCCAATAAAAACTAATAAATTGATCCCATTACATTTTTTTAACTGACCCCACAAAATGAAAATAATATGATATTCTTTTGAATCCATTAAATATATTTATTCATAAAAAAAAACAATTTTTATATTATAAAAGAAAAAAATGAGATAAAAATGTGGGAGTACTTGATTATATTATTGATTTATAGATAAATATGAGTTATCTAATTTTTGTAGTTCTTTGCAATGGCTATAGTACTTGACTAAAACTGGGGAGTTATCGAGTTTAGACTCTGTTATTATATTATTATAGATAAAAAGATCAATAGATATTAAGATTTTTCATCCATTCTATTCATTATTAGTTTTTTTTTTTTCCTGGCATAAGAGATTTCTTGACCAAGATTAGTCATCATTAGTACAATCAGCCTGCTTAAAAGAAACAATGTGGGCATCAAGATCGAACCCAATTATGAAATTGGACTAAGCAAAGTTACCAAAAATTCCAATTTCACCATCAGCAGGGACCATAGCAAAGCAGGAAACACCTTCTTTTGGGGAAATAAATGTGCTGGTAGGCACCAAAGGAATTTGACCACCACTTCCAAAATGAACCATCAGAATTGGTGCATAATCAGCCATATTATTGGTTTTATAGCAAAGCTGTGTCCCCAAATCTGGATCTTGATAGGGTGTGAGCTTAATCAAACTCTTCACTTCCTCCTCTAATCTGTTATAAAAATCTTTAGGCAGAAGAATTGGAGGCACACCTGAATCTGTAAACACATTCCCTTCTGTAACCGATGAATTAGAATTATAGGGCCAGAACTTCTGTCCAATGCTTATTCCTGTTAATGTAATAAAATAAGGTGTCTTGTCTTGTTCTTGAACCAAAGGAATTGACACCACTCCTTCACCTGTAACTTCACTTACACTCACAAATTTCATCTTTACTTGTAATTTTAGGGTTGCAAAAATTACACCACTCCTCCATTGAAGGTGATAGTTTCCTTGGCAAGCATACCCTTAGTTAAAGCACCACTGCCATATCCGTAAGTGTATTCACAAAAGAGCTGGAGTAGAGCAAGAGACTGTGTCTAGTAGACGACAATCAGGAGAATTGCAATTAATATCAGCATAGGAAGAGGATGATTTGGGATTGTAAATGGGATTTAGTTGCTTATAACATTGCTCACATGGCTGGCATTGTGTCCAAAATAGGTCACTGCCTGTATCAACAATGCCATAAATGTCCATTGGAGGAGTCCCAATTCAGAGTTTCATTATATGCTCTCCATTGTCAGGTGACACCTCTGACTGAGGAGTGTTTTGATTAATTTTTAGGCGACTTAGTCGAGAAATGGCACGTTCAAATCCATTCTTGAAATGGGTTAAATCAGTTTCTTGATGATGAGGATTGTATAATGGAGATAAGGGTGAGTTTCTATGGATTAATTCAACAGCAAAGCCACCACTTTTAGCTTCGATTTGTGAAAAATTAGAAAGATAAATCAAGATGAGGGTGACAACAAAGGTAATAGGTGAATGTAAACAGGCCATAGCTTGCATTATTTTCATGAAGGAGGTGGTGTTATCTACCTATATCTCCAAGGCAAAATGAGCAAAATTTTAAATTTGGTAATAGTTTAAATATTGAAAATAATATATCATATGTGATTTAGTTTCCATTTTATTTTTTTAAACTTTATAGATAATCTATTTACAGAAAATTATGGCAACTCATATTATTTTACGTTGTATATATTTGTTTTCCCTTTTTGGTTTTAATATTCGCTTAAGATAGGCAATAGCTTGATTATAAGAGAACTTATAATTATAATTTTTAATTAGCTTCTCAAGTTTATTTTAAAAAGTATATATAAAAGAAATATATGATTTAATTGAATAGAAAGCTATTTCTATGCTATCAAAAAGCAAAGTAGGAATTTTGTTGAATTTAGAGACGGTACCAAAAAAGTTTTCTTAAAGGGCAAAATTAAAAGGAACTAATCGTTATTAGGCCTGAATTTAGGGGGACTAAAGCTAAAATTTCATTACTTTTTACATGTAAATTCAGCCCCTCGTTGAATTGTTTAACCAAAAGAAAAAAAATGACATAGTAGATGGATATTATTTTCATTTTATATTTTAAAAGATTTTTTTTTAAAAAGGATCAATTTGGTTTAGTTTATACTTTTATATATAATATAGATAATAAAAAATATTTTTATAAATGAGCTAATTTGGTTATTTTGCGATTTTTGAATTAGCAAATCAAATTGAATCAAAATAATCAATTTTCCTTTAAAAATAATATAGACTTGAAATTAAATAACGACCGGATAAAGTTGCTTATTTTTTCTTATTTGGTTACAATAGATATATAATTGAAATAGATAATTTAAATTTTGAAAGTAAAATTACCGAAAATAAATTTAATAATATCAAAATTATATTAGGTGGTATCATTTAAAATATTAATTTATCACTGAACAAAGTTCAACCGATAAAAAGAGTTATCATTTAAAATATTTTCCTGAAGCATCTCTCATCTTTGCATTGCATTGCATTGTTTATATATATTGATGTCTTAATAACAGTAGTTCAAACTGATCACAGTATTAAAACAAAAGCAATGGCATTAAATTAAACGTTAGCAACACATTACATTATCATACACCACGCAAAACTTCTCCAAAATCGTGGAAGCTTTATAATGACAAGGATAATAAGAAGTTGATCTCTGATCAGAACTAGGCAGCTTCTTTAGTGCAATCAACTTGCTTAAAGGAAATAGTCTTCTTGTCGAGATCAAATGCAGTTCTAAGTTGGGATAGAGCAAAATTACCAATAATACCAACGTTAGGATCGTCACCCTCGCCAAGGGGAGAGAAAGCAAAGCAATAAACACCATCTTCAGGAGAAATGAAAGTGCTGGTATGCACCAAAGGAACTTCACCTTCTGGAAAATGGAACTTAAGCTCTGGTGCATCCTTAGCCATACTTGTGGTCTGATAGCAAAGCCCTGTCCCCAACTCAGGAGCTTTATATGGTTTCAATTTAATCGCACTCTGTACTGCCGCAGCTAATCTATCATAGAACTCTTTAGGCAACATGGTTGGTAGCGTGCCTGAATCTACAAATGTATTCCCTGGCGTAGTCTTTCCTGCTGAACTGAAAGGCAAAAGTTTACCTGCAACACTAATTCCATTTAATGTAACATGGTAAAATGTTGGCATCCCACTGTCCACTATGGGAGTTGTCACAACACCTGGCCCTGTAACTTCACTACCAGGCCCAAATTACATTTTGGTTACAAGTTTAGGGTCACTTTTAAATGGGACCAAGCAAAATGAGAATCTTCTAGTCCCTAATTTTGCACCAACTTGATTTGGCAGTGAGAATGGGCCACCCCCTAATCCAACCATACCCATCTCATTCTGATTAAAAATTCCTGTGTTTTTATGTCCGCACCCAAAAACTATGTCTTTTACAATAGTCCCACCAAAATTTATGGTTTCTTTTGCAAGAACACCATTAGTTTCAGAATCATCGCCATAGGCATAGCTGTACGTGCACTTCCCAGTTTCGCAATTAGATGGGCCCAGGCCGCAATCTGGTGACTTACAATCAATGTCAGCATATGTAGAGGATGACTTGGGATTATAAATTGGATGAACTTGCTTGGAACATACTTCACAAGGCTGGCATTGCACCCAAAAAAGGTCACTTCCTGTGTCAAAAATCCCATACATGTCTATTGGAGGAGTACCCATTTGGAGTTTTAGCTCAAATTCTCCACTGGTCAGGCAACACATCTGATTTAGGCATTCTTCCGGTGGTGGCTGCAAGATGGCGGCGAGCACGTTCCCTACCACGTTCAATTCCAGCCTTATAATGCTCCAATGGAGTTTGTTTTTTAGAACCAGGAGATTGGACAGCGTTTTTATGGATTATGTCTATTGTAAAGCCTGTTTTATTGTTTGCTTGAACAAAATAGGCATTGGGGAGACAAATCAAGAATAGGGTTAGAAGAAATTGCATGGTTTTCATGATGGATATGACTTATGAGAGAGGAAGAAGAAGATTGTGTGGTGGCAGCTTTTTATAGAGGTAAAATTGGGAGAATTATTGTTAAAAATAGAAAGCCAACACCATTGCTAAATATAGTAAAAATTTTCAAGAAATTTATCAAATAACCTGAATGTTCGAGATCTACAAAAGCTCAAGAGGATGCGATCAAAACGCAGATAATTTTTGAATTACCACATATTCTGACAGCTATGCAAGTTTATGGTTTTTTTTTTTTAATGATAATTGGTCATAAGAAAATATTATCTCACAAAAGAAAATCTCAACTCTTTAAATATTCAATACCAAAATCAATATAATAGGAAAATCATAAATATTTCACTTGGCATTTTATAGAATATTTCAAGTTAAATGGTTTGCCGCATCAACACTCCAACATTAAATTCATATTTATTCGGTCAAAATAATTTTAGCCATAATTTTTTAAAAGTTAAAATTGTTTAATATTTAAAATATCTTAACTTTGAGTATTAAAATTAAAATTACTTATCTCCTCTCGGTTCAACAATGCAGGGTCTACCTTTTCAAAGCTTTGGACAGTAAAACAAGGTCTCCATCTTGCCTGGCTTAAGAGCTAGAGGAAGGTGGCAGTTCAAGCAGATTGCCTTGAAACAATCATGCGATTGACTCAGACGAATGATGTGGATCCACACCTCTCAGATGTAGTTGCTGATATTAGAAGGCTGATAAATCAGGATTGGCAAGTTCGAGTGGTTCACATTAGAAGGGATGCAAACTTGGCAGCTGATTTTTTAGCTAAGACAGGCCTGAATCAAAGTTTACAGTTCACTTGATTTGATACTGCCCCTCAAAGGATTAAAGAGCTATTATCCTATAATAACAAAGGGTTAACTTCCCCTTAGTTCTATTATTTTTAATGTTTTTCTTTTCCTCTCCTATATTAAAAATAATAATAATAATAATAACTTATGTTCGAAAATTATAAATTTGATACACTTGAAACTCCTCATGTGATAGTATTTTTAAAGGTTAATGTGTTGTGTTATAAACTATTTTAACTTAACATGATTTGTCATCACATCAATACTCTAATATCTGATTCATGATTTTTATATTGAAATGATTTTAATTGTAATACTTAAAAAGTCGAAGTATTCTTATTGGAATTTTCTTTAAGGAATAGATCGATATTAGAGCATAACTTTAATGACTGTAAATGTATTTTTTTTTTCACCAATAGTTTTTGTTGGAGAATTGATTCAAAATTATTAATTTTTATATAGTAACTGAATTAGTGAATTTTATTTTAATATATTTATATTGTTTTTGTTAATTGTTATTTAGTTAGTGGAGTTAATGGTGTTAGTGGCGTTATAAGTAAATTGTTTAGTGGAATTAGTGGGTTAGTGGTCTAAGCTTATAGTTGAAGTGTAAGCTTATAAATAGGCATATGTAATTTAATTTTTTATGGAAAATTGGGAAATTAAATTAATGTTCTTAATCCTAAAAGTTTTCCCAACAGTTTTTACTAGCTAAAATATGAGTTTTGTTTTGCAGTGTGTTTTAGAAAATAAAAATGTATCAACAATATTTTAAAAAAATAACAGAGAATGAGAAACAAAAAAAAAAATAATTATGATGGATTAGAATTTTGACATTTTAATAAATACTCGTCATTTTATCTGCAAATGGACAGTTTTGAGCTAATTGTATTAGTTGTCCAAGAGTCTATTGCTAATAAGCCTATTTCATACAAATTATTTTACTTACATTGTATTTTGTTGTTGAATTTGATCTGGATATGGAAGTAATTATGCGTATTGCTGTACATAGTCTTGTTGAAAACTAATTTAATGGTGTAATTTTATTCTTATGTTGAACAAAAAATATACGTAGTAAACGGCACCGATGGTATTAAAAAAACACATTTTCTCCTCTCTCTTTCACCTTCCCGTTTACTCTTCTCTCTCTTCTCCCTCCTTCTCCTTCGGTAACTAATCTAAAATTGCAAAAAACAAGTAGCCAATATGTCATTTATTTGTGTCAAAAATGATCAAATAAAAGTGATTAAAATTGTAGAAATGAAAATTTGAAACTAGAAGAGCTGAAAGTTAGCAATTTTAATACCAAAAAGCTAAATCTAAGCTCGGAACCATATTGGATTTGATCTTGCAAAAACTTGAAAGAAAAAGGAAAATAAAAAAAATATGATCTTTATTTAATTAAGATAAAACAACAAATAAATAAAATAGCAACAGATAGATAATTAAAAAAAAAACCATTTTTTCCTCCTGTCAAACATAAAAAATCAAAATACAAAAATTCAAATATTGAACAAAAGAGAGAAAAGAAAAGGCAAAATTTTGGAGAATAAAAAAAACTAATAATTAAAGAGTCAATATAATTATCTATTCATCTTTTTATTAATTTTCCAATTGCAAATCTAACATTAAAACCCAACAACCAAACATTCAATTCTATTTTCCATTTTTTCTCTTTAATTTCTTCACAAAAATTAAATCTTCCCCACCAAAGTGAGATGCCATTTTTATGGAAATGGAAACAGTCCTGGATTCAACCCTGGACTCACCGTAGAAGAAGGAGGAGGGAGGAGAAAGTGGATTTTTTGTTTTCTAGTTTGTTTCTTTTAATTTTTGCCATATCATTAAATTAGCTGCCATATATACGCTGACGTGTTGCAATCTTATTGGACATTGTTAGTACCATTTGTTGCATATATTTTTCATCCAACAAAAGGGTAAAATCACACCATTAATCAACTAACTTTAAAAGTATAATGGACTCAGAAAAATATAAGAATATAAAGATAAAATTACTAATAATTTAGAAATAAAGATACACCTTAACTTTTTTTATAAGCCTTTTAGCGATTAATTACATCTGTGATCATTAAACGTTGGAACTTTTAACCAAATAATAATAAAAAATAATTAGTAATACAAAAATTATTAAAATTTTATTTTATTTTAATTAAAGTAAAAATAATCTGAAAATTAATTTTTTATGTCACCAAAGTGATAATTAAGTACGTCACATATAATTATTATGTTATTTTAACACTAATTAACTCTACAAATAGATCATGATTAGTTGCTTGATTTTTTTATCCTCTATATACAGTCATTTTTTATATTTACATGATGAAGTAACGTTTTCTTTATCTGGTGATCTAACTTATAAAATTGATTGGTTTCAAAATAATATGGTAATCATACGTTGCATACTTAACTGTCATTCTGATGACATAAAAAATTGATTTTCAGATCATTTTGACTTTAATTAAAATTAAATAAAATTTTAATGATTTTTGTGTTACAAATTATTTTATTGTAATCATTTAGTTATAAAACCAAAAATTCGATGACCATAAACGTAATTAACCCCTTTTAGTTGTTGAAAAAATATTTCATGATTTTATACATTTAAAGTGAGTATAAATCAACCACAATGTCTAGGGCAACGTTGATATATCATTAATTCATATCAATATGTTAAGAGTAAAAAAGTACTTATGAATTGGTTAGTAAAATTACAAATTCAAGTGTCATATTTAGTTTTAAAACACAGTGTAATGACAAATTAACTTAACAAATTGATATGTAACACACACACACACACACACACACATATATATATAAAACCAGTGCTAACTTTTAAAAATATTTATTTGCATATTTGTGATTACATCACAAAATGATATAAGACATGAAAATTACAAATGTTTTCCAAAACCGTTGCATATAGCTATTAATTAGCCATGCTAAATATGATGAAATATAATTGAGAAATCCCCAAAACTATGGTTCCTTAGCACAATCAGTCTGCTTAAAAGAAACCACACGCTTATCAAGGTCAAAAGCAACCCTAAAATTACTTTGAGCGTAATTGCCAAAAACCCCAATCTCAGCATCAATGGCTTCAAAACCAAAACAATAAACACCATCCTTGACCATAATAAATGTGCTAGCAGGCACTAGAGGAATTTCACCTCCACTTCCAAATTGGACCGTCAAAGTAGGCAAATCAGCAGCAATATTATTGGTCTTATAGCAAAATTGAGTCGTTAAATCCTGGTCGTTATACGGAGCGATTTTGACCTCCTTCTTTATTGCCTCCACTAATCTATTAAAAGAATCTTTAGGTATAAGAAACGTGGGAACCCCAGAATCTACAAACACTGTCCCTTCAGGTTTTGCTGAAGAATAGGGCACTAATATCTTCCCAACTTTAAACCCTTTCAATGAAACATAATAAGGGGTTGTGTCCTCTAATTTGAGCATAGGAGTTGACACGACACCTGCCCCTGTAACTTCACTCCCTGCCCCAAAATACATTTTGCTTACAGTTTTAAGGTCACTGTGTGGTGGAACTAAACAATATGAGAACCTTTTTGCCCCTAATTGGGACCCTACTTGGGATGATAAGGACAAATCCCTACCTCCTAATCCAACCAAACCCATTTCATCATCAGAAAACACTCCTTGGTTATTATGTCCACAGCCAAATACTATGTTCTTCACTGAAGCTCCATTGAAGGACATTGTTTCTGTGGCAAGAACTCCTTTCGTTACAGATTTGTCGCCATACCCATATGTGTAGTCGCAAAGATTTATGGGAGAGCATGAGACTGTGTCTAGAAGATTACACTGTGGAGTTTTGCACTTAACATCAGCATATGAAGATGATGATTTGGGATTGTACATTGGATTCTTTTGCTTGTAACATTGCTCGCATGGCTGGCATTGTAACCAGAAAAGATCACTACCTGTGTCTACAATTCCATAGAAATCCATTGGAGGAGTTCCGATTGAGAATTTCATCAGATGCTCGCCACTAGTGTCCGGTGTTAATTCTGATTTTGGAAGATTTCCGATTAAACGGCGTGCACGTTTTTTGCCACGTTCAATTCCATTCTTGTAATTGTCTAATGGAGTTGCTTGCTTTCGAGGATCGTATACTGGAGAGTTGGGGGAGTTTCTATGGATTAATTCTACGCTAAACCCACCTGGATTAGCTTCTAAATGGAGAACATTGCCCAAATAAATCAAGATTATGGTGATAAGTAAATGAGTTTGCATGATTTTCATGGAGGAGACGAGGGAGATTATCGAAATAATAATTATTATTATAATACAGTTGAGAAACGTAGGGTAAATTATAAACAATTTTTTCCGATAATCCATGACTAGAGTTCCTACAAAATCTGAAAGGATTTGGTCAAACTGCCGATTATTTTGCTGCAAATTTACTAAAATTTATAAATATAGTATGACTCTTACATGTTTTACCATAATAATCTGCCTTCTTACCGAATCATTGCTTGCATTTTTACCAAATACCTACGGGGTCCATAATCATAGGTTCGATGTTCACTCACGTGATAATTTATGTTTCAAATGATTTTTTTCGACCAAAAAAATGTGTTTTAATAAAATATTTAGAATAGAGTATTTGATGCTACATGTATATGGATTTAATTGTTATATCTAATAAAAAAATACGCATAAAAAATGTGATCGAATTTAAATTTATTTTCCAATGCTATTCTTTGATAGGTTATTCAAATTTAAATTGACTCAGCTTACAAAATTTAACTCTATATATATGTATATGGATTTAATTGTTACATCTAATAAAGAAACTCGGATCGAAAGTTTGACCCAATTTGAATTTATTTTTTAATACTATTATCCGATAGGTCATTCAAATTTAAATTTTGCTTGTTGTTGTATCAGATTTGAGTCATCATTTAAAAATGTGTTAATGTGGAAAAGTTGGCGGATTTAATTTCATAAGAATTAATTACACAATATATGCTAAGATACAACTTTAGTAGATATAGAAGAAGTCCCTTGATGAAGAATTTACATTAAATTATTTAAAAATTAACTAGACTATAGATCATCTTTTTTCCTCACCGAAATTCTTACAATTTTACGTAGAGTGAAAAATATTATTTGCCGTGACTTCATAAAGTAGACGAGGAATTCATAATTGGATTGAGAGATGTGATAATTGACGTGGGCGGCAATTGCATGTGAAATTATTATTGGGCCTGCATAAGTTGATGGCTAAATATCATACGACGTCGCATAGGCGTTTTATTAATGGCCCAAGACTAACACAGGAAAGAAGAAACGCTACAAAGACTACTAGAGGTGAGCAACGACCTGATCCAGACTTATCTAGTTATCTCAGTTCAATCTAACCCTACATTTACTTTGGATTCCAATACAAATAATCCGAATTTATTTGGGTTCCAATCCGAATAATTTTGTTCACTCGGAATCATGCTTTTTCTAGAAAATGATTCCAGAACGAAATTAAAATTTAAAACTAATTACTAAAAAAATTACTTTTTAGCGAAGGGCATGGAACCCATAAAATCCATATATCGTAGGGTGGTTGCTAAAAGTCTAATGGATTTGACCGTACAGTTGTCCTTTGGGCATTTAGCCACGGTAGAATCCATCTTTGAATTCGCTACTAATATTTTTGATACATTTTTTAAATATTTGCTGACAGAAAAATACATGCAAGTCTCTAAACTTGGATAGAAATTGCGAAACATGTACATCTCTATATTAAATAAAAAATTTAAATTAAGTTAAAATATAATTTTTAATTATATCTCTATATTATTTTTTTATAAAATCATGTAAAACCAATTATTATTATAATATTTATGGAAGTATTATCTTAATTAATGCTTTTTCTTTTATTACTCTCTCTGTTTTTCTTTTATCTTTTATTTTTAGTAAAATTTAAATTTTATTTATCTATTATTTTTAGATTTTAAATATAATTTATTTTTTTATTTATTTTTCTTTTCGAATAAAATTAAAACCAATTAAATTTGATAATTTAGTTTTAATTACATAATTTAATATTAAATTTAAATCTATTTACTATTTTTTAATTTTAATAAAAATAACATAAATGATAGATAAAATAATAATAATAAAATATTATTGTTATTTATTATTACGAATTAATTTGATTTGATAATATACTGTTAACTTAATATATGTAAGAACTAAGAATTTATTACATTCTTTAGTTCGTTAATTAAGGGTGCAACGTCAATTTTCATCGGCATTGATGCCAATTTCTGGCCTTAATCAACATATAAATAATTCTGGAGTATTCTTTGGGTAAGAAAAATGCCATTGGCCGACTCATTTCCTTCGTTAGAAATCTAAGATTCTGAATTATTTTTAATATCTCTTTCTTCATTTCTTGTAATTTAAGCAAGGGAGATTTTTTTTTAATAATTCATAAAGACTTATTGAAACTCTGATTTTGACTATGAAAGTATTGCAAATTTCATCAAATCTCAATCTTCATATTTTCTTATTAAAAAAAGAAAAGCATTGCATTTAATATTTTATAATTTATAATTAAGACCTCAATCAATATGCAAATTAGTTGCCCATCCAACTACATGAATTTAAAAAAAACAGCATTTATTTTATATTCGATACGTTAGCCAATACGATCATTAAATCAAAAAATAATATTTTTTATTTTTTATTTAAATACCTTAATATATTAACTATGTAAATATATATAAAAGAAAAAGAAAAAGAAAAATAACGGAGTAAGTGAGAAAAATACATAAAGCACGTAATCATCGAGAAATATTGAACAAGTGGATGGCTCCAGCTTCCGGTTTGCTCCATTGCCAAATGGATGACCCATGTAAATAATTAAAAAAAATAAAAATATAGAAAAAGGCAAAATGGTCAATTGACATTAATAACGCCTGTTGCACCTCCTTAAAACTCTAACGGCGAAGTAATATGCCGTCATAATAATTCGCATAAAACATATGGCCTTTACCAAATCATCTCCACGTGTAGCCCATCCACCACACCAGAAGAATTCCGTCGCTTAACGAAAAAGTCAATTCTAACAGCACCGTTAAGAAAAGGGAAGGTGAGTTCACGGGGAGTAGGAAGTAGGTAAGTTAGAATTTAGTACAAAGAAAGGCGGGTAAAGGACAGAAAAGGAAATACGAATATATTCTCTCTCTATCTCTAAGGACTGTCACAGTCTATATGTGGAGAAACAATTCTGGAAAGAACAAAGTCACCCACTGCCTGCGTGTGTAATTCTCTCTCTGTTGCTTGAACTTTTGCTTTTGCTTAATTACTTTCTCTCTAGAGAATAGGTGTATTTTGCATGGCCGCCAATTCGAAGAGCACCCAGAGGATCGCATGTTTGGGAAAGCGAGTTGTCACCCAGATCTGGACCCCTTACTCATCTTCTCGCTCCTTTTCTGCTTCTGCTGCTTTCACTTCCAGGTTTTATTCTCCTTCCATTTCTGTGCCTTGACTTAAAATTTGATTGTTTTTGTGTTTTTACTTGATTTTCATACCTTTTGCTGGTTTTGTTAATATAATTAATGCTTTAATTAGTTGCTGATTTGTGTAATCGATTCAAGAAGTTGCCGATTCCTTGACTGATTGCTCTCTTTCTCGCCTCATATAAATAATATCTGCGTAATTTGCCTAAATATTTTGGCAGGCTATGTTATTTTGTTTTCTAAAAAAAAAAAAGCGGCATTGTAATTATCTAACTTTTTAAAAGCATTTTCGTACAAAGGGCTACTTGCCGTACTCAGCGGCGCGTATGGATAAGGACCGCCTTAAAACTTGTCTTCTAAGCTTCTATCCTCTCCTCTCCTCTCGGCGAGGGGCATTTTTGTAACTTTAATTAAACTATTTTGTTTGATTATTAATTTAGTGGCGTACTTACATAATATGAAGTTTAATTTTTGTCAAAAGTAAGTATTTCTTCAGTTTGACGGGATTTTTTGGGTAAAATTTTGACGTCAGGTGAGTTGTCTTTTTGCAAATGTGAATTTCTGCTATATCTCTATATACTCTGATAAGTGATAATCATGGCCTACTAGCGGAAAAAAAAATAACCATGGCCACCGACTCGTTCTCAATTAGCTCGGTGGATCGGTGGAATTTACATATCATGATTTACTTGAGAAATAGAGTAAAAAGAATGATTCCCATGTATGAATAATTTTCTGATTTAATTATCAAAAATAAAAATTTTCTGAATTTGTACGAATTATAATTATAGATATATATACAAATCATAAATAGAAATGCAGTCGATGCCGTGAAATAACGAATTGAAATCATTCAATTACTGAAAAAAAAAAAGAAAAAATCAGTTGTTCAAAACACCTAACCGTTGAACCTAATTATTTTATTTTCTCGTGTTTTTAATGTCTGATTTCGTTGATTATGATCTGTAAGAAAAATAACCAAAGATTTGGTTCCCTTATTAAAATTAGTTAACATGTTCAAGACTCAGATTCTCAAGATTTTTGGTCATTGATAGTAGTACACTAAGATATATCGTTAATTCATGCTCATAAAAGATTATCCTATTTATGCATTGTTTTAGAATTATTGCATACCGCCTGTAACATAAACAATGGCATGACCTTTTGTCTCCATGACCCAGGCCTTCAAAAGTTTCCCCTGGTAGATAAGTTCTGATTTTGAACTGCTCTGTCTGGTTCAAATTCGGAATTAATTTCTTTTGGTATCTTTTGTGATGGTTGATTGTGTAATCTTTATGGGGTGTGTGTGTGTGTTCACTTTGTTATGTCACAAATCTCAATAGGAAAGTTTTATGCCTCTTACCTTATCTTAATTAGCTAAGAGTGACAGTGTCCCAAGAAAGCCCAGACTTTCTATTTTTCCATCATGTTAATTGAAGCCAAAAGAAAGTATTTTTATTTATGGCTTCTTACATATTTAGTTTCTTGGACTCGACAACTTCAGCTATTTTGTCCACTGATTTTTGAAACAATCACTCAGCTCCCTAAGTCCTTAATCGTTGATGTGAAATTTTCCTTCCAATATTGGAAATACGTGATTTGTGTTTTTAGATTTACATGGAAAAATTGAATACTTTTTTTTCTCTTTAAAAGGGAAATTGCACATCGATAATTTTATGCCAAATTTAAAAGTTTAGGTGGCTAAATAGTTTCTTGAAATGTTTAGGAGTCAAGATGACGGAAGTTTAGCGGCTGATTTACTAAGCTTTAATTATTTATTCTTTTTTTCAAAAAAAAAAAAAAAATTCATTTGTTAAATCAGTTTTTATAGTTTTTTTAAACAAGCAGGCAACAAGTGCCAAGCTTTAAAAAACATTAATGGAATTGCTTTTAATAAGCATATTTCCCATGACCATGAGCGCAGGGTGTGACGTTGGCTTCTTAAAAGATACTGTTATCTATACTCTCGTATGCTACAGTACAAGAGTACTTATTCCCTGAAAAATATGTTAGTGGATCATAGATTCCATTTGCATTCGGATGAGATAAGCGCTAATGGGGGTACATGTTCGGAGTTGGGGTTAATATTGCTTTATTTAGTGACATGCCCAGTGGTCCTACAAAGAAGATAAAGTCCTCGGAAAAAATCTATCGCTAAATGTTGCTATATGCCACAAGTTGAGGGTGATGTATATTCCAACACTTTGTTGATATTGACATTAAATTTTACTTGTGTGGTTATATAAATATGACCTTTTGTTTTATTCTGAATTTAGTGATAATAGGCATTATATGTATTATATAACGAGATTTTTTTTCCATTATTTTATAATTCTTAAACTATTATATGATTATTTCCAGTTGAATTGGTGTATAGAGTTGAGGCTGAAGATACTTAGGCCATAAGAGAATTAATCACATACTATCAATTACAAGTTTTCTGTATAACTGATATCTTTATAGTTTATATACATAGAAAAGAAATATGCGGGTTGGTTGCTAATTGTTACCTTGTTGAGTCACGTGGAGGTCATACGCCCTTTCATCTTGCTGGTGACCGCCCTTTTTTTTTTTAATCATTAGAATGCAATCTAACCCTGCAGTGTCACGTGGGATGCATAGATCCATCTTCTAATTCGTCTTAGTTTTATTAATAATTCTTTTATTTGTAAGACACAATGAATTGCTAAAGGTCAGGAATTAATTTTATATTAAGATATTTCTGATTTGAATGCGCTCTGCTTGGTTGCACATATCTCTTTAGATTTTGCCAATGAAAAAATTGTGCTTAAAAGTGAGTATTAATTAAATTAGATTGGTTGCTAGCACAAGTTGAAGCTCTATGCGCCATTTTGTCTTTTTAACGATGTGGGGTTAGGTCGCTTCAGGAAAAGTTTCCATCTTTGTTGGTAAATTGGCAATATCCAATTATTGTTGTTGGAGTTGTGATGGTGTTTTTGCACCAACACACCCAAACTTTCTTGAGCTTAAAGGGATTACTGAATTAAACAAATGATCATCACATGGAAAATGATTGCAGGGGGGCAGCACACAGATCTGTATACGACAAGAACGTTGATGATCAGGCTCTTCCAACTGTGGTCCCGGATGATGTGATCCAGCCTCAATCTGACAAATATTGGGCACCACATCCACAAACTGGTGTTTTTGGGCCTGCCACCGAGCAGCAACACTCGGGGGCAGGCATAGATAGTCCGGGAAACGGTGATCAGGGCTCTGTGCTGGAGGAGAAGGCTTGGTTCCGCCCTACCAGCCTCGAGGATTTGGATAAGCCCCACCCCAACTGAAGATTGCCGTAGTATATAATAAATGCTGTGATATATTATCAGCTTGAACTCATAATTTAGACTGTTACGTAGGCTTTGCTTGTGTGGATCCAGGGATACATATGCTTGCTTGCATTTCCGGTTCTTACCTAGATCATGATGTACCTATGGTTGTGGATTACGTATTTACAATCTAATGCTATAAAATGCTTAATCAGTTTGTTTATAGTTTTGCCCTCTTTTAAATTTTATTATGCACTTGCTAACTTTTAGGCCAATAAATGCTCTCTAGATTTTTTGTTTCTAGCAGTTGCGGTGGGTGTGGAATGCTAATAAATATGTGCCGATGAAAAATGTGATAATTTTCATCAGGCATGATGATAGGTGGTGGACCTGCGTGTATTATGGTAATATGTTAACGATGTCGATCTGGTCAACTAGTTCTGTCTGGGGCCGGCTGATCTAGGTTGAGTTATTAATTATTATTATCTTTAATTGGAGAGGTAAATATGCAAAAGATAGTGCATAGTATATTTATTTCATAATAGTGTCTAAGTAGAATAAATAAATGAGATATATTTTAGAGGATAATGCCAAGGTTGCCAAATAAGTAGTCACATGGGGATAAATATTTAAAGGAATCATGGAAGTATCTGCAGTGCAGTGGCATTGGAGGATTTGGGGATGGGTACATGGATAAATATAAAAGCTTATGGAGTTTCTGCCTTGTTGTCGGTTAGTAGTTGTGTTACTGACCACCAAAGAAATGGGCAACCTGATATCTGGTCAAGGTTGCTTATTGCAGAAGAGTATATGTTTGCTGAAGTTAGGTGCCAATTCCTTAATTATCATCAGATTTACTTCAACATAATAACTAACCAAAAAGGTCTTGGTAGACTGCTTATGCATAGCAATGATGTTTTTTTGGAAAGAAATGGAAAGGGAAAAAAGAATTAGCTGGAAAGGCCAACTTGGGATTCATCATAGGCATGGGATGAGAACGGAAGGCAACATGGAGGGCCTATCGGACTGTGTTAATATTAAACAGGTAGTGGTTTGATGTAACCATATTAACCTTTTCAATTAAATATCAGAGATGATGTTTTTTCATCTCTCCTTGAAAAATGAAACTTGTAATAATGGCTTACTTTTTCAAATAGTGATAAATGTCGGGAGATAAGAAAATGTTGGAAATATGAAAACCTTTTACTATTACCTCCAGAATTTAAATTTTTTACTAAAACTAATTGAATTTTAAAATAATATCGCTTATTATAAATTTTTACTTTAAATAATTTATAGTTAATTATTAATTTAGATCCGTTAGCAGTAACTATGTGCAATTTACCATCGTCATTCTCATTCCTAATTTACCATCATTACTTGTCTATGCATTTTTACTTTTGCAAGTAATATATAAAAGAAAAGATAATATAATAAATTCTCAAACTATTAAAGAAATTAGCTATTAGGAGTCTATCCCGAATAATAGTACCAACTACCCAATTAAGACAATTTGGACCAAAAAAAAAGTCAGACAATGGTTATTACCCTCATTTGCTTTGTCAGTAATAAATATCACATCATTTGTGGGTTAAATCTAGAACCTGTTCTTTGTCAAGTTCATCCAATCCTTGAATTTGTGGGTTAAGGAATAGATTCTTGTAGTATGCAAGGCTAATGGGATGCTATAATTGAGAAAATAAGCATTCGTGTGAATGTCTTAAGCTCGAAAATCAATTTGCCAGACATTTAGAATCTGGCTGGCTATTCCACTCCCCTTAGTTGTAGTGTACATCTATAGCCTCAAAAAGGCAAATTATTCACAAAAATCGTTGCATTTGCAAATGTTATTTGTTGGATTAAAAACATTAAAGGTAAGCTTCTACAGCAGCAAATTAAATTGCAAATCCTGAAACTGACTTGATAAAGGGATACACTCTTGAAGAGCGGCCCTTCCAAAAATTATCGTATGCCACGTAGAAGCGCCGCACACGGTATTCTTTAGTAAAAGGCGAAAGAACAGTTCGCCGTGTCCTTACCGCATGGCTCCTTAACTTAATCAAGGCATGTACTTCCAACTAAGTAGACAAGTTGGACTGAAGGGGTGCTGGTTTTCGAGCGATGCGGGACATTGCATCATTCCATCAGTAAGCTTCAAGGGAGCAGAAATATGATGCGTTTGGTAACTCCGCTGGCTATTTTGCTTTTGATTATCAAATAGATTTTCTCTTCTGCAGCATAATTGTTTAGCCATAGTGCTGTTGGCTAAAATAATTTAGTCTCCGTGCTATCTCATTTATCGTTTATGGGTAAAAAAAATCTTATTCAATACAGTTTATCAAGCTGAGGTAGAAATATGGGAAATGTTGGGTATCTCTTTTCGTAAGATTAAAAATGGAGTGTCAAAAATCAAAGGCTATGGCTACTGTATATCTGTTAGTTCAGATGGCTAGTATTTTGGTAGTTAAATAACTAAAATTGTTTCATGCTTTTGTAATGGTAGATCCAGCATTCTAAATGTTGCAACCAACACAACCTCTGTTTCCAGAACTACTCAATTGTTGAGCATCAAATTTGAAAATGTTGGGATGGCTCTGTTCAATTGTCATCATAGATTCTATTATTCTGGTAATTTACAGAGCTTATCCCCTCATGAATTGAGTCAACATTAATGAACAATACAGCAAGTCAATAACTCGGGATTTTGATTTTCGTGTACCTTCCTGTCTCTCATATTCTCTCCCTTTCTTGCTCTCTTACACCTTTCAAACAAAAGTTCCCTACTAGCAGAAACGTAGATCTGATGTTTTGTAGTTCAATCTTAGAACATTTTGAATAGAACCGGTATTGGCAGCTATCCAGCACCTGGAACCATATTAAACAAACCAGCACAATATTTTCTGTTTTTACTTGTTACTTGCGAAACAAAAAAAAAAAAAAAACCCACCCAATAAATTAAGAAAAAAAATTAAAATAACTGAACTGAGAATTGCAGGGCTTTACCCCCTAAGGAGCCCTTCCAGACCTGGGGCAGGCCCAGACCAATGAGGGGGTTTGGAAATAGTTTTCAACCAGCAATAGACGCGCCTCGGTTAGAACTAGGGATGATCACGGGATGAAAAATCCCCGTCTCCGGTGAAAAACCGTTCCGAATGGGGCAGGAAATCATTGAAAAATTTCTCCGTAAGGATGAGAACAGGAAAAAAGTATTTCCCGACTTGAAATTTGGGATGGGAATGGAAATTGTGATCCCCATCCCGAAATTTTTTCGCCTACGAAATTTAATTATATTTATATAATATAATTTTAAATTATATTTAATTTTATCAATTATTAAAATTTATATTAGTTTGATTTGTAATTGAATTTATATTTTTAATTATTAAATATTATATTTCAATTATAATTAATTATTAAATATTATATTTTAGTTATAATTAAATTTTTTTTAAAAATAAAAATATTTTTAATACAGGGACGGAAATCCTCGCGGAGACGGAAATGAGGGAAATTTTTTTTCTGTAATACTATCGGTCCTCGCCCTACTCTTGCGCGGGACAGTAGGTGAGGAGGCACTTCCCGCCAGCGATCATTCCTAGTTAGAATCTCACTAGCTGCGTCATTGCCCAAGCACAAAGATGCTCATTAAAGAAGCTTTTACGCTTCTTTTACAGTTTGTGTAGCACTATATGCCTTCTGTAAGCAATGTGGGATAACAAACTGTGATATTAGTCACCTCGTCTTTCACTAATATACTTTACAATTTGTCACGATCCAAACTTAGTTACAACCGACGCATAAATTATCTAAATAATAGTTCATGCAAGGCTTACCGAACTAACAAAACTATAAAAATCATATAATCCAATAAAAGTCCTCAATAAGTAGAAGAACTAAAGTTCAAAGCCCAATCTTAATATTCCAAATACATGCTATAATTAAACTACGAAATCTTTAAATAATAAAAGAAATGATTCGAGATTCAAAAGTTCTACTAATAAACTAACTGAAATATAAAATTGACTAGTTCAAGTCCTATAACAAAAGAAACAAGTCGGGTCCTTGACAACAGAAGGATAAGACTGAAACTAGCTAAGCAAAAATACTAACGGGCTAAAATGGCCGAAAAATTTTAACTATCCTGACATCTAGCCCACTAACTTTAAAATGGGAAAAAAAATCCAACATTAACAATAAAATATTTAAAGATTTAAAAAAAGATTAATAATTATTATTATTATATTATGAACACAAAGGGTGGAACACCGCTAAATGAGCAAAGTGGGACTTTATGGCAACAATGTTACATAATAATAATAATAATAATAATAATAATAATAGTAGTAGTAGTACAAGATTTTCGGTGGAGTATTGCCAAGGAATTTGGCAGAGAACTTATATATATATATATATATATATATATATATATATAAAGTTAATTTGGGAATTATTTAGATAAAGCCATTAAAAATCCATTCTAACATATGCTTTTCGCAGAGCAGGAAAAAAAATAAAATCAAAGCATGTAGGAACAAATAAGAAAAATTAAATTAAATTAGCTATTTAGATGGTTTGAATTAACTAACCTGAAAATAATGTGATTGACAACTTTAAAATCCAAGTAGACGAAGGTATGAAGATGACAAAATAAATGAATTCTAAAATTTTTGTATTTGGATCGGCAATGTTTAGAACAGGAGTAATTTAGTTACAGTATGATAGAGTTCCTGTGTTTAGGTTTTTAGAGAAACAGTTCTATTGGAATAAAGAACTAAAAAATAGGGAAGTGGGAATTTCTTGTTATTATATAAATATTTATTAATAACTAAAAGATTTATTAGGTTTAGAAAAAGAAAAAAAAGGTTATAACATTCTTTCCCCCAATAAAAAATTCATCCTTAAATTTCTAACTGAAAATTCAAAAGATGCTAACATGATCTAATGAATAGCCGAGGACACCTAACTTGCGTTTTAGAAACCTTCCATGTAACTTTACTACCCCTATAGTGCTGCCGTAAAACTTTGATCAAAGCTTCCTAATCTAATTATCCAAAATTTTTACCAGTTGCTCCTCATAAGATAAATTCTCACTAAACTTAACAATCTAAGGTTGCAAAAACATGAGAAGAATCTAGAATATACCTTCTAAGCATTGAGATGTGGAAACTGGACGTACATGAGACAAGTTAGGTGAAAGAGTCGAGCGATATACAAATACACCAACCCTTTTAAGAATCTCAAAATCTCAAAAGGCCAAATCCAGCGAGGACTCAATTTCCTTTTATTGCCAAATGTGCTAATTCCTTCCACACACAAAACTCTAAAAAAAACAAGTGATTCCAAACCAAAAACTATATGTCTTTACACCTAGGATCAATATAACTCTTTTTCTACCTTGAGTAGTTAGGAGTATCCCGAATAACACGAACCTTCTCTAAATTCAATTGTATCAGCTCCGGTCTAGTTAACCTGCTCTCTCCAACTTCAGCCCAGCAGATAAGAGATCTACATTTACACCCATATAAGGCCTCATGAGGTGCCATTTCAATGCTATCCTAGTAGCTATTATTATAAGCAAATTCCACCAAAGATAGATGATGATCCCAATTAATGCTGAAATCCATAACACACATATATGTGTGTGCGTGTGCCGAAGATCTTGATAAGGATGCAAACAAGGTACCAGGGTAGTGAATCCAAGATGTAAAATTCAGGACAATAAACGAAATTTCAAATTCTATCAACTCTAACTTAAAAAAGCATGACGAACTTCCATCTCAAAAACTGTTAAAATTAAAAAAAAAACAACACAAGTTTCTGACACCATAACCAAAGTAGAAGTAGCAAATCCACTCAGATTTTCCTCATCCAATAGAAGGCTAAACTACACATAATAATTTCTTAAAGAACGCAGCTATTTGTTCTCTTACAATAGCTTTGTTGGTGATCTTCTCTCGCACCGATTTGCCTTATTTTGAATGAGTTTCCTTGCTTTTAGGCCTTTTTATGCAAGCTTGCTTGTCGTGCTTGCTCAACTGTTTTGTGTTAGCTAGAATTTCATCGATGAGGATGACAATGAAGGAAAAAAGGGAGTAAGAAAAACAGAGAAAACCCGAACGAAGCATTCAATCTGTTGGAGAAAGGTCCCGTAATGTATCAGGCTATTCGGGGGCTTGTTTATTGACTGCAATATTTATATGGTTATGGTCATTTATTGAAAACAATTTGAAAAATCTTGGACATTTCCTTATTGTACAACAGTTTACTCTTTTATTGCAAAGTGTGTGAGAGGCAGAAGAATGTTCCCACACCGAAAGAAGAAGAGGTTGCGAGGGTTAAGCCAGCTATAAAAGAAAACATTTGAGGCTTAAATAAGTATACCTTTCTCGGCCTTTTGGCTAAGATCAAGTGTAGTGATAACTATGAAAAAAATATCTCCAAGAGCCCAATCAATTCGGCCCAACAACACTTGGCATGGCCCAAACCCATTAATAAAAAGGCAAGAACATGAGCTGAAAAGACAAAACAAGAAGGCGATGTCCGATCGGACTGATAGGACAGCACATCCTGTCAATCCACTAATACAAGCCAACGTCCATATGCTCCACCTACACTCTGTCACATCGTCGCTCACCTGCTCCAACTGCTGGTTATCACTCCCTGAGGTACTTGAGTACCCCTCCCTTATCTCCTATAAATAGCCTAAAATACAATGGCTCTAGGTATTGATTATTTGAGACTCTCTCTCTAAGCAGTCTTTCTCTAAAAGCTACTAACTTAAGCTTCGAAATGCTAACGTTCGGGTCCGATCGAGCACTCTTTCTTGAAGGTTTTGTCATCCAACCGGATCATCAGCTAACAATTCTTCTTTTTACAGATAAAGACAAATATTGCTTTATCATTTGGTGCTTTCGTTGAGAGGATGGCAGATTCGGGATCCAATGAACAAACAACTTCTGGAGAGTATAATCACAACAATCAAGGCAGATCTAGGCCCTCAGAAAGAAGAGAGAGGTCTCCCAGATCCCCTACTAGGGGCAACCTCCTCTAGAACTTCAACGACGTAGTCATGAGACAACCGGAGGATATTCCTGTTACTGTCAAGGACATGCGCACCATTCATAGTGACTTCACTAAGAGCATTATCCAAACACTAAAAAAGGGCAAAGTGCCCAAGACTTCCGAAAGAGGCCATGAAATGGATTTCATAGCCGAAGATTTCGGAAGAAGAAGGAGCAATGAGATCTCCATCAATGAGCCACGAGCTCATGATGGTAGAAGAACGGGAGTCAAAACCCCAGGCAGATACAACAAGGGGAAGGGGACAATGTCCTCGAGCAGAAACTTGTCGTATATCCCCAATAGATCCTCAACCTCATCCATCGGGGACGATCTGTCCTTTATGTGCATGCCACATTGCAGTCGCACGAAGGGGCAAAGAGATGAGTTCACCTCAACAGCCATGAGTAGGGAGGACAAATGGTTCAAGCAGAAACTCAAGCAGTTTGGCTTGGCAATTTCAGAAAAGGCATGTTCGAGGGAAACACCTACAGCAACACCGCCTTCCCATTTTGCAGGAAAATCACAGAGTCAGAGCTACTTTCCAGGTCGAGAGACGTTATAATGAACAGGTATACATGTAAAACTGACTCTGCCACTCATCTTGCAGAATATCTAACAAAAGTGCAGGTGTACACCTACGACGAAAGAATCACCTGTAGGATTTTCCCTACCACTCTGGGAGGAGACGCACTCAACTGTTTTCACGAACTCCTCTAGGAGTCGATCACCTCTTTTCGACAACTCAATGAGCTATTTATCACACGGTTTATCGTACAAACACGAGCGCCAAAATCTATGAGCAATATGTGCAACCTCTATCAGAGGAACGACGAAAATCTTCGAGACTACATTGACAGGTTCCAAGCCATAATGTCGGAGGTGAGGAATATAAGCGTGGAGATGATATCCAACGCTCTGGCCAATGGCACCGCTGATCAGCCATTGTTTAAGTCGATCACAACAAGACCCCCAACCAACTTTTTCGATCTAATGAAATGGGCTAAGCAACACATTCGGCTGGACGATGCCTTGAGATCCAACCATGGAAGGAGCAGTGTCATGAATAGGCTCCAGCACCTAGATGGACGGACATTTAACCAAGCCCCTGCATCCGATCAGATTGTAAGGAGTCCTGAAAGAGCCCCTACTTCAAGGAATCTGGGAAAAAGAAAAGAGGCCGATCGATTTAGATCCGATCGGGGAAGTGGCCAGTAGGCTCAAACCTTTACTCCACTCAATACTAACCCAGCCCAAGTGTTGATGTGGATCAAGAAAAAGCATCAAAAGGTGAACTGACCCAAAAGGCTGAACGAAAAGAGCAAAAATACTCGAAACCACAACAAGTATTGTAAGTTCCACAAGGATGTCAGTCACACAACCGACGAGTGTTTTCAGTTGAAGGAAGAGATTGAGTGACTCCTGCAAAGAAGGTACCTAAAAAGGTTTATAGGTCCAACCAGAGGGGCAAGTTCCTGTAGATAGTCGGACCTAAAGAAGGATGATTTCGATGATAAAGATGACGACGAACGGAGAAAACTAAGGAATGTGGATCCTCGCTGGTTGTACGTCGAGGTCATAAATATGATCGCTGGTGGGTCATCCTATGGAGAAGACCTTTCCAGAAAAAGAAAGGGAAAATGTGTCTATATTTCCTAAACATCCGAACGGCCAACCCTAGTCACCATATCCGATGGGGATGTACGAGATGTGTTGTTTTCTCATTAGGACACCCTTGTGGTCAGGGCGCGGATCAATAACTTCAATGTAAAGAGAATATTGGTGGACAATGAAAGTGCAGTAAATGTGCTTACCCTCCAAGCTTATAAAGCCATGGGTCTGCCAATCGGAGAACTCAAACCGAACGCCACACCACTGATCGGACTCGACAATGCTACCGTTTTAGTGGTAGGATCTATCGAGCTTTTTACCGAGCTCGATCAGGAGGCTCTAGCCCACGCCTGCAAGGTAACTTTTATGGTTATTGATATGACCTTTGCCTATAATGCCATTTTTGGCAGGCCTCTACTATTTCAAACTGAAGCTGTCACCAGCATAAGATACATGATGATGAAGATCCCAACCAAAAGAGGCATCGCCATTCCAAAAGGTGATCAAAAGGCATCCAGAGAAGCCTATGTCACCATGATAAAGCTCCAAAAAGAGGCAATGATGTTAGGACAATCTGAACAGGTGCAGGGGCAGAGAATGGATCCTACGGAAGAAATCAAGACAAAGATACTTGCAAAAGAAAAAAGTATTCAAATAGACACCTAGCATGGATAAAGGGGTCGAGGAGGCCATCATGCAAAGATCGAGGCAGAGCCTCTAGTGACAATCACTGCAGAAATGGTCAAAAATTTTGCATGAAGAAGCACCATTTGCAGGTATGGTTTACCTAATGTTTTTATTGCAGATAATGGCAAGCAGTTCGACATCTCGATCTTAAGAAACTTTCACCAAAACCTCAACACCAGCCTTAAGTTCACATTCGTCATCCATCCACAAAGCAATGGAATGACTGAGGCCTCCAATCAAACACTCTTGGAAGGCTTGAAGAAACGACTTGGTGAGGCAAAAGGCAACTGGACTTAAGAACTGCAAAGCGTTTTATGGTCTTATAGTACCTCTCCAAGAGCCGGCACCCATAAAATGTCATCATCTCTTGTCTACGGCCTCGAGAAAATGATACCTATAGAGATCAGCCTCTAGTCCTATCGGTCCGTATTTTATTCCGAACGGATGAACATCCAAGATATATGCCAAGATTTGAATTTGATTAAAGAAAGAAGAGAAGACGCCTATGCCATGATCGTTACCTACAAACAAAGAGTCACTAAATACCACAACGCAAAAAGGCAAAAACCCTCAGTATGGTTAATCTAGTGCTCAGAAATACAGATATAGGTATGAGAAATGCCGAGAATGGGAAGCTAATGCCAAACTGGGAAGGTCCCTATGAAATCTCCGAAAGTCAAAATATCGAAGTACTTAAGAAGCACTAAGTATAATCATATACAAATTAACATTCAATGAGGAAAACATTCTCCATTTCTTCTCTGTCTTTAAAAAAAGGGTACGCTTTCATTGATTTGTTTTTAGGATTGATGTCTGTTTGCAGGTTGCTTGTCTAATTGATGAAAATTCCGATTGATTAATTTTCTAAATTCGATTGGCATAATCCGATTGTGGTATTATAAAAAAGCTCCCTCGCTAGGCTCGATGCTCATCCCGAGCCCAAAATGCGAAGGCTTTTCTCCGTTTTCAAATTTGTCTGCTAGGTTTGACGTTATTCCCAAACCAAAAATGCAAGATGCCTCCGTTTAATCTCCATCGATTCATTCGCTAGGTTCGATGCCTATCCCGAACCGAAAATACGAAAGTCTACAATTAAGTACAAAATCGTCAAATCTCTATAAAGCCAATAATTGGCCAAAATACCGTCGGAGCGTATAATCTCTATAAAGCCAATAATTGGCCAAAATATCTCCGGATGAGACGATCTTCATAAAACAACTGAAGGCTTAATTTCGATTGAAGCTGCATCCTGATCGACGAAATAATATGGTGCAACTTATCTGCTAGGTTTAATATAGCCAAAGATGCGAAAGTTGAAGTCCATTCATTTACAAGATAAGTTCCTCCCCTAGGCTCGACGTTCATACCGAGCCCAAAAAAAGGCAAGATCGAAAGGTCATTCTATCTTTCTATCCAATCGAATGATGCTTTAATCTGTTGAAAGACTGACAAGTCACCTACTAAACTTTGACATTATAAATCTAAGTCGCAACTAATGCTAGAGCGAACGACTCTTATCTTAGTAGTTCCGATCGGATTAATCAATCGGAACCCTAAGAATTAGGAATTACAATGCTTGAAAAGCATCTTCAAATTCAGGAAGTATTATCCTTATTCAATTTCATATATTCTTCATGGTCGATTCTATTTATTCTCCTTAGTTAATTTCATGACAAGTTCTGCATAAAATGAGAATTATAGTATGAAGGCGCAATTGAAAGGCGAATTGACTTTTATGTATGAAAAATCCTTACAAGCTACAAAACGAAGGATAAAACCATTACAAAGAAGAAAACATTACAAGGAAAACCTATGTTTCTATATCTAAAAATTTTGCATCACCTGATCGGGTACGCGGGACGAGGGCCTCGACACTCGAAGACCTCCCACCCGATTGGTTAACGAGCGATCCATTATTTGAAGCTAATAGAGAGCAAAATCGAACGTATCGACAACCTTGATGATGATGGTTTTCCTTACATTGATGCCAATTCGCAGAGTGATGATATAGTAATTGAAAAATGCACAGAATCTGGCCAATATCATAGTATAAAATTAAAGCACGCTGAAGGAGGCATAGTCCAAAAGGTTGTATTGACTTTCGATGACGAAGAAAAAAGCTTACGCTACAGTGTCCCTGAGATTGTGTCCACACATGGTGAATGAATGGCTTACTGTTCTCACGCCTAAACACCCCCTCCTTCATCACCTTGGAGTCTGGGCAAGTCATTGCAGAGGCCTCTGCGTGAAGATTGTATTGTGAAGGGATTTCAGCCACTTTCTCCTCCGTGATTTTCAAAGAACCAGCCACGATCTCGTGGTCTTCATAAACCTCAAGAAAACCCTCATCTATAGACTTGATGCTGTTTGAAACCATCCATGATGAAGAGGAGAAGTAAAAAATGGTATTATGAATGAGGAGAAAAATCAAAGGCAAGGATTGTTTACTTACTTGGGTAATCTTACAGAAACTCTAAAGTCGCTGAAATGGCAAAATTCGCAAATGAGAAAAAATCACCTCAAACATGCCTATTTATAGGCAAAATACTTCTAGAATTCTCCAACCGACTCTCCACTAGATGATCGCCACGTGTCTCGAATCCATTATGGTGGTTACAAAAAACGAAGCGTCATCCTAGGCACGCACACAAGCATTAAATGCAAAATAGCTGTCTGAACTGAATGGACGCATCTCTTCAGATGGGCGCCTTCCAAAATTCAAAAATCCAGCCAAAAAGCTTGAATCGCCCAATCGAACTGTTCGGAGGGGGGACAAGTGATAACTATGGAAAAAACATCTCCAATAGCCCAATCAAGTCGGCCCAACAACACTTGACATGGTTCAAGCCCATTAATAAAAAGGCAAGAGTATGAGCTGGAAAGACAAGACAGGAAGGCGATTTTCGATTGGACTGATGGGACAACACGTCCTATCAATCCACTGACACAAGCCAACGCCCATACGCTCCATCTGCTCCCTGTCATATCGCCGCTCACCTGCTCCAACTGCCGGTTATCACTCCCCGAGGTACTCGAGTACCCCTCCCTTATCTCCTATAAATAGCCTAAAATACAATGATTCCAAGCATTAATTATCTGAGTCTCTTTTTAAGCAGTATTTATCTAAAAGCTACTAACTTAAGCTTTGGAGTGCTAATGCCTGGGTCCGACCGGACACTTCTTCTTGCAGGTTTTGTCATCCGATCGGATTATCAGCTGTCAATTTTCCTTCTTACAGATAAAGACAAACTTTGCTTTATCACATAGTATCTGTTTTTATCGGTTTCATATTTGATACGTGGGCCATTGGCTCACATGATATTAAATTAACTTTTCTTGGGGGAGAGTCCACCACAGTAGCTTGTTATTGGGACTCTCAACGTCGCCCATGCGTTGCGCTCCTGCAAGTGCCCGGCGCACCCCACCAATCCTAGCTGTGAAAATTTTTCTTTAAATTTAACTTGTTTTTGTGATTCTTAAAATGTAGGTCTGCTACCATAAAGCTTCAAGCATCTGATGTCAAAATTGCTTGGTATAACAAATACAAACAGAGTAATGAAGTTGTAAGTATGTTTGTTAAAAGAAACGGGAACACGTTCAAATCGAAAAAGAGAGAAGCAAAAAGTATGATAGGAAAAATAGAAACTTATTTTTATTCACTTACCATATTTGCAGCAAATAATAAATTAATGAATTTGTAGCAAATAATAAATTAATGAATTTGTAAGTATGTAAATCATCACACAAGGGCAAATGGCTTTTACCTCCTCCTCGTTGCCTTTTTTGAGTCAAGAAGAAACAAATGTTCGTTTTCTAGATAAAGCATGTCAGATGAAACGAAGGACTATTTAAATCTTCTTCTAGCTCTGGCCAATCGTGAATATGTTCTTATCATTATTCGTTAGTTTGTACAAGTTATTGAAATGGAATCAATGGAATGGATTTAATTTGTTTTAGAAGATATCAAAATCAGTAGGGATGAAATTTTATAAGTGATTGAGATTATGGGGCATGATTAAGAAAGCCAATAACAGTTAAATCTCACTGCCATGGGCCATATTTGGTGCGTACACGCATTGGGCGGATGAGATCCCACTTTATTCGCAAACCCACATCGGATAACTGTGACCAATTGACAGGAGTCGTGGCATATAAATAAGGAATCATTAAGTACGGAAAACAAACTTACCTGGACGGGGTCAATGGGCGATCAAGAAGGTCCATGGCCTAGGTTGATGGCTTCCATTGCACTTCGGAGGTGCATCCGCCTAAGGTCTCCCGAAGTGGGGGAACCTATGTCATAATTTGTGGTGGTGGGCGCCTGCATCCGCGCGGCCCCTGTCAATACTAATTCAAGCTATTTCAACTAATGCACTCTTACGACAGTGGGGTCTTTGCTTGTTTCTTATAATCACTTTCTGATTGTTATGCTCGACTCCTTGAAATAAAAAAAAAAATTGTGGTCTTGAAATAAAAAGTTGTGGTCCCATGGTTGTATTTTACCTGCAAATGTTCATCTGTTTAGAGGAGAGATGAGAATCCGAACTTGCACAGATGAATGACTATTCCATAAGATTCAATTATCAATAAAATGAAAATGAAGAGCATTAATCATGGGGCCCTCCGGTTTAATATACTAAAATACATGATACTAATTTAGACTAACTATTTAAAAGAACTCTTTGAAGGGATGCTTAATTAATTGGGTTGGAAATTCTTTCTGCCTGACTAATACAAATTCCTCACAGCTTGGTCGTTGGAAATCACATAAGTATTTGCAGATTTGATAGAATACTCAATTGATAGGTGGCAAGAGAATTAAGAAAATTTCAACCAGAAACTGAACATATATTACGCAACCAATTAAGTGAATATGATTGATTGTGAATATGGTGGGTTAAATGGCAGTATCAATATTGATGACCAAAACCAAGTAATGTGCCATATAACCTGCCAATTCCTATATCTCATGCTAAACCAATTAATAGTGCATACACTAGATGTTGATTTCCGTAGAATGAGAATGTATCTTTTACTCTATACATGAGTGCATATGTGGATTTGCAAAATGGTGTTAAATGTATCTCAAAACCAACAATTAAGATGGAGATGCAAGTTTACAACTTTGACTAAACATTAATCCAACCAAGTGTTCAATTAAAAACAATAATTATTATTTTTCAGAGTGTATTGCGAATAGGAATTTCTAAACCTTCTAGCAGATTATCCAAAGCAGAATACAGCTCATAATGTCTGGAATCACGTTTCTCTATCTCAAAGTTTCAATTAAATTCTTGGTAGGTGTGGATTGATGGTATGTCTCACCATAAGGCAATGCTCCCATTGCTTATACATACCAATGATTTTTTTTTCTTTTTTGGAAAGAAATGGAAAGGGAAAAAAGAATTAGCTGGAAAGGCCAGTGTGGGATTCATCAAAGGAATGGGATGAGAAAGGGGAGGAACATGGAGGGCCTATCGGATTGTGTTAATATTAAACAGGTAGTGGTTTGATGTAACCACATTAAATTTTTCATTTTTTTTTGAGGAAAAAGATGACTTTTATAAATGGAAAATATCACAAACAAGTGAGAGGAACACCCCAAACACGGGTAGAGTCACACAAAACTGAAACTTTTGCTAACTTAGGTGTCTCAATATTGTAAGACCTCTGAATCCAAAACAGTTCAATATCATATCTACTAGACAAAAAAGTTTTACAAAAAAAAAAAATAACAGTACCAAAGTCGAAAAAATTGTCTAAATAACTACTCAGCAAAATAAATTTCGTACGTATCTGTGAGGATGATACCTTTAGGAGAAAGGTGATTAACTATCCAATATAAAACTCATTTGAGAGCCAATCCTTCAGCTACGCGGGAAGAGAAGACACCTGGCCAATGACCCGAGAGAGCCTTGATAAAATCTCCATCCATATCTCAAATAGTAGCCCCAAAACCACTTCTGTCCTTGTTAGAAAATATGGTTGTATCCACATTACAAACCCCCCCATTTGCTCTGGCATTAGGTGGTGCGACTATCCTCCGGCGTCTATCCAAAGGAGCAAAAAAACCATTAAAGATTTCCTTAACTGCTTTTCAAATACCAAAGAAAGATAAGGCCGAGTGAATAATAACATGAGGAGCCATCAAAATATTACCCCACTCTAGTTTATTTCTAACGTTCCAGAGTTGTCATATTATCATACATATCTCTTCAAATTTATCTTTATTTAACGAACTTAATAACAAAGTGAGTATATCCAAAAGAGGCACAGAATCATTTCGGACAAACAACTTTAGCAAGATGGCAACCGAAAAAAATCTGAGGGATCTTCCAATTGATTACAAAGTAAACATGGAGAATTAATAGCAATCCCTCTTTAGGCCAATCTAGACCGAATAGGTAATACATTTCTAACTGCTTGCCAAAGAAAATTTTGCACTTTTGGTGGCACTTTTAACCTCCAAATAGTTTTCCAAATGTTGTTGGGTTGGAGAACTACATTCGTCACTCTCCTGCTAGCTACATAATAACCACTTTTCACAGTATAATGCCCTCTTTTATCATGATACCAAATTAACCTATCCCTTATGCCAAACACGGGTAGTGAAATTTTTAAAATATCATGAACATCCTCAACATTACAGAATTCCACAAGTTTATTAATGTCCCAGTTCTTCCCATTATTTTTCAAAAATGCACTAACCTTGACCTCATCTTCAATAAAATCAATACCATCACCCACATAAAAGTTACCACTCCTAGGTATCTAAGGATCCTTTATGAAAAAAGTTAATTTTTCATCCCCACACTCCATCTTATACCTTCTTCTAAGATATCTTAGCATGCATAATACTCTGTCAAGTAAAACTAATATTAGATTCCAGTTAAGCATCAAAAAAGTTCCCATTAGAAAAGTATCTGACTTTGAAAATTCGATAAGAAAGAGTATTGTTGTTTGAGAGAAGCCTCTATCCCTGCTTAGCAAGCATAGCTAAATTGAAGCAGTGTAAATCTCGAAAACCCATTCCTCCCACATCTTTACCACCACGCATGTTTTTCCAAGGTAACCAATGAAGATTATTCTTTCCATTTTTCTTTTTACTCCACCAAAAGGAATTCGTCATTTTCTGTAGCTCCTCACAGATAGAAATGCCAATCCTAAATACACCAATACAATAGGGAGGGACAGCCTGAGCTACAAATTTCAACAAGATTTCTTTACCCGCTCGAGAAAGGAATTTATTATTCCAGGTATTAATTCTAGCAGTCAATTTATTTTTCAAAAAGTCTACGCCGAATTAAAGAAAGAAGGCCCAAATAACGCCCATGATGAAAGGGTGTAGTAACCCTAAGAATATCAGACAAAATACTCCTCTCTTCAAGGGGAACACTAGGATTATAAAATATGCCCGACTTTTGGAAATTAATTGACTGCCAAAATGCTTTTTCATATTTTTGAAGGATCTCCTTAACCAAGTTACATTCCCCACCCGTAGCTTTAAAGAAAAAAAGAGAACCATCAGCAAAGAACAAGTGAGAAACTCTCGGCCCTCTAACACTCGCTCTACACCCTTGGATTAACCTTTTCTCTTAGTATCCCTAAACAAACAAGACAGACCTTCTGCACAAATGATAAAGAGATAGAGTGAGATTGGGTTGCCCAGTCGAAGACCTCTCTTAGGAATAATAGAGCCAACCTCCATGCCATTAAAAAAGACAGTATGTTTAACATCTCGGACACACATCATCAATAAATCCATCCACCTCTCAACAAAACCCAACCGCAATAAAAGTCTCCAAAAAAATTCAGTTGACTCTATCATATGCTTTACTAATATCGATTTTAAGAGCCGCTAAACCCGATCTACCTACCCTATGATTTTTCATGCTATGAATCAATTCAAAATCTACTGATACATTATCCATAATTAATCTACCCGAAATAAATGCAGACTGATACTCAGAAATAATTTTAGGTAGGACACATTTTAGTCTATTTGCAAACATTTTAGAGACAATTTTACGGAGAATATTACATAAAACAATAGGTCTAAAGTCCTTGACAAATTCTGGTTTGTCTACTTTAGGAATTAAAACTATTTGAGTATCAGTAATGGATTCAAGAAAATTATTTCAATTTAATATCAGAGAAAGTGAAAGAGAATATTGTGCAATTTACCATCGTCATTCTCATTCCTAATTTACCATCAATACTTGTCTATGCATTTTTACTTTTGCAATTAATATATAAAAGGAAAGATAATATAATACATTATCAAACTATTGAAGAAAAAAAACAATAAGCGCCTTTAATTGTCCTTATGATTAATTATACATAGATAAAATATTTCTATACTATTTATTAGTCAAACAGTTAATCTTTATATTTATGTTATCATAATAGTACCACCTACCCAATTAAGACAATTTGGAAAAAAAAAATAATAAATAAATCAGACAATGTTTATTACACTCTTTTGCTTTGTTAATAATAAATATCACATCATTTTCTTTTTATTCTGATAAAAAAGAGACTTTTTTTAATTAATAATGCATTTTTTGTTTTTATTTAGGAAAATGGAATATTTTGAGAATTAATTAGTAGATTGAAGTATTTTTAGAATTCGCAAAACATAGTTGCAGAAATGGAATAAAGACCCACTGCAGAGTTAAAAAACATACGAATATTGGACGATAAATTCCACAAGAAAGTCTTGTGGAAATGAAATGAGACCCATTCCGATGATCTTAGCATAATATTGATAGAGTTTCTCACTAATTTTACTGATAAGTTAATAATTTTTTCTAAATTAAGATTATCCCTTTTTGTTTGGTGTTTTGGCCACCTCAGTTCTTACTGTGCGTTGGTCTGTACTAGGAAATTTCTGTTTTTTCTATTATTGGATAAACATTGTTTATTACATCCTACATTGACAAAATTAAATTACAAATATCCCCTAATTACGTCTGCCCTTTTCCTTTTTCTATTTTTTTTTAAAGAAGAAAAGAAAATAGCTGCTATGAGGCAATTGCATTTTTTTTACGTCTGCCCCATTTCATTTCCGTAAATCTCACTTACAGAATTCATTGTCTAATATTTATGTGTTTTTAAACTGTGCAGTGAATCCCATTTCCGCAACTATGCTCAGCAGATTTTAAAAACACCCCAACCTCCTAATTAGTTCTCAAAACAAACCATTTTTCTAAATAAAAAAAAAACTCATTATTAATAAAAAAAGTCCCGATAAAAAAATATCATAACATACATTACTAAACTATTTTATAACCGATCTACGCAATGTAAATCCAAACTGGCAGATTTAGAACCGTAATTAGAAAAGAAGTGGTAAAATGCTTATTTATTTTGATATCCTTCCCCCCTAAATATTTTAAGAGGTAATTTTATTTTTTTTATAAGAATAAAAAAATATATATTTTTTATTTTTAAATATTTTATTTAATTCTATATAAAAATAGAGAAATGATTTTAAAAAATATTTAATAAAGTGTATAATAAATAGAGATAAACATACAAATTTTCTCTTAAATGAAAAGACATTTAAAATAGGACCAAAAAAAAAATCCTTTATAAGAAGTTTGAAGTATATTTGTTCATCCTCACATACTTAGGGACACTTCATGGCATTGATACCCCCCATTCTTCTTTTTCTTTAATCAAAAGTGTTGAAAAAAATCCAGAAACAACTACTTAAAAACCATTTGAAAACAAGGATTCAAATAAATGCATACAATAAAAAAACCACTCATTGAGCTATGAAGAAGATTCAACAATAGACAAACAAATCCGTTATCTGATTTACATCAAGCAATATGCAGTAAAAGCTTTCTCGTGTGCAAAATATTTTGAACCTATACCTCAATGACTTGAACAGTAATGGAATCCACAATTCAGATATTTGGGCAATAATACAGGAAACATAAAGTACTGGCTTTTCACTAGGTTAATGCAGAAAGAGTGTTAGTCTCAAATAAACACATCACCATGCCTTACTTTCACTCTTTAGTTCCATCCATAATTGCACTTTGTTGTCTGAACCATTTCTTGGGGCATGGTTTATCAATTTGCTAAGTAATATACATCTAAAGGCACATCCAGCATGATATTAGAAGATTTGTAATATATTGGATAGGAGTATGTGCAACTGACAAAAGCATACCCCAATCTTTTTCTTATGATTCAAGCTTTTGACCACGCCATGGAAAACATATCCCAAAAGCCAATCAGTTACTCCCATTTTCATCAACTTTCTACCAACAAAACTAAACATAAAGTTCAAAAAATTGCAAATAAATCCCAATTAATTTTAAACAACCAGATACTGAAATACAACTGTGCATGTAAATATATGCATGGCTAGATAAAGTTGGTGTTCAAACTGAGAGAAGTGAAGGGAAAAGGATACCTTTTTTATGCAACTCAAAATCAGCATCATGGTAATCTTGTTGCGGATTCAAATTTGGCTCTGATGGCATTTCTATCTCGAAGATAATAGATTTGAGATCTGACGGCAGATAACAAATATTAAGATATGTATCCAATAATAGCAAGGCAGAATTCAAATATAAGCAACGAAAACAGATATAAAAGAAAACAAGTGAAAATGGTTTTAGCATTTGCTTAGAAAACAAATGCACACAGACCACGTTGAGGACTAAATCGAGGTTCTTACAATATCTTTTACAGGACAATTTGACTAGAGATGAATAAAACAAAAAGATGTATGAGATTTCTTCAAGAATTCAAAGATCACTTGAGTATTTCCAACATACTGGGAGCTGAAATATATAAAGTTTGAATTCCAGAGATGCCACATATACATGTATGAAACTTCAGAAAGCATCTCTTAACTTATTGAAAGGGCTGGGACTCACTAATTTTTTCCTAAAAGCGTGCGCACTTAAGAATTGCCAGATTTCTTCCCGTAGCAGAACAAATTTTCACTAGTACAGCACAGGAATAGGAGCAGTCCCCAACCTTCTCACCAGTAAATAATTTTGATGAAGTTGAAAGTTCAGACCCCATGCAAGATGACAATCTAGCTACATATGGTTTCTCCCATGGTGAAAACTAGTAATCTATGCTGATGTGACAGATGTAGAAAACTACCAAGTCTATTCAAACACTACATCAAGGCTCTTGCAAGATGCTCAACAGTGAGCTTACATCCGTTTCTGGCATAAAGCAGCTGAAGACCAATGTATTTGACCGAATCTTGTTTCTAACTCATCCTGTGTCTAAATCTAGACAAATTGATCGGTATGCAGTTATCATGACTAAGGATTCCTCTCCAAGCAACATCTTGATCAATATATCAGTCTGTTGGATTCCCCATTTCCAAACTGTTTTCAGAACTGAACTCCACACTTAAGCTTCCAAAAGAAATGTTTTGACAGGTTGAACAAATAGTCTAAGGAACTTCTGTTTGTTGCCTGAAGTTGAATTTTGAACATATAGAGTCTCTGAATTGAATACTATAATTGGGATAGATAGATGCAGCTGTAGTGATGTTCAGCCATAATGCTCTATTCCAGATGAGCCATAATGTTTGACAGCCACATCTATATGCCAGTTCTGAAGGCTGTGTCTCTACTACTCACCAAGTTTCCAATTCGCAACCATAAAGGGACCAGAAATTTTCCAGCCAGATGAAGACGTAATTGGATATGGTTATGCTAGAGCAAGACAAAAAATTTAACAGGGACGACATAAAGAATACACCCCCACTTCAGTATTTTCAACCTGCAGTCCTGAAAGGTTCAAGGTGTAGGTAAGCACCAGGCATCACCAAGGCAATGATTCTTAGACAAGAATGAATTGGATTATAAACATGGACCAGAAATATCTGAAACCTGCAATACCTCTGTTCAAGGAACATTAGCGCAGTCTGTAAGATCTCTCTAGCCTTCCTGTCAGGAGTGCATCCTGAAGATTCCATTTCACTGTATATTTCAGGAACCTGGTTTGCAATCCATTAAAATGCATTTATTTGATATATTCGAAAAAGACAAGAACCCAAATCAATTGAAGTCATAACAACTCCTACAAAACCAAAAGAGAGAAAACAGAGAAAGAAAGAGAAGTAGAAAATTCAAAAGCTTTAACGTTATACAACATATAGCTAAGTATGATAAAGTAAATTCACTTGAAGATATCAAGTACCTTATCAAACTTCCTTGCTCGTATAAATGCCTTCATCAGGGTGCTGTATGTGACCACATCAGGACTAATACCCTTCACAAAGGACAAGTTGTAATAACTAGAAATTCAATAAACAGTATTTGCAAAAAGACCAGAATGAAAAGGCACAAATGTATGAAGAGAGAAAGCAACAGGAGAAGACCTACACTTTCTTTCATATGGTGATAAATAGATAGTGCCTCTACATGTCTTCCACCAATGCCAAAAGCATTGATCAATACATTAAGCATTATAAGATTCAGTTCAATTCCTTCTTTTTCCATGAGCTGAAGTACTTTAACTGTCTGTTCATACAATCCCTGCACTTGGAAAAAAAGGTATTTGGAACCAAAATATCAGTGATTGAAACAGAATATGGCATTCATATGCCAAATCCAAACTGAAGAAAAATTTTACTTATCACTAGAAAATAATCTTTATGCCAATTGCTAGGGCAAATCTACAAACAGTGTAACTTCCCTGTGATCATTAGATTAAAAGATGCGCAATAAACAGGGTCTTTATGGCTGGGTTAGTAGTTATCTTCACAAGTTTCAAGCTTGAATATCATTCTCATATCCTAATTCATAGCCGACATGAAAATGCATTTACATCTCATGAACCTTTACAATCCACTGAGAATTTGCTAGACTCATAGGCATATTCATATTAAAGTATTTTATGTTATCAGCTGCAAAAAGTTACGAATTGCTAATGGAAAAACTATAAGAGCAGATAGCATGTACTTGTCACTTCGGCTTCAGATAGCAACCATTTAAAAGGAGTTGAAATTGCAAACCTTAAGAAAGCATTTGAAATTATTAATGTGGAACCATCTGAAGTTCCATATTCAGGGAAACAATGTGTTTATGATAGCCAAGCCATCAAAACTTTACAGTCTATAAAAGCTAAGGAGAATCTGCCTGGTGGACTACAAGTGGCTTCCATCAGTATGCATCTCCATTCCTTTCCTACTGTGCTTGAACCCATATGTCCTTATCTATATATTGCGCCTCGATCCTTTCTTTCTAAACTTTAAAGAACTTATCTCAGAAATTTCACCATGACATTTGAGCAGCCATTCTAAGCCACTTTCATTATACATACCTCTAATTCCTCTTGAGATGAATCTTGACACATTAACTATGGTTTATTGTCTCTCTACACTATAAGTTCATTTTTTCTCTCTAGGTCTCATATTTATGTGCTCTCACATCGCATAATATGCAGATATTCTCTTTACATAACAAACAAACAAACCATTGGCGAAGCCAGCCAATGTGTTATAATATTAAACATACACAGCATCCCCCAGATATAACTTGATATATGAAGGATCCTTACTCTCTTGCTGCCTCCCAAGAAGATACTAACCCACTTAAATCCCTCACATTCATAGAACCACACAAATCCACACTGATGCTTGCTTCTTTTGATGACCTGCCATAAGCCATTGAGCACATTAGGATTCCCAGCTCTTCCTCCTATGACTCCTTCAGAGTTATCTCTCTAGGTGCGACTGCTATAAACAGAATTTCTCTATTCCCAAACCACAAGTAATCCTCATCTACACAATTTAATTTTGATGCACAAAACTCCACATGCCTAAATTTCCAATGCACGTTTGAGAAAATAATAAATAAAAGAAAAAATATGGAATCTCAAAGGAAAAAGGGATGTGGCACCTGCTGAGCATAAGCATTTGCTAACACACAAAACATGCTAGCTGAAGGTTGAATTCCTTCTAACTTTAAAGCAGATATGCACTCGTTAGCATCCTGAAATCTACCATACTGCCCATAAATATCAACTAAAATCGCATAAATGGCCCCACTTTTACTATACCCCCAGGATTTCATAATTTCAAAGTTTTCCTTTATAGTTTTCCACTTTCCCTGCTCTGCCAACCGACTAATAATGGTGATAAAGATTTTTGGATCGGGGTAAAACCCTTGTTCTTGCATCTCAGCAAACAATTCTAGAGCTTTACTGAGTTTCCCAGCTTTACAATGCCAGTGAATCAAAGAATTCCAAGTCATTATATCAGGTCTTATACCCTGTTGTTGCATATTCAGAAATACTTCTAAAGCCTCATCCAGCTCACCACACTTCCCAAATGTATCGATCATGCTGTTATAAATATGATTGTCAAGTGGCACTCTCATTTCTTTAATCTCTTCAATGATGCCCATTGCTTTCTTCCACATACCATTATCTCTATAAAGATAAATAACTTTACTGTAGACAAATGAATTAATTTGAAAACCCTTCTGCTTCATTTCATTGATTATCAACCAAGTATCTTCTAGCCGTCCAGCATTGACATTGTAGTTGAGAAGGATCTCGTAAGTTCCTTGATTTTTGTCAATACCCAGTTCATTCATTGTCCTTAAAACCCTCTCTGAAAGCCTTAAGAGGCCTTTCTTCAAAAACCCTCTAAGCATTATGTTGTACAATCTTATTCTTGGTTTCAACCCAAAACACATCACCTCTTGAAATAAAGCATCAGCTTCCAAGGTCCTACCAACACTTAATAAAGCTTCAATCAAAGCAGAATATGATGCGGAATTGGGACGAAAACCTACAGATTCCATTTGAGCAAGAAGAGCCATAGCCTCATCAATATCCCCAGCCTTGCAACTAGCACAAATATGGCAATTGTAAGTGGCACCAGACAGTTCTTGTCCATCTGAAGACTCATTTGATGGCATACTAATAATGTTCTTATTTTTCATTGTCATTGCACCGAACTCCTTCACCTTCTTGTATCCCATTAAATTACATGTACCGGTAGAGGCTTTGAGTGTTCGGCTGCCAAAAAGCAAGAAGCAAGGAAACATGCCATGAAGGGAGGGGAGTGCAAGTGATGCAGAACAGAAATTGGGCTGCATCTTATGTTCCTGTTGACAAAAGAAATAATTCAGTCAAATAAGCATATCTAAGTGAAGCAGGAAACAGACACTAGCAACCGGATGCAAGGGAAAGACTTTAAGAAACTGGAACTAGTTAGCCATTCAACATCATGAAACAAAACAAGATTTAACCTTGTTCGAAAAAAAAAAGTAACTGATATGCAACGCAAGCCGGTTGTGGATTTGGGGAACAATTCAGCAGAGTAAAAATAATACAAAATATTCAAGAAAAAATCAACCTGAAAAACCAAATCTATGTTGATTAATTCCTCAAAGATAAATATATAACAGCATCTGACGATAAAAGAAATGAAAATTACCCATTGAAAATTCTGCTATCGCTCCAGTCTTGTACTTCTTAGCAACTGCTGTACAAACCTCGAGGACTAGATATTACTGTCCGTGTTCTTAATTTTATGGAACTTAACCCGCCCAACCCCAACCTATCGAAGGTTTATCTTTTTTGGTAAGTTCCAAAAGGGTTTGTCTCTCTCATGTAGACCTGGCGAACAGATTAGACAGGTCACAGGTCGATCCGTTAATTTTTCTGAGGCAAAGAACTTAAGCACTGTCCATGAATAAACCACTACCAATCAAAATTTTATAACTGAAAAAGCAACCCATTTCAGCCTTGCAACTTGTCCTGCAGGTGCATTACGACAACAATTCATTATGCAATCAATAAAGTAGCAGCAAAAAGTGGCCAATTCAAATGAACACCAAAAGCATTCCAATCTTCATATAAGAAACAATTCAGGATAAATACTGCCTTAAGGTCATCATAAATTTACATATAAAGTATCAAGATTCCAAGCATATGAGCTGCCAGCATGAGGCAGATGCTATAGACAAATAAGAAGCTTGAATTATCAGATGGCCTAACTTGTTTGTGATCTCCTACAGGTCTAACAATAAAAATTAGAGCAATAACAACCATAGAGGGTCCAATGGCAACCATGAAAATTAGCAATGATTCACTAGAGAAATTGATCATAAAATAGATTTGAGTAAGAATTGGAGCACTCAACCCAGCAAAGCTTTTAGTATTTGCACAACTTGACCTCTGCTCTTAGGGAAGTTGTGAACAAAAACTGAAATTTGGCAACACAGAGCTGCAAACAAAAATTTGGAAAACTTCTACAAATGTCAGCTGACAAAAACTGAAACCCCTCCTATTACTACTCTAAAGTCACGCACAAAATGAAAAGAACAATGTTACTGGGATTTTAGACTTGGAATATATATATATATATAGTGATTCACAATTAACTGATGGCAGAAGAAATGACACGTAATATAAGAAAACTTTTTAGACAGACTACTAAACATATTCCAAGAATTCTTTTCAAGTGCATAACCAAATAGGTGATAACAAACAATTTGAACATGAATAACCAAATAGCATTAATATCTTTTTAATTAAATGAAGCTCTTGTAATGGCTAATTGGGCTTCATTTAATTGTAGAAAGAAAATGATTTGAAACTACAATGATAAAGCAAGATCAAGAATTACATTATTCTCTGTATTCCTAATCTGTTTTAATTTTAATTTCAAAGCAAAACTCTATATATATATATATATATATATATATATATATATTGCAAATAATTCTAATGCAATCACCTGGTAATCTTGCTCAAGATTTGAAATTACAGGATGACAAAATAAGATGCTAACATTCTATATTGCTTAATTTAACTAATATTTAACATGTTACGTAGAATTTGTCAAAAAACAAAAAACTAATAGCGGGTCCGTTCTCAACTAATAGAGAATCTAATCATATAGATTTATATCTAGATTAATTTAGTACGTAAATGTCGTATTGTGCTTGGCTTGAAAAAATTCTACGTTAATGATGGAAATGTTGGCAGCAGCAAAGGAATTTCATCTATGTTGGTTTCTACTAGGACTTTTAACAAACACTTGCAGGACCTTTGAAAACATAACACTGTCCCCTTCATTAAATAAGAATCAAACTAGGAAACAAGGAATTCCCAAGTAACAGTCTATTTTACATGGATATGTCTTCATTGAAAAAGGAATCGTGGTTCAGAAATTACAACATCAAATTGAAATTGGAACTTCCCAAAATGCAAAATGAAAAATGCAAAAAACCATCAACAATGAAATAATTCAGAACAAACCCATCACTGGAAATTCAAGAATAGCAAGTACAAAAAAAAAAAAAGCAACTAAAACTCCAGCTAAACAATGCAGGAGAATAAGATTACCCGTCAGAGAAAACGGGGAGAAGATTAGCAGAAGCACCGACAGAGTAAACCAAATGGGGCGCCACCGGTGGGTGAGGTGACAAAGACGAGAACGCAGGTCGCCGGTGGGTGTGGTGGTAGAGAAAATAACTAGGGGAGAACAAATAGAAAGAGAGGAAGAGAAGGGGAAAATAACAAAATTGACTATCCTGTAGAAATGTCGTATAATAATTTCAGTTTTTTAATGTTTGTTTTATAACAGATATTAGATCTCATTCCCAATTAAATTAGCAATCCAAATACAATTTCATTTCACTTCTATTCTAGTCATTTCTTTTCTATTCACATCATTAAGAGAAGTTAAACTTCCATTTCACCAAACATAACCTTTATTAAGGTTTAGATTCACATCTTGAATGGGGAAGAATGAAGCCCTTTGCTTTTTTATGGATTTGTTCAACATTGATTCTAATTGATTGGATTATCAAATTTTAGATATTATTTCCTAAATTTTAATTATGCATGTGAATATATATGCAAATATGTATATTCTCTTATATAATAATACACTTGTACATACACATATTTTATTTTATTTTTGTTGTTGTTGTTATTATTATTTATAAAAAATTATTTATATAAATAGTTAATAAAATAATAATTAATAAAAAGGTTATTATATATAATCTAAATATATAACTGTGGATGAAAAAATATTTTATTTGATGATTTAAAACAATAATTGATTGAAACAAAAATTAATTAACGATAGCGAATTGAAAAAGATCTAGTGTTTACTAGATACACTTAGTGCTGCGAATTGGTAAAAAAGATTGACAATCACTCTGCAGCGTCAGTTTGGCCTTTCTCAATGCATATTAATTAATTTTATATAATTAATTAATCTTAGTTGATGCAAAAATTCATAATAAATCAATAACTTTCATATAGGGATATAATGAAAAAATACATATAAAATTAATGGGATTTTTTTAAATTTTGGTGTCAAATTTAAAAATATTTAAAAAAACGGTATAATAGTAAAATTATTTAGCATTTTAGAGTATTTAGATACAGTTTTCTAACAAGTAGGATCTACTAAAAAAGACGCAAAATCTACATAAAAAATGGCTGAATATTAGCTACTAAATAAAATTTATTTGCAAAGCACCTTTTGATAAATACCAAATTACTATCTGAAATAAAAAAGGTGGGTTGCATGAAAAAGAAATAAAAAGATAGGAGACAGTTAAGATTGAAAGTGACAGACTGAAAGTTGAAGCTTATATAGGGAGGAGACGCAGACGAAATTGAAAGAGAGGCACAAACACTGAATGAATGAAAAACAGCAACATTACTTACCGTTTTCCAGCAGGAGCGAGCTCCAGACAAAATCTTGTGCAGAAAATGGCAACCCATTCTGCCATTTTTCATCATGTAGGATCAGCAGGATTCAAAGTCCATAAAAAAAAAGGAGAAAGCATGAGTTGAAAGACAAGACATAAAGGCCCGGTATTCGATCGAACTGATGGAACATCCTGTCCCATCTAGTCCACTGACACAAACAAACACTCATACCTTTCATCTGCTTTCTATCACATCGTCGCATACCTACTCTAATGTCAGTTATTACATCCAAAGATACTCAAATATCCCTCCCAAAAAACTTTTATAAATAGCCTAAAAAATAAAAGGTAAAGATGTGAATTATCTGAGTCTTTCTTTCTAAACACTCTTTTTTTAAAAAGCTATTAACTTAAGATTTAAAGTGCTAATACCCGAGTCTGATCGGATACTCCTTCTTGCGGGTTTTATTATCCGATCAAATTATCAGCTGTCAATTCTCCTTACAGATAAAGACAAATTTTGCTTTATCAATTATGATTTTAAAAATTGAAAGTTATATTTATGATGTAATCGAATTAATTAGCCATTGAAGTCAGTTTCAATTCAATTTTTAAAATTAATTTAATGGTTTTCGGGCTTTTTTAAGGGGGGAAGGAAGAAAGAATCCTATCAAAATATCAGTATCCCTCCGTAACAGGATAACGAACAGCCCGCCAAAAAGAAAAAATATATATCGTTTCCATCCCCGTCCAGCAATTTTTAGAAGCCCTTTTTTCAAAATCCAGAATCTGGAAGGAGTTTCGCTGCAGCAATGGCTTGCACTGGAGTGCTGGCCTTTGTATATTCTCCTTCTAAGGTATGCAAAACCACCTCTCTTCCTTGTTCTTTACATCACTCTCCCTCTACTACTGCTACTGCTTCTCTAGTTAACGAACACCAACTAGATAATGCTGAAAATAAAGCAAACAAATTTACTTATAGTAGAGCTTCACCCTCAGTCAGATGGCCTCACCTTAAACTTTCTGAGTCTTCTCCCCATACCCAATTCAATGTTCCTTCCCCCTCAGCCCCCCACTTCTTTGATGAATTGCCTGAATCGAAGAGCAAAGAAGAATCCAGTAGTTTAGGTTCTATGGAATCTTTGGAGGTTGATGATGAGACCCAGGAAAGATTGGGGAGGACTAGTAGAACTAGGGTTAAGAAAATGAATAAATTGGCTCTTAAGAGGGCCAAGGATTGGAGGGAGAGGGTGAAATTTTTGACAGATAGGATATTACAATTGAAACCTGACCAGTTTGTGGCTGATGTATTAGATGATGGGAAGGTGCAGATGACACCTACTGATTTCTGCTTCGTGGTGAAGTGGGTAGGACAGGAGAATTGGCAACGTGCTTTGGAGGTTTATGAGTGGTTGAATTTACGCCACTGGTATTCCCCTAATGCAAGATGCTTGCCACTATTTTGTCGGTGGTGGGAAAGGCTAATCAGGAGGCACTGGCTGTGGAAATATTTACTAGAGCAGAGTCCTCTGTTGGTAACACTGTGCAAGTCTATAATGCCATGATGGGTGTGTATGCTCGGACTGGTAGGTTCAATAAAGTCCAAGAACTGCTTGCTTTGATGCGTGAGAGAGGGTGTGAGCCCGATCTTGTTAGTTTCAATACTTTGATAAATGCTCGGTTGAGGTCTGGTGCAATGAAGCCAAATGTGGCCATCAAGCTTTTAGATGAGGTGAGGAGGTCTGGCCTTAGGCCTGATATAATCACTTATAATACTCTTATTAGTGCTTGTTCACGAGAATCGAATTTGGAGGATGCCATTAAGGTGTTTGATGATATGGAGGCACATCATTGTCAACCTGATCTTTGGACATATAATGCCATGATTTCAGTTTATGGAAGATGTGGATTGTCCAGGAAAGCAGAGCAAATCTTTAAGGACTTGGAGTCTAAAGGGTTTTTTCCTGATGCTGTGACATATAACTCTTTGTTATATGCTTTTGCAAGAGAAGGCAATGTGCATAAAGTAAAAGAGATTTGTGACGAAATGGTGGAAATGGGATTTGGCCAAGATGAAATGACCTATAATACCATTATCCACATGCATGGAAAGCAAGGTCAGCATGACCTAGCATTGGAACTTTACAGGGGCATGAAGTTATCAGGTCGGAGTCCTGATGCTGTTACATACACTGTTTTAATTGATTCTTTGGGGAAGGCAAATAAGATGGCAGAGGCTGCTAGTGTGATGTCAGAGATGTTGGATGCAGGGGTTAAACCAACTTTAAGGACTTACAGCGCTTTGATTTGTGGGTATGCAAAGTCTGGGAATCGAGTGGAGGCTGAAGAAACTTTTTATTGCATGCGAAGGTCTGGAATTAAACCTGATCAACTAGCATACTCGGTCATGATAGATATCTTCCTGAGATTTGATGAGCCAATGAAAGCAATGAAGTTATACAAGGCAATGGTTTGTGATGGTATCAGTCCTGATCATACTATTTATGGGGCGATGCTTCAAAAACTTGCAAGAGAAAATAAAGTGGAGGAAATTGGAAGATTAATTCGAGATATGAAAGAACTATCCGGTATGAGTCCACAAATTATTTCATCTGTTCTTATCAAGGGTGAATGCTATGAGGATGCAGCAAAAATGCTGAGGCTGGCCATCAGTAGTGGTTGTGAAATTGACCATGAAAATTTGTTGTCTATGTTAAGTTCATATAGTTCCTCAGGAAGACACTCTGAAGCACTTGACTTGCTTAAATTCTTCAAAGAACATGCTCCGGGATCCAGCCAACTGGTAGCTGAAGCTTCAGTTGTTACATTGTGCAAGGCTAAACAGTTAGATGCTGCTTTGGAGGAATACAATAATATGAGGGAATATGGTCTAGTTACTGGGAGTTATACCATTTATGAATCCTTGATTAAGTGCTGTGATGAACATGAACTCACTGCCGAAGCTTCTCAGATATTTTCAGACATGAGATTCAATGGAGTCAAACCTTCCCTCTCTCTCTACTCAAGTATGGTGCTCTTGTATTGTAAATTGGGGTTCCCTGAAACTGCTCATTATCTAATTGATTTTGCAGAAATGGAAGGCTTATCAGTTGATAATGTCTCCCTTGGACTTGCTGTTATAGAGACATATGGGAAACTGAAGCAGTGGCAAAAAGCAGAAAGCTTGGTGGGGAGCCTCAGACAAAGATACACAACTCTGGATAGGAAGGTCTGGAATGCTTTGATACATGCTTATGCGGCTAGTGGCTGTTATGAGCGAGCCAGGGCTGTTTTTAATACAATGATGAGAGATGGTCCTTCCCCAACTGTAGATTCCATCAATGGTCTTTTGCAAGCTTTGATCAATGATGGAAGATTGGAAGAGCTTTATGTGGCAATCCAGGAGATGCAGGATATGGGTTTTAAAATCAGCAAAAGTTCTATTCTTTTGATGCTTGATGCATTTGCAAGGGCAGGCAACATATTTGAAGCAAAGAAAATATACCATGGAATGAAAGCTGCTGGTTATTTTCCTACTATGCATCTTTACAGGATAATGATTGGATTGTTATGTAGGGGAAAAAGAGTAAGAGATGTTGAAACCATGATTTCTGAGATGGAAGAAGCAGGATTCAAACCTGATCTTTCAATATGGAATTCTATGCTGAAGTTGTACACTGGAATTGATGATTTTAGGAAGACGACTCAGATTTATCAGCGGATTAAAGAAGATGGACTTGAGCCAGATGAGGACACTTATAACACTTTAATTATAATGTACTGCAGAGATCATAGACCAGAGGAAGGTTATTCACTGATGCACCAAATGAGAAGGGTAGGGTTGGAGCCAAAATTGGATACCTACAAAAGTTTGATTGCAGCATTTGGTAAGCAACAGTTGGTGGTGCAGGCAGAGGAACTCTTTGAAGAGTTACTGTCAAAAGGATCTAAACTGGACCGCTCTTTTTATCACATTATGATGAAAATATTTAGGAATTCGGGAAATCACCCAAAAGCTGAAAACCTATTGAGCAAGATGAAAGATGCTGGGGTAGAACCCACTATTGCCACAATGCACTTACTTATGGTGTCTTATGGCAGCTCCGGGCAGCCCCAGGAAGCTGAAAAGGTGCTCAATAATTTGAAAGAAACAGGTTTAAATCTCAGTACACTGCCATATAGTTCTGTCATTGATGCGTATCTTAGAAACAGAAATTATGATGTTGGAATTCATAAGCTCACGGTGATGAAGGAAGAAGGTCTGGAGCCAGATCACAGAATATGGACCTGCTTTATCCGAGCTGCTAGTTTGTCTGAGCACACACATGAGGCTATTACCCTTTTAAATGCTCTGAAAGATTCTGGGTTTGATCTTCCAATCAGGTAGTCATTAGCTGTTAACTGTTATTGGGGCTACAATCTTGTAGGTACATATTATTATTAAGATTGAAATTTTTGTCTGATTGTTTCTGATTAATTATTTTTTGGTAGGCTTCTAACAGAAAGATCTGAATCACTAGTTTCAGAAGTGGATCATTGTCTTGAGATGCTTGAAACCATGGAAGACAATGCAGCCTTCAACTTTGTTAATGCTTTGGAGGATTTGTTGTGGGCATTTGAACTTCGATGCACTGCATCATGGGTTTTCCAGTTGGCTGTCAAAAGGAGCATCTATCGCCATAATGTGTTCAGGTGAGTAGTGACTTATGATAGACTAGAAAATGAAGATTATCTTTTGTTCATTCATTGTATTGTACCAAGATTATTTTGCAGCTGTATATGGAGATGAAATAATCTCATTTGTTGAAATTTAAAGAAAATATGGGTCTGAAAAGAGAAAATACTTATTTTAATGCCAAATTAGAAGCAAACGCCTAGAGTAATTTCTCTTATAAGTTTGTTTTCACTTTGCACAACTTTGCTTATGCCTCATGGCCTTCTCACTGCAGGGTGGCTGATCAGGATTGGGGGGCAGATTTTAGAAAGTTGTCAGGCGGTGCAGCTCTTGTTGGTCTAACTTTATGGCTTGACCACATGCAGGCAAGTTCTTTCATGCACTTGTGGATTTATTTGCTTGCATAAATCATATGCGAAGCATGTGCTATTAGAATTTAGAGGAGGGTGTGTGCTTTTATCTCTGTCTGTGAGAAAAACATGTAATTCCTACCTTTTCAAAATTATTAACATCTTAAGAATCGTAAGGTGCTCCATATTATAGTCTTTTGCTATCAAATTTTTAAGTTCGTACAGCACTTTAGTCTCCATGATTTCAACAATCATCTATCTTTCAGGTGCCTGCACTCCTTCCATTTGATGCTTATAGCCTTTAAGCGCTTCATGAGGAAGACCTAAGCACAACGTCTCTGCTCAATCTATTAATGCATAATTTTGTATCTGCATGTGTGCATGCTCAGTGATTTAATATGTTTCTAGCCACCCCCTCCCCTCTTTTTTTTTGTGTATAAATCTTAATTGTGAATTCCTAATGGTGTTCCGCTGAGTACAACAACAGTCACAAATTTTGGCTCATTTATCTCCTTTTGACTGATAATATGGCAGGATGCATCCTTACAAGGATATCCAGAATCTCCCAAGTCAGTTGTGCTGATAACTGGAACAGCTGAATACAACATGGTTTCACTTAATAATACCTTGAAGGCATGCCTTTGGGAGATGGGTTCGCCATTTCTTCCCTGTAAAACACGGAGTGGGCTCCTTGTTGCTAAGGCACACTCTCTCAGAATGTGGCTGAAGGATTCCCCTTTTTGCTTGGACCTTGAATTGAAAGATGCTTCAAAGCTGCCTGAATTAAATGCGATGCAGCTTATCGAGGGATGTTTCATTAGGCGTGGCCTTGTTCCTGCTTTTAAGGAGATAAATGAGAAACTTGGTTTTGTGAGGCCAAAGAAATTCGCAAAGTTGGCTTTACTATCAGACAACCAAAGAGAACAAGCAATTCTAGCTGATATAGAGGGGCGGAAAGAAAAGTTGAAAAAGATGAAGAGCAAAGTTGTGCTTAGGAGGAACAATGTGATGAAGAAAGTAAGAAAAAGAAAATTCATTAGGCAAGCCAGGCTCTCAAAGCCTGAGGAGATTAAATCAGATTATCAAACTGGGAAACGGAGTTTGCCCAAATAGAAAGATGGCATGATGGTGTTGAATTTATCTATATCATTAAGTGACTAAGGAATGCCTTGATTGGGGCTTATCACAGACCATATCTCATTCCATGCAGCTGGACCCGGAATAGGGTTTAATGTAAGCATCTCTTTTCCTTTATTTTTCACTGTGCGTTATTTTTGATCTTTTGCAATTGCGTTTTCCTCAATAATCTTCCCTTTTTGCCCCTTAAATATGCATGTAAACATGCTTTGAGGAATTCAGGAAATAAAATGATTTTTTGGAAAACAATATGGAAATCAAATATGGAGCAAATCCTCAGTGATGGAACCAGAGAAAGAAGGTTCTATTTTTCCCAATCATCCAGGTTCGAGCTCTTCAATTTGCAAACAGGAAAAGGGGTATCAGCAGCAGCTGTGATTGCAACATTCTGTCACTGCCATTATGATTTGTACAATGAAAGCTGTAGCTCACCACCTCTAACTCTAAGTACACTTTATACAGAAATGATATTGGCTCCATACTTTCATATATTGATTCAGCTTATTATTTTATTTTATTGAAAAAATAAATGTTGCATTAGTACAAGGGGACAAGGTAATCCTTTGCCAGCCTCCTAACGCCTTGGTTTGTAAGTTCATCGTGTCGCTCTTACTTCTTCCCCTCCCTTTGGTGGGATTCTCAGTGGTCAAAGAAGTTCATGATTTGCCAAAAGAGCATGATATAGGTACATGCGGCATGTCGTACATGCATATTTAGATTATTTGATTAAATGAATATATACGACGATTCAAATATATGCTTTTCTTTCAAAACTGCTAATTTACTATTTATTTATTTATTTTTTTCAAAACTGTTTCGTAATGCTCCTTTCATGCAATCCCACTTGAGGGGAATAACAATGCTGGCCGGTATGCGTATGAATAGTGTCATTTCACTAGAACGTTCTCCTCATCAATAAGTCTTACTCCCAGTTCAAAAGATATTTTTTTTCCTACAATATTTTGGGGACTTTTATATAGATAATGCATTTTGAAAAAGGATTTATAAAACTGGTGTATTTTAAGGACTATTTATGGGATTGGTGTTGTTTGAAAACCGTAAGAGGAGACTACAGGAAAAGAAGAGTGGGGCCTGCCATTGGAAGAATTCCGGTTGATGGAAACCGTAGGGGTTATCTACGGGATTGGAAGAGGGGGCCCGCGCGGCGGAAAAAATTTGGCTGATGAATCCCTTAGGGACTCTTAACGGGAATAGGAGATGGGGTCCACCTTCAATGGAGTGTTGGGCATTATTGGTGAGTAATTGGAAGCCTGAAACCATAGATAAGGAAAATGGGTTCAGGCTCTGAACCCACACCCGGGTACTATGGGTTCATGCCACTTTTCTGCTTTTTCAATCGTATAATTATAAAATGCTTTGAAAAAATATAATCCGGGCGTATATAGAAGGAGTACATTTTGCAAAAAACTTTACTTTGTAACAATTGTAGTAGATTGCAACCATTATAGTAGATTTATAAATAATTTCATTTACATTATTTTTACGTTTCACAATATCGGTGTACAACATAATATTAATATCAGAGATTTCTTAATGTAATTATTTATAGTTCGATACTTTCTATTTTAATTTTTAACATAATAATTTAATTTCGCATTTAATTTGATAAATTACTAGTAAAATTTCAATAAACAAAAAATATTTTGGCAATACTAGCCTAAAAAGCAAGGTATTTTTCAATTATAATCTGTTTATTTATTTGTAATTTATAATTAGATAAGTATGTGTTAATATATAAATATATACATATATATTCTCTTATTATTATGTAATATTTTAAAATATTTATAAATTACTATGACTAATTTTAATTTAATAAATTATCCTAATAAATAAAAAAATGTGAAAATTTAAATTTAATATAATATTTATTGTATTAATTTTATTTGATAGATGGTGTATACGTATTTAGCTCCAAGAGCCATGAGAGATGATATTACAAGAAAAATTGTTAGTCAAAAGTAGAATAATCTGTATAATTGCCGAGTTGAAAATAACCAAACAATATCCCAGCATATTATTATAATAAATAAAAAATTACAAGAAATTATCATGCAAGGATATCCCATGACTGAAGCGAAGATGATAGATGCGTTGTGCATGACAATTTCAATAATTTACTTGAAGTCTATTATGAAAATTTGGAATAAATAGGATGTAGGAAAATATCAGCAATTGGTTCATATATTTGTAAAAGATGTAATAAATATTAGTGAAAAATATTATTTAAAAGTCGAAGATACTATGCCAATAGATCAAAGAACTTATTGTAGGTGGTATAATTATAATATGTGGCCCAGATACTATGTTCATTAGAATGTAATGCTAAATTGTAGGGTTGTATTGATGAAATATTTATTATATTACGTTTCAATATGTTGTAATTATGTAAAGTAAATTAAGCATGTATAATTATAATATGTAATAATATTTGCATATTTAATATTTTCTCTTATAAATAGATAGAAAAATTATTATGTTAATAGTAGTAAACTTTATAGTATTTGACAATGAAACGTAATGGAAATGAAATTAATAATATTTGAATATAATGAAATAAATATATATTTTTTTGGTAATAGATTAAATTTATAAAACATAAAAAATTTTATAATTTGATTTTGACTTATAAGTAACTGGAAGATGGCGGTATATACTATTTTTTTTTTGCACACAGGAAGGCAAATAAGTTATGGATTGATAGGTTTTCAATATGACATATCTGGTCCAAATTTTATTACAAGGAGAATTAAAATTAAAAGTAAACCAACCCGTCCTAAATTGATCCACAAAATCCATGTTAAATTGGGTTTAGGTGTAAACGACGTGGTGTCCAAGATAATCTACAAGTGTCCAATGTACAATCGAGGGTCACTATGTTGGGCGTCGGTGAATTTGGTAGACAATGATACCATTGAGATAATATATGATAGTTTAAGTAAATATGAAGATAATAATTTGCTGGAATTAATTATTTTAGTTGGTGAAGGAGGTGCGGGAGCTAATCTACCAATGTATGCACCCAGTTATCAGTTGACAAATGATGAATTAAGGACGGTAAACTTTGAGGCAAGTGAACAATTCTATATGAATGATGTTGGTCCTAGTCAACCAAGGCAGTCACAAAGTCAACAAAAAATTGATTTGGCATGCCACCGAGTAGACATCGGTCAAAGTCAAAATATCGAATCAAGCCATCAACAACATTCGGTTAGCCACCGAGGAGATGGGAGTGCAATTCGATGTGATGGTGACTTGCTCGGAAGAAAGGGAAGTGAAAGCGCAAGCTATAGTCTTCAACAACGATTAGTTAGCCAGATCCCTGATTATTGTTTGAGTCAGGTAAGGCCGTCAGTTAGCTAGATGCCTGATGCTTCTATTAGTTAGCCTCGGCGGTCATTCAGTTGTAGGGTTGATAATTTTCTGACTAAATCCATTTTTGGTAGTAGATCAAGTAGTCGTGCAACTGTCAGAGAATCTATTAATCCATCCAGTATTAAGGCAAGTCAAACTACTTATTATAATTGTCAACGACGATCAGTTGCCTAGAGGCCAGATTCAATTCCATGTGAATTGAGGCCGTTTGTTACTCATCGAGATGGTGATTTACTTCGTCAATCCACATCCATTAACATTCCAAATGCACTTGCAAACGGAGTTCCTTGTAATAATCCAAATGTTGGTGACATTGTACATGCAAGTTCGATTGATTTGGGGGCCGATGATGATCTTGAAGACGTAGCTTTCACTACAAGAAAATTTTGAAATAACAACGAAAATTAGCAACGAAAAATTTGGTTGCAAATTTCATAGTTGCTATTTTTCGCAACGGAAATGATTTTCGTTGCTAATTCCAACCGATATAAGATTCGGTGAATTGATCAAAACAGTAACGAAAATTAATTTTCGTTGCTATTTTTAGCAACGAAAAATAATTTTCGTTGCTATTTTCAGCAACAGAAATCACAATTTTATTGCTATTTTTAGCAACGGAATTAGTAATTCAGTCACTCTTCCGTCACTAAAATATTGTTGATTATTTATAAAATTACTTTTAGTTTTTCAATGTGTGTGTATATAATAATAACAACAACAACAACTCAAATTTCATATAGAAGATAGCCAATTTTACATAGCTCTATTAAAATTGATTTACATATATAATAATAATAATAATAATAATAATAATAATAATAATAATAATAATAATAATAACAACAACAACAACTCATATTTCAGATAGAAGATAGCCAATTTTACATAGCTCTACTAAAATTGATTTACCCAAATTCATAATAGCTAATGGCATGCAAGAGATTAAAGAAAAAGAAAATATATATTCATTCTCTTGCCAATTCAGATGACGTTTTAGGCATCATGGAAGGCTATAGTTTATACCAATTCAGATGGTCTCTAACCAATCAATTAAAGCACTTACTGGTTTAGACAAAAAAAGAAGCAAAAAATAGTTGTAGTTTAGATGAGGTGGCAATCATATCAAGCAAAAAAGTTAGAATGGAAATATTACTTTAACCAATAATGAAACTATTCATATAAAAGTTTACTACAAATTATCATTCCTACTTCTAATACTTAGATACTAATAATGTTATAATATCCTGTGGGAAAGGAATAACGTGTAACATTCCTACTGAATCAATAACTGTTCATTTAAGTTATAAGCCGAAATTTTTTATTGACCAATTAATCTCTTAATCACAAATTCTTATACAAAATACATGTTCCCAAATTAAGTTTGCCACTGACCAATGACCGTCCAATTTTACAAAAATTCGGCAATATAACGTCTTAAATATTCGTTTAACCAACATGAAAATTCAAACAATTCACAACCCTTCAATGACATAACAATTCATAAACAACCTATACATGCATTCCAAATATCTACATTCATACATACTGATTTAAATCCATCTCATGACTAATTTCATACATACCCATATAACAATATACCATCTTGATAAATAATTCTTCACTACTTCACTACAATTTTTATCTCATATATATATATATATATATATATATATATATATATATATATATATATATATATATATATATATATATATATATATATATATATATATATATATAATTTTTAAACTATATCACTCATTTTTCAAATTTACTCCTTCGAGTACTATTGCTCTAAACACTTTTCAGTATCTGCATGCAGTAAACACTACATGCTGAGCATTAAATATACTCAGTAGTGATTATGAATTGAAGAATTTTTCAAACAAGTATAATCGCAGTAATTATACTAAATTTAATTCATTTCTTATCAAAGCACTTTTCAATATCTTTAACATTATTTTTAAGGTATTACTAAAATTTTATCAAATTTTTCACTTTGGTCCTAAACCTTTCAACTATTTACTAAAATATCATTTTGTCAATTTAATTACAGAATTACCATTACTTTTCATATTTTTACTATTTAATTGATTTTTGGCATATATAGCAATTTATTAGGCTTGACTTTGACTTTTCAGGTAGAATTTCTTATCTAATCATTTGGATATAATTAACAATTCATTTGATATTTTACACTATCAACTGCCACTAATATGATAAATTCCAATTCAATTCACAATTTTTTTCAATTATTTACAAAATTATCCTTTTTACACTTTTATTACGGTTTTGCCATTGGTTCTTTTATTTTCACTTTGACTTTATCAATTATTTGCCAAAATATAATTATTAATGCTTTTAACATTCAATACCAAGTAATCTCATTACTTTGGTAAACTTTCAATTAAATCTCTACTCTTCTATTTTATTACATAATGTCCCTTTTTACACATTTTTATTGTAAAATTGCCACATTGATTTTTTAGTTGCAAAATTATCATTAACCTGCTCATTTTTACTTTTCATTTGTCTTTTGGCCTAAAAAATTTCTGTTCAATACTTGTTTGAACTCTTTATGCAATATTTCATTTTTGGTCCTTAATTTCTCAATTAATTATAAAATTGCCCTTTTTACTTAATATTTACAGAACTGCCATTATCTTCACTGATTTTCATTTCTAACCTATTAATTTGCATACAATTTACTTATTGGTCCTCATTTAAACATTTTTATGTAAAATTACATTTTAATCCCTATATTATATAAAAATCCATTTTTAGACTATTCAATCATTAATTTACCGTTTTACTCTTGTAAATCATTTTCTTATCACTTTTGCTCATTAAGTGCAATCTTTGAAAAAATTACAATTTTGACCAAAAACTTTTTATTTCTTTCAATTAGGCCCTTTTTCACTTTTAGCTTTCTTTTTGCATTTTTAATTTATCCTCATTATAATGCTTCTAATATAATCTCGACATAAATTTCTCAGGTATGATATACGGGACGTGGACCCCACAGGGCTACCAGACAAACTGAGAAATGATCCCAAACGATCAAGTCTCATAGATCAGATATCAAAACAGACAGATACTATGAAGATTAGAGATTCTACCATAGCAAAGTAAGTCGTTATGACTTGCATCGCGGTATAGGATGTCCCTATGGTTAGCCAATTATATCATAAGCAAGACTTTCAGTCTGACTATTATTAAGGGCGAAAATCACTTACTTTCAAAATGATTTTTCAATTTCAACAATTGTAATTACTTTTAAATATTTTTCAGATTTTAAAATAATTTTAATTACTTTTTGAAAACAGTATCTTTTATCAGTCAATTTTCTTTTTGCACTTTGACTGTTCAATAGTTTTATCTTTTCTATTTTTTTGACAGTCATTTTTTCAATGCTTTACATGTAGTTTATGAATTATGTCATCAGAATTTACTACTTTCTCATTGATTTATAAATTATTCCTTAATAATTCAGGATTTTTACTTTACGCTTCATTTCACCTTTCAGACTTTTAACAGTTTCTTACTTTTTTTGGTCAGTAATACGGCTGTTCAGAGTTTTTAATACTTTTATATGATTTCTGAATTATCTTACAATAATTCACCATTTTTTATCAAATTATGAATTATTTCTCAATAATTCATTATGGTCACTTTACACACTAAATTTTTTTACTGTCTTTTTTACATCAATAAACTAGTCGGTCAATCTTTTCATTATTTTCGGACATATTATGAATTATGTCAATATAATTTAATATTTTTCACTTTAATTATGAATTATAACTCAATAATTCAATAAATTTATTTTGTACATATTCAAATATTTTCTCTAAAATATTCAAATAAATTCTATAAAAATTTATAGGTACATATTTTACTTGTTTTATAAATTATTTCAGCATGATTCATCGAATTTACATTGTACACGATTGATTATTTAAAAATATTCAAATAATTTTTATAAATTCTCTAAAAATTCATGGACATGTTGATTTATGTTTATTATCATTTTAAGGCATAAATTATCAAAAATACCCAAAATATACTTTTTTTCTCTTAAGCATCAATTCGACCACTAAAAGAATACCATCTTACAAAATCATTCCAATCAATTTAAGCTTATAATTAGGCATATTCAAGATCCCCTTTCATTTTTCTAAAGTCAATTTCAATTATTCATACAATTTCATAATTTTCTCTAAGTTACATAAAGAAAAATTTTGCTAAATCAAGGAAAATTGGAGGATTTCATAGTCACATACCTTTCTTACTTCCTTTATCTTCCTTAGGCTACTTTTTTCATGCCTTAAGCCTTAGAGAATCATCCATCACCATGAACTTCCATAAGAGGCCAAAATTTCTATCCAAAGAAACACTAAGATATCAATGATTTTAGCTTAAATTGACCTCAAAAATGGACTCTAGGCACCTAAAAACCCTTGTAGACATCCTTAAACAAAATTAAATCCTTGAATTTTACATACCTCAATTTGATCCCTAAGCCTTTCCTACTTGATTTCTCTTGCTTTCTTTTCTCAAATCAAAGGATAGAGGCTAAGATATTAATCTAGGGAGGTAAAATCACATCTAGGAAGCTTGGATCAATAGAGAAGGAGAGAGAAAGCTTGAACAAAAACTTAAAGAAAGCAACAATGGTGGTTTCGGCCTTGAAGGGAGAAGAAGGAGCTGAAGAAGATAAGGTAAGCCACGAAAATATCTTTCATTCCTCAAATTTTATATGGGTCTTAGGTGGATTTGGCTTGGTTCAACCAAAACCCACTCACTTAAGGCCTAAAAACCCATTTTTAAGCCCATAATACAATTTCTTACAATTCTCTCACTTCTCAAATCTAAATCACTTCAAAATTAATTTCATCATTCTTATCATATAAAAAATAAGCTGTATACAAAATTTTAGCTTAATCTGAGTCAATTTCTTGTCCAATTCAATCAAATCGGAGTCAATTTATGGTCCGATTCGATAACTAGCGGTGTCATCAAAAAATTTACTTTTTAATACTAAAATATTCTACATGAAATTTTAGTGAGATCTGAAAATTTTGGCAATTTTTGAAATTTATTTACTATTTTTTAAATTTCTGTCAAATCTACGATCAATCGATTACTATTTAAATCGAAATCATTATTTTTCGACTCCGGAAGGTACTATTCATAACGCATAGAGGGCAATACAAGCACATGAAGAAAGAGGCAGATCCTCAGCAAATTCACTAACTTGAAGACAAGTATTTAACTTCTTTGTATCAAGAAAGAACAGAATCGGAGCAATTTTAGATCGAAGTTGATAACTTTGAATTCACTTGACCATAAAACAATCAATAAAATTAGAACCTACATTCTAATATATATATATATATATATATATATATATATATATATATATATATATATATATATATATATATATATATATATATATATATATATATATATATATATAATGTTACAAGTAAAATATCATGTCTCCCTGAATTAATCCCAATTTTTTGCTACATAATGATCTCAATAGAGCTTAGGCAAGTAAATACATAGAGAACACGATAACAATAGAAAAAAAAAGTCTAAAATGAAACATTAGTAACTTGATGACTTGTCGTTCTTGTCAGCATCAGCTCTCTTTCTTAGTTCCTCCATTATGGGATTCTCTGGGTTGATCTCTATTGTCTTCTTGCTTGACATGTATCTATTCCATACTGTTGTCCCTCAATGCTTAAGCTCTCACGACTCTCCATATTTGTTGTCCTTAATTTCTCAATTCCTTTGCTAGTATACATTAATAAGCAATGAAAATGGGGCCCCCTCTCTCTCAAACGACCACCTATGGCAAAAATGTTTCAAGATGTTAGGTAGCCAAAATGTTTTTTAACTAAGATACATTTTCAAGTCTTCTGTTCTCCTTAGGACCCCTATGAACTCACAAATAGGTGCCCCAGATCGTATAACGTCCCATGATCTCACTGCCCAACCTTTCTTAGGGGTGCGAAAAACCTGTAATTTAACCAATAGAACTTTTGAACATACAAGCACTAAATCAAAATTGACATTGAAGGGTTCATTCATCAGTCAGGTAAATTGAGACAATAATGTAACCTCAAAACGATACTTTAGTCCTCTCTACGATGTACGGTTGCACAAGTAGGTCCACAGCCACAATTTGGACCACACTTGGAGACAATAGCCTTTGCCTCAATCAAACTGGTCATGAATAAATCAAAGTGTGTGAGTTAAAAAACCACCAAATAAAATTTAGCCAAAAAAGTCCTCACCAAGCAACTTTGAATAGCACACACCTGCCACCATCCTGATGCACATAGGGAAAATCAGAGCCATTAAGCTTAGCACAAGAACATGTACGAGGATCCACACAAGCTTCTTTGCAGTAGCATCCAATGGCATTCGTAGGGATCTTTATATTATTTGAAACTTGAATAGCCTTGCGGTACGTGAAACCTGATATATTTTGACACCAAAAAAAGCCAACATTGACATTTGTGTTAATATACAAACAAAAAGTAAATACTTATGCATCAAAAGCAACATTTTGTTCTTCAAGATTTCTATTTATCAGAATATAGGCCCAACAGCATAGTCCTATTAAAGGAGAATAAATTGTCTTTGCCCAAAGCAGTTGTTGGCCTCAAACTTGCAGCCCTTAAAAATTTGAATTAATTAGTTGATCCCAACCCTCAACCCTGCAGCGTCTTTGCCCAAAGCAGAGGACATGCACATGAATGGCAAGGTGTAAATTTAGGTTATGCATTGTGCATGATATATAGCGGTTCATGTAACATTTGCTACACAACTGGTTCTTGAGATGCAAAACTTGAGGAAAGAAAAACTCTTTGCATACTATACTTGGGACAATACTTTTTCTTTTTATTTTATTTTTCCATTTAAATTCACTGTGAAGCACTTGAAATCCTGAGTCCACACCTTGATTTACATCCGTTTGCCATTGCACCACAATGGCCTAGAAACTAACTGAATAAAAAAAATGATGATTATTTCAAATTCTAGTACAACTTATATTTTTCCATCTAAAACATAATTACTGAAATTAAATGATAAGATAATCAGATTAGATTAAAATCTGTAATGTTCCAGTGAACTTTCTGCAGTTGATAAAGGAAACTCAATACCTGGAGCACCTAGATATAAATACACTCAATCATGTACAAGAATCAGACAGTAAATTTGGATCATCAGCAGCACTGGGAAGAATTTAACTCATGCTTATAATTACAATGAAGATGAAATAGTATTAAGAAGTGAAAAAACAAAAGTAATCAAGGTAAGCACCTGTCAAGGGATACATCATAAGTTGGCTTCCTATCATGTTCTCTTCTAAGATAAACAAATTAATAATTGTATGAATAATCAACTAACTCCAGTTATCAGGTTGATTTGCCATTTTTTCTTCTTTTTGCTTCATGATTCTATGAATAATCAACTAACTCCAGTTCATTCATTATCCTTTTATTGCAAAAATTAATAAAAATAGTACAGCAATGCAAATCCCAATAACCACAAACACATATACATACAGCAATCCAAATCTCATTTACCACAAATACATATTCAAAGTATTATGCATATGTAATTTCCTAAACACAAAGAAGAAAGAGTCCCAAGCTGACGTTTGACTTAAGTATACATATTTATACATGGTCTATTATTTCAGCAGTATTAATTAATTATTTAAGCTTTTTATTTAGAATAAACATGTAAAATAAAAAATAAAGAAAATTGAAGTTGGATATTAATTATTTATAGATGTTATTTTCCTTTTCATCATTAAATAAAACATTATATGAATTGACTATAAAAATTACCCCATATTTATCCTTAACAAGTAGGAGAAGGGTGCTAAGATAAGTAATTCAAGTATTAGTAAGTAAGATGCTATATATATATATCAGTATTTTTTTTTATAAGCTGCAAATTTATTGATAGAAGAGAAGTTAACAGCCACGGAGAACCAACCAAAGAGCCTAACTACAGCAGGACACCACCAGAAAAAAAGAGAACAAAGCAACCCCAAAATAAAAGTTCCGCTAAGCCTAAGAAACAGAAACAAGCCTGTCCATCAAAATAAATGGACTCAAGCCCCTAACATCAAAACAATGCAAAACCACAGGGAGCTGCTACCACCGCTTTCACCAGAGCCTATGCGATAAAGCGCCATGCCTCCAGCAAGGAAAAAAGCCCAAGCAAAAAAGCCAAAAGAATGGAAACAAGAGAGAAAAGCTAGACAAAAAAGTAAGAGCTGAGAACTCAGCTCAGCCACTGAACACCGGGAGTCACAGCAACCAGAACAGCAGTCACGCATGAGCAAGGAGTCCCGAGACACAGGAAGGCTAAACAATCAGACCAATAGAGAGAGAAAGCCTAGCAATCCATTCTACTTCAGACATAACAGCCAGCAATAACCAATCAAACCAGCAGTACCAACCAGTCAAAGACGAGAAAGCCCCCATACACCAAATGAACCGTAACCGCATGGGCTACCCGAATTACAGACTCCTCAGCCTGATGATGAAGAAGTTCTGGACAATTATAACGGGGGATCTAATCTACTGGGAAAGAGGAAAAGAAAAACAAAAAAAAAAACCCGTTCTTTTTATTTTTGTTAGCCACTGGAGACCATCAAATTGAAGAGGAAAAAGAGAGGGATAAAGAGAAAATTCGAAGAAGGCTGCTGCTGAAGAACATGACAAGGAGTTATGGGAGAAGAAGAAGGCTGGAATATATATCAGTAATTAATCCAATTGCAATTCAACCAGTTCTTGTTAAAGTAAATGATGAAAGTATAATTAATTCCATTTTTGAAGCTAACATGATTGAAGTTTCAACAAGCAATGAGGGGGAAAACAGACTGCAGCTAAACTCAAGCCACTAACCTAAACAGATATATCCATTGCTGTAGATATGAGGATGCAGAGGGGCTGGTGGGATAAAAATCACCTTCAACCAAAGCAACAAAATTAGAAGCTCTAAATTGATTCAGTTAAAACAAAGAATCAGTTATAGTAACAAAAGGAAAGATAAATAAATATTTGAATTCAGGAATCCCTAAATCACTAACCTGTGGTGCCTCCCTGGAGTAATGCTCAGGGAAATCTACTTGAAGCTGAAAAGTTTCATTTGCATATAGAGTTCCAGGGGCTCCATGAACTTCTATCACCCATCTACACGCACACAAAAAGGATCAAAATCCGTTTAAGTTTATCAGTGACTTTGTGCTTGAAACCCGCTGAAGGATTCAATTGCCATTCAGTGAGCTCTTTTTGCAATCTATTACAAGCGTAAAAGATGCTTTTTCTATAAAGAGAAATGATTATCAACTAACTAATTCCATGGCCACTAATAAGCCTTTTTGATCGAGATTAATGGACTATATATACATTTTCTATAAAAGTAGTGAACATAATTTCACTTTAAGCAAGAAATTCATTAAAATTAAAGGAGAATAAAGTTAAAGAATAGTATACAAAGCATCTTTAGGAGTAAGGCCTAACCCTTAAGCTTTCTCTTTTTCCATTTGCTTTCTTGAAGCTCATCCCGCCACTTCAGCTCTTTATATGTTCTTTATCTTTTTTTTCTTCACATTGACTTTGCTGCTACAACCACAATCTCATTGTTTAATTAATCTAATTAAAAGGCTATTTTATTCTTTATTTTTTTTCCTTGCAAAATTAAACAAGAAACATCAGGATAGAAAATTTGAAAAATGAGGATGTATAATGTCAATAATTGCATATACCTGTTGCTCAAATACTGCAGAATCAGGTTGGTTACTCTGTCTGGTAAATAATCGCCAACACACACCACATTCAACAAAGTCAAGTGGCACTCCAAAAATGGTTAGATTTAGGAAAGGCCCAAATAAACTCCCCAAAACTCCATTGGAGACAAACCCACCTATACCTCCTACACCGACAAAATAGAAAAAAGAAAAAATGGAAATTAAAAAATCATTTAAAACAAATAACCCAATTGAGAGAGTAGTTACAATTAAACTGTCACTGCACAAGTTCAGAAATCAAACATAATCTGTAACCTTACTTCACATAAGAGAAACTTTAGAATCTCACAAGCAGCCAAGAGGGTGACACCAGTGAGTCAGATAAGAAGGACTACAATGCCGCCAGTGACCAGTGAGTCAAGTGAGATGAGAGCGGCCCACTTTTACCCTTTATGATGAGTTAAGTGAGTCTTAGATTGAGAGATCTAACCCCAAATAAACAACAAAGAAGAAAAAACAAAAGTTAAAGACAAACAAACTTATCGAATCAAAGGAAATCAAGAAAAATAAAATAACAGAAAAAGAGAAAATTGGGAGACAAATAAGTATCTGTTGGAGATTTGATTCAAAATCTGTTGCATGAAAATGTTGATTAATTAGTTAGTTTGTTAGCTATGAGTTAGGAGTAATTTATGGCTTTTACTTAGTCAAAATGAATAACAGATAGTTGCTGATTTTTCTCATTGGTTGTTTCTCGTTAGCCTACAAATAGGCATTGTTTATTGTCCTTTTGATATGAAGAAATAATAACAGTCCTCTGTCTTCTTAAAAAGAGCAGAATTTCTCTTGTTTTCACTTTTTCTTTACACAACTGATTTCCTCTTGAAAATTAACATTTGGTATCAGAGCCACCTTTGGGCATTTCGACATAGCAAATAACAGCAGTGCAGTGAATGTAGCCCAACCTTCCATGCCAATTTTCCATGGAGATAATTATCAGTTTTGGAGCACCAAAATGAAAACGTTGTTCAAGTCACAGGAATTGTGGGACTTGGTGGAAAATGGCTACAATGAGAAAGACGAGGAGACCAGGCTTAGGGAAAACAAAATAAGAGATTCGAAGGCTCTTTTCTTTATACAGCAAGCTGTTCATGAATCAATTTTTTCAAAAATTGCAGCAGCCTCAACCGCAAATGAGGCATGGACAACCTTACAGCTGGCTTTTCATGGATCATCTACAGTAATCACGGTAAAGTTGCAGACACTTCATCGTGAATTTGAAAATCTGCAGATGAAAAATAGTGAATTAGTGCAGGATTTTATGACAAGGGTTGCAGCAATTGTCAACCAGATGAAGTCCTATGGAGAAGACGTCTCTGAAAGCAAAGTTGTGCGAAAAGTGTTACGGAGTTTAACTCCAAAATTTGTCCATGTGGTTGCAGCCATTGAGGAGTCTAAGAACCTGTCCACCTATTCCTTTGATGAGCTGATGGGATCCTTGCAATCTCATGAAGCAAGAATAAAGAGAAGAGAAGAGAAGACTGATGAAACAGCATTCTAAGTGAAAGGAGTGGGTTCAACATCGAAGGAGCAAGAAAAAGGTGCAGGTCGTGGGAAAGGCAGAGGTGGATTTCAAAGAAAAAATCACAATCAAGGCAGAGGAGGCGGCAGAGGATCTGAGCATAGATCAAACAACAACAAAGGCAACATCCAATGTTATCATTGCAAGAGATATGGGCATATGAAAGCAGAATGTTGGTTCAAAAACAAACAGGCAAACTTTGCAGAAGAAGTCGGTGAAGAGGGCAGATTGTTCATGGCATATTCAGACACATATGACACACAAGCTGAAGTGTGGTTTATTGATAGTGGGTGTTCAAATCATATGACCAGCAGGAAGGAAATCTTTAAAGAGCTTGATGAAACTCAAAAGAAGGTAGTCAAATTGGGTGATGACAAAGAGGTGCAAGTGGAAGGAAAGGGAACAATAGCTCTTAAAACTAGCCAAGGTAAAACTAAGCTCTTACATGATGTTCAATTTGTTCCTAACTTAGCACATAATTTGCTGAGTGTTGGACAACTTATGGCTAGTGGATATGCTATTATTTTTGACAATGATGCATGTGTGATTAAAGATAAGCAATCGGGACAAACAATTGTCACAGTTCAAATGACCAAAAACAGAATATTTCCATTTGAAGTCTCCACTTTGAATGATTTTGCATTGGTTGCGGGAGAACAAAACGACTCCAAATTGTGGCATCTACGATATGGACATCTGAATGCAAAAGGGTTGCAACTGCTGGAAAGGAAGAACATGGTCCATGGATTACCAAAAATTCAATCTTTTGATTTATGTGAAGGCTGCATCTATGGCAAGCAAACCAGGAAGTCTTTTCCTACCGGAAAAGCATTAAGAGCCACAACATGTCTTGAATTAGTTCATGCTGATCTATGCGGTCCCATGAATACTGAATCACTTGGTGGAAATTATTACTTTCTCTTGTTCACGGATGATTTCAGCAGAATGAGCTGGGTATATTTTCTGAAATTCAAGTCTGAAAAATTTTAGAATTTCAGAAAATTTAAAGCACTGGTAGAAAAGCAAAGAGGAACAAGTATCAAAGTACTTCGCACAGACAGAGGTGGTGAATTTTTGTCAAAAGAATTCATTCATTTCTGTGAGGAGAATGGAATTCAAAGGGATCTGACTGCACCATATACGCCAGAATAGAATGGAGTTGCTGAACGTAAAAATAGAACGGTGGTGGAGATGGCAAGGAGCCTGATGAAAGAGAAAGGCATACCAAACCAGTATTGAGCAGAAGCTGTTACAACAACAGTGTACCTGCTGAATCTATCACCAACAAAAGCCGTTCAAAATATCACTCCATATGAAGCTTGGAAAGGGACAAAACCAACTGTGAGTTTTCTGAAAATTTTTGGTTGCATTGCTTATGTTTTAATTAATGCTCAAAATCGCAAAAAATTAGATGAAAAATCAATTAAATGTATTTTTGTTGGTTATTGTACCGAGTCAAAAGCATATAAATTGTATAATCCTGTAACTGGCAAGACAATTGTCAGTAGAAATGTAATTTTTAATGAGGCAGCCAGCTGGAATTGGAGAATTAATGTTGGGGACGAGGAAGCTCAGCCCCAAATTCCATTAATGGAGGAAGCAAATTCAGCCCCAGTACAAACTAATTCAGCAGCGGTTACTCCAAGCCATTCTACTTCAACTCCAAGCAGCTCAGCAACTACTCCTAGCAGCAAGAGTTCAAGTGTATCTTCAGATGAGTCACCACCGAGGAGACTTAAATCACTGAAGGAGATCTATGAAACGGGGGAGTTTGCACTAATTGTTCCAGATCCTACAACATTTGAAGAGGCAGCGGAAAAGGATGAGTGGAGAAAGGCAATGAAAGAAGAACTTGAGTCCATAGAAAATAATTCAACTTAGGAACTGACAAATCTGCCAAATGGAAAGAAAGCAATATGAGTAAAGTGGATATTCAAAACAAAATGTCATGCAGATGGAAGCATTCAAAGGTACAAGGCGCGTCTAGTAGCAAAAGGATTTTCACAACAGCAAGGGATCGACTACGAGGAAACTTTTTCACCTGTAGCTCGATTTGAAACAGTAAGATTGTTCTTGGCATTGGCAGCTCAATTCAAATGGAAGGTATATCAATTTGACGTAAAGTCAGCTTTTCTTAATGGTGAACTTGAAGATGATGTTTATGTTTCACAACCAGAAGGCTTTGAGATTAATGGGCATGAAGATAAAGTGTACAAGTTGAGAAAGGCTCTCTATGGCCTAAAATAGGCTCCAAGGGCCTGGTACAGTAAAATTGATGCATTCTTTCATGAAAATGGCTTTGAAAGAAGTCCAAACGAGCCTACTCTTTATCTGAAGAAGCAAGGGGAAGCTGATTTTTTAATAGTATGCTTATATGTAGATGATATAATCTACATGGGGTCAAGTTCAAAGCTTATAGAAGAGTTCAAGTTCAGCATGATGAGCACCTTCGAAATGACAGATCTGGGACTGCTGCACTATTTTCTTGGATTAGAAATACAACAAGATGAAGATGGAGTATTTGTTTCCCAAAAGAAATATGCAGCAGATTTATTAAAGAAGTTCAACATGTCAAATTGCAAGATGGTGGCTACTCCAATGAACAAGAACGAAAAATTCAAGAAAGAAGATGGAGAAGCAGCAGCAAATCAGAATCAATTTAGAAGTTTGGTTGGTGGGTTAATATATTTAACACACACAAGGCCTGATATTTCTTTTTCGGTTGGGGTTGTGTCAAGGTTCATGAGCAATCCATTAAGAATACATTATGGAGCAGCAAAGAGGATCCTAAGGTATATTGCAGGCACAATCAATTATGGAATTTGGTACACTCATGTAACAAATTTCAGATTGGATGGATTTACTGATAGTGATTGGGCAGCCTCATCAGATGACAGAAGAAGCACTTCTGGAAATATGTTTGGGCTTGGATCAGGTGCTGTCACTTGGTGTTCTAAGAAACAACCAATAGCAGCCTTATCAACAGCAGAGGCAGAATATGTTGCCGCTACTACAGCAGCTTGTCAGTGTGTTTGGCTTAGAAGGATGTTATGCGATTTTCACCAGAAGCAAGAGAAGGGAACTGCACTTTATTGTGACAATGTTTCAGCAATTGCAATGGCAAGGAATCCAGTTTTTCATAACAATACAAAGCATATTCAGCTGAGGTTTCATTTCATTCGTGAGTTGGTGGCCAAGGGAGAAATAACTTTGAAGTTCTGTCCTACTGACATCCAAGTTGCTGATATCTTCACCAAAGCCTTGTCTAGTCACAGACATGCTTTTCTTAGAAACTTACTTGGAGTGTGTGATTTTGAATCAAGGGGGAGTGTTGGAGATTTGATTCAAAACCTGTTGCATGAAAATGTTGATTAATTAGTTAGTTTGTTAGCTATGAGTTAGGAGTAATTTATGGCTTTTACTTAGTCAAAATGAATAACAGCTAGTTGCTGATTTTTCTCATTGGTTGTTTCTCGTTAGCCTACAAATAGGCATTGTTTATTGTCCTTTTGATATGAAGAAATAATAACAGTCCTCTGTCTTCTTAAAAAGAGCAGAATTTCTCTTGTTTTCACTTTTTCTTTACACAGCTGATTTCCTCTTGAAAATTAACAGTATCTTTAGATGAGATTGAAAGAATAGATCGACGATTTAGAGTAGCCTTGATGGAGAGCAAGAGAGAGAGAGAGAAAGAGAGGCATGAGGCACAAAAAGGCAAAACTGAAAGAAAATCGTAGCTTTTATACGTAGGCCTAAGTAAAATTAGCAACGAAATTCAATTTTCGTTGCTATTTTAGCATCGTTGCTATCTTAGCAACGAAAATCTTATTTGTTGCTATATTTTGAGAAAAAAAATTTTCATGAAGGATTTTAATTTAGCAATGAAAAATTAATTCCGTTACTATTTTCTTAAATTAGCAACGAAATAAATTTTCGTTGCTAAAATAGCAATGAAAAATGAATTCCTTTGCTATTTTAGCAACTTAGCAATGGAATCGTTATTTCGTTGCTATATTTTGAGACAAAAAATTTTTCTCGAAGGATCTTAATTTAGCAACAGAAGAGTAATTTCGTTGCTATTTTCTCAAATTAGCAACAGAAAATAAATTCTGTTGTTAAAGTTTGCCCCAAATTTTTAGTGCCACCTACTGGTGCTTAATTTAGCAACGAAAAATGAATTCCCTTGCTATTTTAGCAACAGAAATTGAATTTCGTTGCTAATTTTTCTTTCAAATTTTTAGCTCTAACTGCTAGCGCTTAATTTAGCAACTGAAAATGAATTTGTTGCTAAAATAGCAACAGAAAATGAATTATGTTGCTAAATTTCGCCCCAAAATATTGCCACCATCTTTTACCACCCTTTTTAGCAACAGTATATAATTTTCATTGCAAAATTTTGTTGCTAATTTTTGGTGCCACTAGTTCCCACCTTTTTTAACAACAAAAGACAACCATTGTTAACTCCATTGCTAAAACCTTACACTTTAACCAAAAATAGCAACGAAATTTTTTTCGTTACTATTTAGCAACAGAATACTAATTCCGTTGCTAATTTAGCAACGAAAACTATTTCATTGCTATTTTGACATTTTTGTAGTGTTTGAACAATGATTATTTGTCACCTGTTGATGATGTTGAGGCCAAAACTGCAGATATGGATGAAGAAACTGATGACTCTGAATTTGGTAAAGGCGATGAATCTGATTGTACCCAATATGCTAGCTCATTAACATCAGTGCATGATATTGGAGATACAGGTGATGTCATCTTTAACTTTCCATTGGAGCATTATTCACAAATTGACTTTAATGCATCACAAGTTGATCTATCTGAAGGTATTCATATTCAAACTTGGGATGGTAGCTCGGAGTTATCGAAAGGTTTGATTTTTAGTAGCACGAATGAAGTAAAATCATGTGTTAAAAAATACTAAATTATGAGAAATGTTGACTTCAAGATTGTTAAATTTAAGCCAAAATATTGGGTTATAAAATGCGCAAAGGCTAACGATGGATGCAGTTGGAGGTTGAAAGTAGCAAATAAAGGAAAAAGTTCATTTTGGATAATCTCACGATATCAGGGGCCCCATTCATGCCTTGCCAGCAATCTTTCAAAAGTTCACAGACAATTGGGCTCACAAATCATTCGTAATTGCATCATAGGAATGATAAGTAAACAACCGATCCTTCCTATTGTGTTATTATTATTGAGATTAAAAATCCATTTAATTTTGAGGTGTCGTATCAAGAGGCGGGGTACGAGAAAATGCAAGCCTTAGAGATCTTATTTGGAAATTATATTGAGTCATATGAATTTGTGCTTACTAAAATTGAGGACCCAACTGTTAAGCAATTTAAAAGTGTTTTTTGGAGTTCTAAACCCACCATAGATGGGCTAGTTCACTGTAAACCGATTTTGTGTATCGATAGAGCATTCCTGATAGGAAAATTTCAGCAAGCACTTCTGATAGCTAGCTCTTTCGATGGTAACAATATGTTATTTCCAGTTGCATTTGCTATTGTGGAGTCAGAGAATAAATCCAGTTGGTCCTAGTTTATGACTTTAATTAGAAAGTATGTAACTCAACATATCGGTATAACGGTTATCTCAGACCGACACGCTAGTATCATGGTAGTCTTCCAGGATGGAAAAAGTGGTTGGAAAGAGCCTTTAGTGTTTCATAGGATATGTTTGTGCCATTTTGTAAGCAACTACTATACACACTATAGGAAACCAACAATAAAAGATTTACTTTATAAGGCTAGTAAGCAACCCCTATTAATATTATTTTTTCGAATATATATATATATATTTGCATTATTATACTTCTAATATAATTTAATATACTCGATCAGGGGCTCAATTTCAAAAGCATAAGTTCAAGGATAAAATGGATGAGATTAAAACGCTTAACCAAGATTCCTATAATTGGACGATGAGGGTACCATTAGACAGGCGAACATTATCTGAGGATGATAGATATTGCTATGGTCATACGACGACAAACATCACAGAAAGTATAAATAGTGCTCTTAAAGGTGTTTATATTTTGTACAAGGCGTGGAACGAGCTGTCGTGGGTAATTAGTTAAGGTCTTGTTAATTGCTCCCAGTGCACCTAGAATGGATTTTGATGTTAAAAGAATATCCCTACCTTGACTTGATGATGACAATGCCATATCATTATGGAAAATCCTTTCAGCACCATCAACCTGCATAAATTTAAGTTAAATATTTAAAATATGTCACCATACATAAAAAAATCATATACAATTTTTTTTTCTTTTTCAATGATGTAATAATCATACTACAGCTACATAAGTAGCTCTCGTACGACATATCCATTGTCTCGTTCTTTGGATATACCTGTAACACCCTTTACACAATTCTAAGTCTGCATTATTATTATTATTAACATTTCTACCACTGTTAATTTGTTATTTAATTTGGGAAAATCCGACAGCATGACAGCTTAATAGTAAACCAATGGCAATCATAGAAATAGTAAAGATATTTTTCAATAGAGAATTATTTTTCCTCTTTCTTGTTCATATCTAGCATAAGTATTTTCAGTTTATTGTTTTCCTAACAAATAAAAAGCAATGGGAGTAACATATAGAAATAATCTGATTGATCCATCCAGTTCTGTTGAAAAACAATTCATTTTAGAAACCACAGAGAACAAGAACCAAAAACAAGAGACTATTTTCCCTTGTATCAAGTAGATTTCCAAAAGATAGTCATTAAGTCACGATGTTCCAGTTTAGACACTCTCATCACATGGAAAAATGATATGTGTAATGATTGTAAACAGACCTGGCGGAGAAAAAATTTACTTGAAAGAGATGGATCAGCCAACTCAACTAAACCCGCAGCCAGCACATCAGCAGACCGTTCCATCTCCTGCGATGGGCAATTACAAAAATGCATCAAGGGCATTCAAGCAAATAAATCTAAATGGAAAGTTTAAACCTTCAAGCAGAAGCAGATTTTAAATCTTCCTAACAAGACATTAGCAAGTAGAAGAAAACAAATCAACTCATGGTGGCAAAATGATCCATTTGGAATGAATCAAACAGAATTTAGAAACAAAGGCAATCTGGAGGCATCATTACATAGGTAAGAAAATTAAATATGCTCTTTTTCCCATCAAAATTGGTAATTACTCTCTATTGACCACAGAATAAGTTGCCAGTCCCCTAGAAAACCATGCATATGTAAAATAATCCACTTCCCTAGTCATTAAAAACTAAATTGCAAACAACAAGGTTTTTGCCCACATAAATGCATCATAGTACATGGGTTGAATGGCTAAAGTAAAATTGCATATGCAAAAGAAATCCCACTTCTTTAAGTATTGAACCGTCTAGATATGTTTTGGTGTGAACATGGAAACATCCATCCTTTTTGGTCTCTTGCAAGGAGTGCCCCCGCATTGCTTTTGAAATCGTCATCAATCATTTTGTGAAAATGAAGCACAAATATCTAAGATCATCCAAATGCACAAGCAAAAGACATCAAGATGGATATTTTTAAATTCACTCATAACATGATAAGCATTCAAGTAACTGAGCTTAACTGAATATCAAATAAACAATTGCAAGATGTAAACTGTATATTAATTGCCAAAATCATAATGACATTCAACTAAAGCTTCAAAATTCCATGACCCATTTAACACAATAGAAATTCAACCTATCCCTTTTCTATAGTGGATACATCAAATTGGGAGTAATTGGCACTAATAAGATTGCTATATCTTATTATTTAAAAACAAGCAACAATGCAGTTGATGTAGGCCAACTGAAGCATGTGCAAATATTTATATCAATTTACACACACAGAGGCAAACATTTATATTACACATACAATAAATTTCTCATTAAAATTTAAAATTTATTTAACTAAATTGACGGAGATAAGTTCAGTATCCCATACCTATATAGTGTCAAAAATCAGCTTCAATCTACCTATTTCTGTCCTCGCCGGACCGATCACCTGTGCTTCGCCGGATCCTCACCAGAGATGCACGGTCAGTGCCATAATGGAGTTCACGCCACCCCAAGCTTGCCGGCGGTGGTCACGCGCCTTTACGCCGTCCCGATCCACCGAAAAACACACTGAAAAGTACCGACTACCACACTTCCTATCTCTCTAATGCCGGCAAGTGGGAAGAAACGGAGGGCACAGAGAGAGTCGATTTGCCGTTGGGAAATCTCCGGTGGTGTTCGTGCCCTTAGCCGCCGTCGTCGCTCGCCGAAAAAGAAGAGAGAAGCCTCGGTGAGAGAGAAAAAAGAGAGATAGTGGAGCAAAACAAATTAAAGTACCTCGGTGACGGAGGAGCGATGCCGCCAGTGGCCGAAAGAGGGAGGAAACGCCGGTAGGGAGATCGCCGGTGGTCTGCCCCTGTTGACTGGCCCAATCACCCTTCCCCTTCAAACCTGCTTCTCTCTCCTCTCCCTTCATCTTTTCTTTCTTTTCCTTTTTTTTATTCTTATCCTTTCTAATAAAAATAAAACCCAACTTTTTTTCTCCACTAACTCCACTGGCCCCGTTATATATATATATAATTTAATTGAGTGAGTCAACTTTCAATTGGGTCTTTGCCTTGCACATACGACGTGTGTAGCAGACAAAGCTATATTTGAATATGAATTATTAGCAATATTATAATTGTTATTTTTATTATGATAACAGGAATAATATAAGATTAGCAAGTATTTAACACTTAATTGAAGTCAAGGCCGGACAGTAGTTGGGAAGTAGTGGCAGAATCTCATTGTTAATGAATCAAAATTGAAAAGGCATAAATGATATTTTATCACTTCAAATTTTGTGTGTTTCTATGTTTTATCTCTATATAGTTATTACCTTTTAATGCGTTTTATTAAATTTTTAATTATTCTTAATATTAGTCAAGTATAAATAGAAATTCATTGGTTGAATTAGTTTCATATTTTCGAATTTGAGTTTTATAAATTGCGTAATTAATATTTTTAAATTTAATTTTATAATAATTCAAAAAAATAAATACCTAATTAGCGTTAAGCTAATTTTATATTATTTTATGTGATATGTCAAAATTCAACCTAATGTGGTCCAAAATAAATATTTTATGTTATATTTAAAAATAAATCAGTGCTATATATATTTTTAAAATGGATTTGAACTTTAAATAATAAAAAATACAAGTCGTATGGATCGAACTTATCACATCAAAATATAACAAATTTTTATTTAAATATTCAAAAAATATTTTGTATATATAATTAAAAATAGGAGTATAACTAAAATATATTAATTATTTTACATAAAAAATTATATATAATTAAATTGAAAAAATATCTAGTCTAGGCTTTATTTTGAAACAATAATATTTTATAAAAAAATAAAAAAATAAAATTTTAAACATTTAATTAAATATAATAATAATAACGACGGATTACCGACGGAAATGACCGTCGCAACCATTCATATTTCCATTTCCCAATATTCCGTCGCTATTTCGTCGGTACATAATGTGCAAATATGGTGCCATTCTTTACCGACGGAATATCCGTCGGTACATAACAAAAATACTAATATCTTTACCGACGAAATATTTCGTCGCTATATCGTCGTTAAAAAATGGCGCCACAATTTCCCGCCAAATGTACCGACCATTTTCCATTTTAGTCGCTAAAACGTCGCCATTTTGCATTTTTTTAATTTTTACCGACACATTGTTATTCCGTAGCTAATCCGTCGGTAATATCTGCTTTTAGCGACGGATATTTTTTCCGTCGGTAAAATCAATTTTTTTGTAGTGATCTGTCCCTGCTTGCAGTCACAATAAACTACACGCTAAGTAACATAGTCGCTTAGTGGTAGATACATTTACATAAAAGTTCACTTACTATATTCTATGTATTTAAATCAATAAATTCATTAATAAATTAATGATTTTTCAGATTTCATAAATTTCAAATTTATTCTCCTTGTGTCATAATTTTCTCCTATTTGGCTCAAAACTATTCTTTTATATCTAATTTCACAATTCTACCATTTTAAGTCAAGAATTTCTATTATACCCTTGAAATTTGACATTTTCAATTTGGACCCAATTTTGACTTTCTCATTGACTTTTCTCCAATATAGCTAATTTAACTCCGATTTTGATCCGATCGATTTCATTTGATTTTTATTTGCTTTAATTATACAAATTACCCTTTGCTCCTTAAAATTTTTCTTTAGGTGGGAAAATTACCGTTTGATCCTTGTAATTTTTCTTAATTATGGTTTTGCCCTTTTTAGTCAAGTTACCCATCTTGACCATTTTAACTACATTTTTTACCACAGTTTGACCATTTTGCCTTCTGTTAATCACGTAATTATATTTTTACCCCTACTGAACATATATACCTTATTTTTCACCTTATTTCATTCTTATTCACATTTTTAATATTTTAAGGGCTGTAAATATCCATTCTTCACAGTTTCATGTAAAATTACCATTTTTTTCTTAGTTGTAGACAGTAAGAAAACTATGAACCGGATAAGCGGATAAGCAAATTCAATAAATGGGAGCAACTATACCACTACGGTACGATGCTACTCCCCAGTATATCAGTATAATTAGCCGGATAACAGTGCAATTTTACTCTTTCAGTACAGTAACAGTAGAGTGACAGTAAAAAAATAATACAGTATACAGAACATCGCGGGATAAGTGTCCCTATGGCTAGCCATACTATCCTAGGGTCTTGGGTTACCCACTGAACACTAAGGGCACAATAAGTTATTGTATTTTCTTACTTTATTTTATTTTTACATCGTTCTACATACCAACCACACTATGTTAACATTATCATAATTTCATTTCTATTCATTCAAGCTCATTAACTATACAATTCACAATTATACACATATTATTACAAAAATATAATTAAAACATGGCATTATATACATGTACACCATTCGACCACTTAAGGACCTCACACTTACACATTGTTTTATCCTTCCTTTTTATGCCATACGCATTTCTATATGCCTTTCAAGCATCATTATAGTATAATACACTTAGTTTACCTTAAATTTCTTATGATTCATAAACTTTCACCATTATGTATACATGTACATAATTAGGTACAAGATTTATTTTGCATTCTAATAAACTCCATTACATTTCTCATAGCTTAATTCATTTAATTATTATCAATTATTCAATAAAAAGTCAAATTACACTAAGGTACACTAAGGTACCATATTCAACCATCAAAGTCCTATTAGCTTCCACTTTCACCTTTAATTCATGTTTTTAATGACTTAATTCACCATTATATCAAGTCATATTAAATTATTTCACCATTTCATGCAATTTCCCATAGTTACATAATGTAAAAATCATAGAAATCTCAATTAAATTGGTGAAATTGAATGTAGATTGTATCCACTAACCTCAATTAGGCTGTTCTCCACCTAATCTTCCTTTTTCTTTCCTTTTCCTCTTTGATTTCTTTCTTCCTCTTTGTTTTCCTCTTTGAGCCGAATTTGGAAGGGAGAAAAACACATGATTAATGCATGTTTTTCAGCAATTTAAAATCACCACTATAATTTTCTAGGCCAATTCTACATGCCTATAAAATTTCCCCTTCAAATTCCACCTAAAACTCAAGAAATTACAAAATCTTAACTTAGGATTTTTGACTTAAATCCCTAAATTCTTGGCCTCCTTTTGGTAGAAATCATTTTTCCAGGTTGAAGAGGACGAATTTATGAGTATTAAGTTGTGATTAGAGCTTGTGATTTAAAGAAATAAAGCTTGAGATGAAGAAAAATGGAAGAGAGGCAACAAAGAGAGGGGTTCGGATTTTGAAGAAAACGAGGAGGAATTTGCAAAAATTCTGGGATGGTTTGTAGATTTTAATGAGCTATTATAGGGTTTCTTTGAGTGTACCAAATGAAGGGCCAAGATTCAATCATTCCTATTAGATCCAAGGGCCCTAATTTTTATTATTTATTGGCCATACATCAAACTAGGCTCATCCTACTGTCTTAAGCTCACTCACACTTGATCGTAACTTTATATTAATGTCTCATATATCTTTTTATGGTCAAATTCTCTAGTTTGACCCTTCAAATGACCCGATCTCGGTTTTATACCCCGAAATATGAATTTTCGTTTCTAATATCAGATTGCCCTGAAATTTTTCAGCAAGTGTCCTTACATATTAAAAAATGTTTGGTTAAAATTTTAGCCCATTTCGATATCGTTTCGGTATATTTCTGACCCCAACAGCCTGCATAGCTAAGACGAAACCCGAAATTTCAGAATTGTCAAAATTACTATTTTTCAGTTTCTAGGGTGTATTTACATTATTTACATGTTATATATGAAATTTGGAAGAAATCAGAGATCTCTAGGTCCCTCAAAGTTTTGGTCAACCCTAGGTGGACTCGTAAAATTTTTCTATATTTGCCCGTTTAGAGACCTATTTGATCCCAGTTTCTCTTCAAATTATACCATTAGACTCCGTTCAACCTGTGCTTTCATTTCTTAGTCTCAAGTTACACTGTCCATCGGGTCCTGATGGAATATGACATGGTATGATAATCATGATAGCACAGCGGAAAAATAAAATTTTTTTATCATGCATACCATTCATATCCAAAACTAGGAACGAAAACATGCAATTTTAGAGTTTTGAAACTTACAATAGATGATGCCTTTTTATTCTTTGATTTTGTGATGTCCAGCAACCAAGATGCCTTTATCCACCTTAGATCTTGATCACCAATGCCAAGGAATAGCCTTTTTCGCTAATCCCTCTATTTTCACACACACAATTGCACCGACGACTTAAAATCGAGATTGCTAGCTCTCTTTTTCGGTATTGTGTAATGGTTATAGTTTGAAGCTATAAAATTTGATTTTGTACTTCTCTTAGGTTGCTATTACTACCCAAGATCGCAAGAGAATGAGGAACTATCCTTTCTCCTTGTGAAAATTGGCTAAAAGAAATTAATGAGAGAGAGAGAAAGTTCACGCAAAACCTAGAATCAAATTAGGGTTTTTCATGCCAACTTCAATTCCATTAGGGTTTTATTTCTTTTTAATATATATACTTATCCTTTGGCAAGTCTTTAATTTAAATTCAACTATCCTAAGATAATTAATCCAAACTCTATCACTTCCTAAAGATAAGTAATATATTTTGAATTAAACTCCTTTGAATTTAAAATTCAAATTTGAAATAAAACATAAGACATTTAATTAAATGAAATCACTTAATTTAAATAAATGACATGTGCCGAAATTCCTTGATTTCCCTCATGGAATTTCGGCCACTTCATTAAATATATAAGTGATTTAATTTAATTTAAATTCCTTTATGCTTTAATACTCAATTAACTTAATTAACACAAGATAATTAATTAATTGAAATTAAACCTTGTGGGCTGAATTTCTCTCTCTCATGGACCAAGGCCCAATAGCAATTTTATAACCCATTACATACATTAATTTGACTTTAATTAAAAGTCCAAATTAATGTCCAATACTTAATTTAAGTATTTTAAGCCCAATGCTTTGTGTGCGATCCTATAGGTCCATTTAATGTTGGCAATGAATTAATAAATTAATTCAAAGGCTATATATATTCTCTAGCAAGATATTATAGCATTCCAAATTAAATGAAAATGCATATGGCATTTAGTGACCTAATGCAATTTTGCATAGTCCCTTACCCATAAATATCAGAATTAATATAAGGCATGGAACTAGTCATCCTTATATATATATTAATTCCTTTCTTGATATTCCAGTGACACTGAACTCTCAGATAAATAATGATTACTCATTATTTCATCTCGGTATGGCCATACACTTCTCAGTTCACTGATCAAGTGGCCGATGATATTTTCTCTCTTATTGAGAGGGGTAATCCCTTCACTTCTCTCATGCTCTCTAACATGAATTAATGCATACCCAATCATACCCGTACTTGTCACTCTGTTACGAGTACGTTAGGTGTATGTCAAAGTACACAGTAATTCATAAAGAGTTTCGTAGAGATTTCAGGTCTAAGAACTCCGATACAAAACTTGCATATGAGAAACACTTATGACTTGTACCATGTAGTGTTCTCATGAGCGGATCGAATCCAGATACCATGTTCTTTAACATGTATCTATGATCTCTGATTGACACTCTTGTCCTAATGATCCGTAAGACAGAACTCATAATATCAGAGAGATCATACTAGTCTTAATTCATTTGTTATTCCCATAACAATGACTGACTAGGGATATTTAGAATGAAGTCTCATTTGTTTCAAGGTCTTACAATCCATGTGCCTCACACATGATAACTTAAACCGAAACGACATTCTTAGATAGTTTTATCAATTGATATGCACAGGAATACAAAAGATAAAACTAATGCCTCATTTTATTAATTTCAAGTGTTTCGTTACAATGCATTAGGGCTAGGGCTTACACTAACAATCTCCCACTAGCACTAGTCCCAATTGGGCATAGTCCTAAGACCGAATGCTCTCAAATGAGCTTCGTGCAGATTTGGACGTAACTGTTTCGTCAAAGGATCTGCTAGATTGTCTTCACTTGATATCTTGCTAACCTTGACGTCCCCACGATCAATGATTTCTCTGATCAAGTGGTACCTCCTGAGTATGTGTTTGGATTTCTGGTGTGATCGGGGCTCCTTGGCCTGTGCTATGGCCCCGTTGTTGTCACAGAAAATTTCTAATGGATTTAGGATGCTTGGGACCACTCCTAATCCAGTAATGAAATTTTTAATCCAAACAGCTTCTTTTGTAGCCTCACTTGCTGCAATATACTCAGATTCTGTAGTTGAGTCGGCAACGGTTTCTTGCTTCGAGCTTCTCCAGCTGACAGCACCACCGTTCAAAACAAAAACAAACCCATATTGCGATCTAGAATCCTGAGTGCTGGTCTGAAAAGCAGCATCGGCATAACCTTGTATGACGAGCTCTTCTTGACCACCATACACCAAAAAGTGATCCTTAGTCCTTCGCAGGTACTTCAGAATCCCTTTTACAGCAGACCAGTGCTTCTCACCAGGGTCTTGCTGAAACCTACTGGTTATACTCAGTGCATGAGCAACATCCAACCTAGTACATAACATAGCGTACATGATAGATCCAATACCAGATGCATATGGGATTATACTCATGTTGTCCCTTTCCTCTTTGGTTTTAGGGCACTGTTCTTTAGTCAAAGGAACTCCCAAAGCCAAAGGTATGTACCCTTTCTTTGAGTCTCCCATACTAAAACGCTTTAGTACTTTGTCTATGTACTTTTCTTGACTTAGTCCCAAGAGCCGATTCGATCTATCTCTATAGATTCGAATACCAAGTATTGTCTCGGCTTCACCTAAGTCTTTCATTGAGAAACATTTTCCCAACCATTGCTTAACCTTTTGCAATGTTGGAATGTCATTCCCAATGAGAAGGATGTCGTCCACATATAGGACTAGAAATACTATTATGCTCCCACTAACCTTCTTGTACACACAAAGCTCATCATCGTTCTTGATGAAGTCAAATTCTTTGACTGCCTCATCAAAACGAAGATTCCAACTTCGGGATGCTTGCTTTAATCCATAAATGGATTTTTGAAGCTTGCAAACCTTTTTAGGATGCTTGGGATTGACAAAACCTTCAGGCTGTGTCATATACACATCCTCAAGTAAATTTCCGTTGAGGAAAGCAGTTTTGACATCCATTTGCCATATCTCATAATCATGATATGCAGCTATGGCAAGCAAGATCCTAATGGACTTGAGCATGACTACAGGCGAAAAGGTCTCGTCATAGTCTACACCATGAGTTTGTCGAAAACCTTTTGCTACTAGTCTACCTTTGTAGGTCTTATCAGCTTTGAGTTTGAATAGCCACTTGCACTCAATTACCTTAGCACCTTTCGGTGGATCAACCAAGGTCCAAACCTGGTTATCGTACATTGATTGCATCTCGAATTTCATGGCTTCAAGCCAATTTTCCGAGTCTGGGCTCTCAATAGCTTCTCGGTAGGTAGTAGGATCCTCACAATCTACTAACTCAATAGTGTCACTGTCAGTGATTAGAAATCCATATCTCTCAATCTCCTGACGTACCCTACCGGACCTTCTAGGTTCTTATGTAATGGGTTCTTGTTCCACAACTGGTTGTGAACTTGATCCCATTTCCAAACCATCCTCTATAGGAGTTTGTGGTGCTTGAATTTCTCCAAGTTCTACTTTACTCCCACTGTCTTTCTTGAGAAGGAACTCCTTTTCCAAGAAAATAGTCTTGCGAGCAACAAATACTTTGTTCTTGGCTTGTGAGTAAAAGTAGTATCCCTTTGTTTCTTTAGGATAACCCACAAACAAGCAGACACTGGATTTGGACTCTAGTTTGTCAGATGTTAATTTCTTAACATGTGCTTCACAGCCCCAAATCCCGAGAAAAGACATATTGGGTTCTTTCCCAGTCCATAGCTCGTATGGTGTCTTCTCAACTGCTTTATTTGGAGTACGGTTCAATAGAAACGCAGCAGTTTCTAATGCATTACCCCAAAAAGAGATAGGAAGATTAGCTTGACTCATCATAGATCGAACCATGTCCAACAGAGTTCGATTTCTCCTTTCGGACACACCATTCCATTGAGGTGTTCCAGGAGGAGTGAGCTGTGAAATAATACCACACTCCTTTAGATGACTGTCAAACTCTTGGCTTAAGTATTCGCCACCTCGATCTGATCGAATGGCTTTTATACTTTTGCCAAGTTGGTTTTTTACTTCATTCTTAAACTCTTTGAATTTCTCAAAAGTTTCAGACTTGTACTTCATTAGATAGACATAGCCATATTTACTGAAGTCATCTGTGAATGTCACGAAGTAGCTAAAACCACCTCTAGCATGTGTACTTAAAGGTCCACATACATCAGTATGTATTAGTTCCAATAAGCCATTAGTCCTCTCGCCTTTTTTATTAAAAGGACTCTTTGTCATTTTTCCATTCAAACATGGCTCGCATGTATCATAAGACTCTAAGTCGAATGACCCAAGCACTCCAGTTTTATGGAGTCTTGAAATGCGTTTTTCGTTTGCATGTCCTAAGCGACAATGCCAGAAGTAAGTAGGGTTCAATTCGTTTGATTTAACCCTCTTTGTATTAATGTTGTATATGGACTCTTTGTTTTGTAAATCAAGGATATAAAGGCCATTTTGCAACATGGCATTGCCATAAGAAATGCCTTGGCGACGAATATGAGCATTGCCATTTTTAATAACAAAATCAAATTCATCATTATCCAAACATGAAACTGAAATAATGTTTCTGCTCATAGCAGGCACATAATAACAATTATTCAAAACAATACAAAGTCCGGAAGGTAAAGTGAGGTGATAGTCTCCTATCTCCATGGCAGCAACTCGTGCTCCATTCCCCACAAGGAGGTCCACTTCATTCTTCCCAAGTAACCGCCTATTTCTTAACCCCTGCACATTTGAACAAATGTGAGAACCACAACCGGTATCCAATACCCAAGTGGTAAAAATAGAAAGGTTAATTTCAACAACAAAAATACCAGAACTGGACGCCTTGGCTCCATTCTTCTTTTGTTCTTCCTTGAAGAGAGCGCAATTCTTCCTCCAATGCCCTATCTTGTTGCAATGGAAGCAAGTGCTCTCACTCTCTTTGAGTTTTGACGCCTTGGGCTTGGATTGTGCCTGAGGTGCACTCCCAACTGACTTGGGTTTTCCCTTTCCCTTTCCCTTTCCCTTAGCAGGTCCCTTCTTAATTCCCTTTTGAACCATTAGTACGGGATTGGTCTTTCGAATGTTTTCTTCAGCATTCTTAAGCATCCCATGAAGCTCAGTGATTGACTTGTTCATTGCATGCATGTTATAATTCATCACAAATGGATCATAAGCAGCAGGCAATGATCCTAAGATCAAGTCAGTGGCCAATTCCTTTGGCACTAGTACCTCAAGCTTCTCAAGAGTATCAAGATACCCTTTCATCTTGAGTACATGGGTACTAACAGAAGTACCCTCAGCCATCTTGCAAGAAATTAAAGCCTTTGTTGTCACGAACCTCTCGTGACGAGCTTGTTCTTGGAACATCTCCTTGAGGTGCACCATGATCGCATAGGCCTCTTGGTCCATAAATTGCTTTTGCAATTCAGGCACCATAGTGGCCAGCATCAGACAGGTCACATCATTGGAGTCGCTCTTTTTGGTCTCAAAAGTTTCCTTTTGAACCGCAGAGGCGTTCCTTCCTGGTTTATCAGGCAAGGGTGCATCCAAAATATATGACTTCTTCTCTTGCTTAAGAACTATTCTTAAGTTTCGAGACCAGTCTATGAAATTGGTGCCATTCAATTTGTCCTTTTCAAGGACCGATCGCAATGAGAAATTGTTGTTTGAAGATGCCATTTTCAATCTACAATAAAATTTAGCAAGATTAAATGAGGTCTTATTTATGATCCCACAAACCGAATTAATATCCCTTTAAATAATTCGCGTTAGTGATTTTATGTGGGCCAAGATCCACTTTTCACAACAACTTATTAGTCAAGCTGAGCTTGTACACCTAACAAGTTAAGTTACTTAGGTAGGAAAACTCCAATCATGTCTCGTACATGACTCTTGGATCAAATGGGCTAACATCTTAGGATGTTATAGCACAACCCATTTATTAGTTGCCTAGGTCCGGGCATCCCTTTCCATGATAAGTCCAACCTACATTCACAACCCATGCCTCACAAAGATAATCGGGCGCATCTAGGACTCCTAGTCTACGTGACCGATGATCGATGCCTTGACATGTTTCGAATTAGGAAGGCAACTTTGTGACTTACTATTTTTTTGGGATTCATTTTATTACGGCTTATATGGCATACGCTTTGTCATCCATACATAGCATGCACATATATATAATTGCATAAAGTAAAGCGTGACAAACATGGGCCCAAAAACCTACAACTAAGATTCTATACTATTACATAAGAATCTTCGAGTTGGGCTTCTCCACTCCGATGGGCTTCGTCTTGATTTACAAAGTCTTCAAGTATATTCTATTCTAAGAAATAAATGAAACTTTTACAATAAAACATAATGGCTCGCAGGCCATATTTAATTACAAAAACCCAGGGCCCATGAATGCACCATGCATATCCATTCATCACACCAAACTAGCAAATAAATATACTTAGCATTCATGGATAAAACAAAGTCCAATTTTTAATTAATTTAGCCAAGCCCATTAATGGAAATTGTGTACTTGAACCTTTAAGAGATGACCCCGTGACGGGCCTGGGCCGAAGCCCAATGGACTAAATCCTCTTATTGAATAAGTTCTCTTAAAAGCCCAAAACACAAACTAGTTAGATTTGTGCTATAAATCAACTCTAGTATAATTTCCAATTTTGCCATTTTTTTAATTTTATGTCATACAGCCCATAAACATAAAAAATGCATATAATATGTGCTAACATGAATTAAAAATAAAATCATGAAGAACACATATATAGTACACGGCATTCATGCAAAAACAAACAAACAACAAAAACTAGTTGTTTAATGCTTATGTAATGCCATAAAATGCACAAACATTTAAATCAATTTTATGAGTCATTTAATAATCTAAATAAGTCCATAAACATTGATTTAATATTCTGTACCATTTTAATCTAAATGTATTTTTACCATTTTAATCAAAACAAAACAAACAATGTTGATTAAACATGTAACAAACACAAACTAGACATAGTTTTAAGTGATTTTAAAATTAATCAATTAAATTGTCATGGACCAGAATTAAAATCAAATTTAAAACATGTCCAGACCTGATATTTAATCTTCAAAAATCACTTACAAACATCCCAAAAACGTTTTTACATTTAATTTTGAAAACTAGTTGTTAAACTAGCAATTTACATGCCAACTAGCACCTAGTTTCATAATTAACATGTACCATCAGGTATAAATAATTAAATCCGACCATTACCAGCCCTAATAACATCTTAGGACAGTATATTAACATGTCATATTAATTATAATACCTATCTAATCAATTAAAATCATTTTTACACCAAAACAATGCAAAAAACTCAAAACAAAAAAATTTCAGATTTGCATGTTTTCAAAATAACGATTTTTAATTAATTTTTTCATGCATCTAAAGCACTAAAATAAGCATGTTTAGGCTCTGATACCACTGATGGAATATGACATGGTATGATAATCATGATAGCACAGCGGAAAAATAAAATTTTTTTATCATGCATACCATACATATCCAAAACTAGGAACGAAAACATGCAATTTTAGGGTTTTGAAACTTACAATAGATGATGCCTTTTTATTCTTTGATTTTGTGATGTCCAGCAACCAAGATGCCTTTATCCACCTTAGATCTCGATCACCAATGCGAAGGAATAGCCTTTTTCACCAATCCCTCTATTTTCACACACACAATTGCACCGACGGCTTAAAATCGAGATTGCTAGCTCTCTTTTTCGGTATTGTGTAATGGTTATAGTTTGAAGCTACAAAATTTGATTTTGTACTTCTCTTAGGTTGCTATTACTACCCAAGATCACAAGAGAATGAGGAACTATCCTTTCTCCTTGTGAAAATTGGCTAAAAGAAATTAATGAGAGAGAGAGAAAGTTCACGCAAAACCTAGAATCAAATTAGGGTTTTTCACGCCAATTTCAATTCCATTAGGGTTTTATTTCTTTTTAATATATATACTTATCCTTTGGCAAGTCTTTAATTTGAATTCAACTATCCTAAGATAATTAATTCAAACTCTATCACTTCCTAAAGATAAGTAATATATTTTGAATTAAACTCCTTTGAATTTAAAATTCAAATTTGAAATAAAACATAAGACATTTAATTAAATGAAATCACTTAATTTAAATAAATGACATGTGCCGAAATTCCTTGATTTCCCTCATGGAATTTCGGCCACTTCATTAAATATATAAGTGATTTAATTTAATTTAAATTCCTTTATGCTTTAATACTCAATTAACTTAATTAACACAAGATAATTAATTAATTGAAATTAAACCTTGTGGGCTGAATTTCTCTCTCTCATGGACCAAGGCCCAATAGCAATTTTATAACCCATTACATACATTAATTTGACTTTAATTAAAAGTCCAAATTAATGCCCAATACTTAATTTAAGTATTTTAAGCCCAATGCTTTGTGTGCGATCCTATAGGTCCATTTAATGTTGGCAATGAATTAATAAATTAATTCAAAGGCTATATATATTCTCTAGCAAGATATTATAGCATTCCAAATTAAATGAAAATGCATATGGCATTTAGTGACCTAATGCAATTTTGCATAGTCCCTTACCCATAAATATCAGAATTAATATAAGGCATGAAACTAGTCATCCTTATATATATATTAATTCCTTTCTTGATATTCCAGTGACACTGAACTCTCAGATAAATAATGATTACTCATTATTTCATCTCGGTATGGCCATACACTTCTCAGTTCACTGATCAAGTGGTCGATGATATTTTCTCTCTTATTGAGAGGGGTAATCCCTTCACTTCTCTCATGCTCTCTAACATGAATTAATGCATACCCAATCATACCCGTACTTGTCACTCTGTTACGAGCACATTAGGTGTATGTCAAAGTACACAGTAATTCATAAAGAGTTTCATAGAGATTTCAGGTCTAAGAACTCCAATACAAAACTTGCATATGAGAAACACTTATGACTTGTACCATGTAGTGTTCTCATGAGCGGATCGAATCCAGATACCATGTTCTTTAACATGTATCTATGATCTCTGATTGACACTCTTGTCCTAATGATCCGTAAGACAGAACTCATAATATCAGAGAGAGCATACTAGTCTCAATTCATTTGTTATTCCCATAACAATGACTGACTAGGGATATTTAGAATGAAGTCTCATTTGTTTCAAGGTCTTACAATCCATGTGCCTCACACATGATAACTTAAACCGAAACGACATTCTTGGATAGTTTTATCAATTGATATGCACAGGAATACAAAAGATAAAACTAATGCCTCATTTTATTAATTTCAAGTGTTTCGTTACAATGCATTGGGGCTAGGGCTTACACTAACAGGTCCCCTGTCTCAGGTTTTTCGATCCTGATACAATTATCCCCTTATACTTGTCACTGAGTTTTCTCACCCTATTCAACTCCAATTTTTCCAAAATTTAATTCGGAGAAATTTTTCGTGTTCTGTAACTTAACATGTATGATAGATGCAAAAATTGGGGTGTTACAATACCATTGCATATATTGTAACCTTAAATGCGATGGTAATGTGATCAAAAGTGTAATGCCCCTCAATATACCCTAGAAGAATTATCACTAATTAATTATTAATGTCCATGTTTAATTAAGTATAAATGCATGTAGAAGGACCTAATTGAAAACAAAAAGAGTAAGATGTGGGGTATTACTAGAAATAAAGGAAAGTTAAGGGATTAAAAAGCAAGTTTGGCTTAAACATGACATTTGGACCAATTGAAATCAAGAGAGAGGAAGATATTTTTGGTGGAGAAGTGGCCGGCCAACCCTTGGTCTTCACTCTCCATCTTCATCTTCTCTCTCTCCCAAACTCTAAACTCTCTCTCATCCTCTCTCTCTAGATTTCTTTGACTTTGGGTAAGGAAAAAGAGGAAGATTTGCTTGAGTTTAGTGGTAAGACAATTTGTTTCTTCTTTTATATGTGTTGCTCTTTGTCTAGCTTGCTGGTTTTTATAGAAGTGTTTTATGTTATAGAAGGAGAATTAAGTAAAAAGAAAGGGAATGAGACTCTTCAAGGTTGAAGAGAAAGGTGGAGTTTAAACAAGGTATGGGAACTTAGGGTTTTATATGTGTGTATATATATATTGGCTTGTCATGAGAGAGATCTTGAGTGCCTCTCTCATGTGTTTTATGGATGATTTGAAGCTTAGAAGGGTTTAGAGTTGAAAACATGCAAGTTTGGTTGAAAATATGAAAATCTGTTTTAAAGATTATTTGACCAGTCTATACACTTTTGCTCATATCTTGAGCTATAGTTGTTTAAATGATGAAATTCTAGTTGGTATAAAAACTAGACTTGTATATCTTGATTTTGTTAGAAGAGACCGAAATCTGATTTTCACTGCTTGATAGTGAAAATCGGTATTGAAATCTGACTGTGACTTGTATTTTGTTTTCATGAATAGTTTGTGGTTTTTCTTGAATAAATGGAGTTTTACAGGTCCTATTGAAATGATTTTTGATATTTTGAAAACTAGAAACATAGACCTACAACTTTGTTGAAGGCCATTTTGGCTAAAATTGTTGTTTTTCAGGTCAAAAATGGTATAGAAGTCGAGACTGGAAATCGGTCTCGAGGCGGTTTAGGGCTTACGGTTACCATGAATTTCATAGTAACCATGAGGTGCCTAAATTTTCAGTCCAGACCAAAAGTCTTTTTTGAATCATGGTTACCAAGGTTTCATAGTAACCGTGACCCAGTCTCGTAGCATTTCTTCACGGTTACTACCCTAGGCTTAGTAACCATGAGGAAATGAACTTTTGGTCCAAAAACAAAACCCATGCTATCTCACGGTTACTAAGGAATTCATAGTAATCGTGACCCGAGTTCATCACCCTACTTCACGGTTACTACGAAATTGTTGGTAATCATGAGGTAGTTCATTGTTTTGTCCAAAATCAAAGAGCAATATAGCTCATGGTTACTAGGAATATGATAGTAACCGCGACCCTTAGTACAAGTCTGGGCTCACGGTTACCTGAAATTGTTAGTAACCGTGACCCTCCCCTGTATTTTGAAAACTGTATTTTCTTTAATTTCTTTTGAGGTACAGACTTGTCTAAGCCCTTCCTAAGCTTATAAATCATCCTAAATTATAGTCATATAGCAAAATGAATATCCATAAATGCAAGGCTTGCTTGTTAATTGAAAGGTGAGTTTCTATTACTCAAAATAGAAACATACATGAATTTATTTCAAAGAAATTACAGTATATGATTCTTAATTATGCTATGAAGATGATAATGGATAATATTATAATGATTGGCATTTGTTAATGCTATATTGAATTATAGTGATGAAATTTCATGATATATGAAATACGATATGTTATGCCTACACTTAGAGACTTGGTTGTGGATAGATAGGCATGCCTATAGGATTCCCATCGCAACTGCTTCTGTTTGACTCTCATGAGTCTTCTGTTTAACTCTTATGAGTCTTCTGTTTGTCTCTACATGAGACTTCTGTATAGATACCTTCGGGTATCCTCCTGATTTGATACCTTCGGGTATTCATTGCACCAGTTATTCACACCCACAGGAATTTACGTAGGCCATTAATGCAAATAATGATATGCATATATAGTTTGAAATCTGTCACTGTTCTGATTAAAGGATACTATTATATCTTTATTAATCTAGTAAATGCATTGTATTTTATTGTAATGAATGCTTGGTGGTAACTACTGTGAATGGTTATCAACCTATTAGTTGTTCCCCACTAAGCTTTTTAGCTTAGCACGGGTGTTTATCCGTGTAGGTTCGCAGGGTAGAAGTTTTGTTCAGGGACAAAGCCAACAATCTCCCAAGCCGACATCCGAATAGAAGTAGCATTTTGATGTATGAGATTGATTTTGCATCTCTTTTGGTTACATTCAAATATTTTAGTATGTAAAGGCATGTAATTGTAAAGTTATGTGAAGAATAATCAATAACATATGATAGTATGAATGTATGTATGTATGTATGTATGCTCATATATGCATCACCAACAGACAAGTCATAGCATTAATGGGATTAATGAATGTAATTAGTAACATTAATTAGGATTATCTAGTATAGTCATTACAAAAAGTGTACCGACAACACTATTTAGTCGATGATCCCACTCAAAAATGAAAGTGGAAAATATATTTTTTCACTTTTTTTTAATGCGCCCTCTCAAATTGACAGCATGTGTCCTATTATTGATTAATGGTTTATCAAGAATGGGTTGATCCATTCCAAATTGCCGAAGGCAATGATCCGGGTGGTGTCACTCTATGATTTGAAAATATATCAAAGGCACAATTGATCTCCAAATGTGGTGTCCATTTGTACAAAAAGCTAGTAATAGATGCATCACACCGCTATATAGCTCCCACTCCATCTAATTAATCAAGAAAAATTACCAATAATATCATGAACTGCATTATCTTTATAATTTAATAATAAAAAAATAAATATTTATTTCATTATAAAAAAATAATCATTCATATACAATTACCTGATCATCGCATTGTCCGTCTAAATCAACTCGATAATCATTCACATCTCTATTATTATTCCTTCTCAGATCGATAGAGGATAACCACCTGATACACAATATTAGTTTCATAAAGATTAATTTATAATTTAAAACTAACAATAAATATGTATTTCATCTTAAATAAATAAAATTTACTTGTATCCATAAGGCTTACTTTGATCTAACACAACTCCATGAATAAAACGAGGCCGAAATAAGGTGAGTCTTTCCCATGTCCACATTTATAATAACTGCCGATAGCCACCTATCCCTTGAGCACTAGGACGCGTAGCACGATAGAGCTCCCTATATAGCCATCCCAATACAGTAGAAGCCCAACTGTAATTTTCAACCTCATCTAAATGATCCAGTATGGGAAGCTACATTAAATGGATAACATTATTTGAGGCTGAAGGGCACAAAAAACCACCAATACAATGCAAAATCTATGTACGGGTGAAGCATTGGATGTCATACTCAGTGGCATTGTCAGGTAAATAATTAAAAGTTCTTGATAACCAGGTCATTTTAATTAAATTTTTTCTTATATTATTTTTGGGAGGCATTTGTCCTAAAAGTTGTTGACACATAACATGCCAATTATAGTTCAAATGACCTGTTACCGCACACCCATCGATGGGTAAACCAATCAGTATCTCGATGTCTTGCAACATAATGGTTGCTTCACCAACTGAGAAGTGAAAAGTGTGTGTTTTTGGTCTCTACCTTTCCACAAGGGCAGTTATCAAATTGGCATCAACGTGTATTACCCTTATCTGAGATACTCCATAAAATCCCATCAATCTTAAATATGGTATGATTTTATCATCGATATTTTAGTGGTGAGCCTCCACACTACCTATTTGGGCAAATAATACATCATATCTAACCTGCAAATATATAAAAAAAAAGTCACAAAAATGTGCGCATCTGTCTATTTGTGTATATACATAGACACACACAAATACAAAATTAATTAAATAATAAAAATATAATTACATTATTCACCCAAATTGCATATGTCCGATGCTTTCCTTTTAACGTTAGCAGATCATCCATGTATGGTCCTGGATTAATGTATCGCTTATTCAAAAACTGATCCATTTTTTTAATAATCTAAATCTAAATAAAATAACAAACTTTTATTCAATATCAAATAAATAATTCAAAATAACTATTATATGTTCATAAAAAATTAAAATTTAAAACTTACCTAATTTTCTTCAAGATATTAATTAACCGAACAAAATTAACCTATAATTGTACACCAATATATTCAATAATTATTTTAGAAACTTTACTATAATATATATATATATATATATATATATATATATATATATATATATATATATATATATATATATATATATATATATATATATATATATATATATATATAACTTCTCAAATTAATAAATTAATTCAATAACACATATATATTATTTTTTTACACACCTTACTAGATGAATTCTTTTTTCCGGCCAATAATGATAGATGAGGGAGTTTGAACATGTTTTAAAATTAATCTTACAAAATAAACATACAATTTTACAACAACATATACACATATTATATTCAATTATTATTTTAAAAATCTTACAACAATAACAATTATGGTAATATAACTTATCAAATAAATAAATTATTTCAATAATACATATATATCTAATTTTTTTTACATACCTTAATTGATGAATTCTTTTTTCCAACCAACCAACAACAATCTTTAGAACAAATTTCACAAAATAAACCTACAATTTTACAACAATATATACAAATATTATTTTCAATTATTATTTTAAAAATCTTACAACAATAACAATTAAAATAAATAACTTGTCAAATAAATAAATAAATTCAATAATACATATATATAAATTTTTTTTACATACCTTAATTGATGATTTTTTTTCCAACCAACAAAAAACAAGCTTTAGAATAATTTTCACAAAATTAACCTACAATTTTACAACAATATATACAAATATTATTTTCAATTATTATCTAAAATTTCTATTATAATTATAATTAAAACACCTAACTTATCAAATAAATAAAATATTTCTATAATAGATATACACTACTTCTTTATATACCTCAGTTGGTGAACCTTTGATGGAGAAGATCAAATAAAATGTACTAAAATATTGAAGATGAAGATGGAAAAAGAAGTGAAGAGAAGTGAAGGAGGATTAAATCCAGAAGCCTTTATATCCCATAACTATTCATGCGTGAGGGAGCCTACATGGGTGTTGGGGATCAGCTTGATCCGACAGCTGCTCCCTACGGGTTCAGACCTTGAACCTGTAGGTGGCAACTACGGGATCAGCGAATTCATTAGCCCTTGTTCGCCCTGCCTCCAATGCAAAGAAGACCTTGGTTCACGTGCATGCATCTGATCCCGTAGTCCCCTCCTACGGGATCGAAGTTGACAACACCAATTCCATAAATAGTCATTAAAACACACCATTTTTTATAAATACTTTTCCAAAATGTATTATCTATATAAAATTTCCAATATTTTGCAAAGTTGCTATTTTGATGTTATATTTTTATTACATCTTAAAAATAATTTATAAATTTCTAAAAAATAACTATACCCTGCGTACCCCTAAATTGCTAATACCAGAAAATGTTCCTTTACTACTTTAAGATAAATATTTTTATTTAAATGAGTAATTTTACTAAAATATTAACTTTATTGCTTTATTTATACAATTACAAAACTTTGTAGAAACTAAAATTACATTTTTTTTATGATTTACTAATTATAATCTCAATGTTTATATGAAAAATTTGTTAGAAAATATTTCATAATTATTATTTTCTATTTTATAGAAATTTATAAATTACTTTTAAAATACAATAATAGGAGAATTTTATAAAAACTAAAATAACTTTTTTTTTCATTTTATTTTTTTAATAATATTTTCAATGATCATAAGAATTTTATATAAAATATTTCTTTGATTGTTATTTTTATTTTATATCAATTTATAAATTATTTTAAAAATACATTAAAAATAAAGAGTGAATTCAATATAACTATTTTTTACAAATTTTGTATAGATTTTGAAAAAAAAAGGTTCAAAATAGCTATTTTTGCAAAATGTTAAAAGGGGAAAATAAATAATCCATTCAAACTATAGATAGGTGGAGAAAAAAGCCCATTAATGAGTGAATTTTGCCTTGAACTAACATTTTATCAACCTGTACACCAAATTAAAGGGGCAAAATTAACACTTTTAGAAATGTCAGAGACAAAATAATAGTCTTCCCTACCATAACAAAAAATCACTTATTTCTTCTTTTTTTCTCTTATAAAAAAATTACTTATTTTGTCAGTCAAATAAAAACAGTAATGTTAAAAATAATTTAATAGATTTATAATCTAAAAGAAGTTGGATCAAAGCATAATAAAGATAATAATATCATCATCATTATTAAAAACTATGAGCTTTTATTTTTCTTATAAAAATAATATTTTTCTATTAAATCTAACTTTGAGCTTTTATTTTCAAATTTCTATCAATCTTCAGAAATAGCAATCTGAAGTGGCATTTGAAGTTTATTTTTTTTTCTTAAAAAAAAAGTGGACAAGCAAATTAACTAGCGTATATGCAAATTAAGATAATGGGCCCGGTGCGTATGGGCTGGGTTTGGAAAAACCCAAATAATAACTAGGTCCAACACACCCATCAAACCCGTACCCGTAAGGGATCCAAAAATCTAGGGTTTTATCAGTCTCGCTTTTAAATCCTCGCCCTAAGAAGTCTTGGAGGAAACCAAGCCGCTTCCAGCTGAAGGAGGGAGAGAGGCTTCAACCACTGTAAGTTCTCTTCACTTCCTCATTTTCTTTATTCCCAAAGTTGAGCTGCTTCACCTTCATGTTCTTGGTACTTCCATTTTGTTCAATAGCTACAGTTTTGTCTGGAATTTGCTAGAGATTTAGCAGCCATTACTTTGTATCCAATCTTGTTCTCCTTACTGTAATTTGTTAATTTTGTTTTAAGTAATTTCTGCTGAATTATTGGATTCGTTAATCATAAATGTGTATTGCTGCGGTTCGCCTTGCGTTGACGTGTGGCTTTTGATGCCTACTCTTAAATTTATTTCTGGTGACCTAAATCTCGTAGACCCCATGTATGAATGGGCAGCATAAGTTCTTAATACAGCCTAGTACGGAAATTTAATATTTTGGTCTTGAGTTGTCTAAATGATACTTAATCGATTGATAGTTGATGCCTAGGTTGTTTAGGATTGAAAAAGTAACAATTAGGAACCTGTTGGGTGCATAGTGTAAATCTGGTTTTTCAAATTGAAGACTCAACTACCTGTTAATTATAAGCGAGTTCTAATTTTTCCCTTGATGAGGAATTAAAAACGCGATTGAGATTACTACTCTCTTGTTATATGAGAGTTCTACTCTCTTGTTATATGAGAGTTCTATTTGCCAGTTATTGAATGTAAATGTATTTTGTTATGTAGGTAAAACATAATGAAGCATAACAATGTTATCCCTAATGGACACTTTAAAAAGCACTGGCAGAACTATGTGAAGACCTGGTTTAATCAGCCTGCTCGCAAGACAAGGAGAAGAGTTGGTATGTGGCATTTCCTTATGTGTTTTTCTCTCTCCATGTTCCCAAATTTTTTATTTGTTCTCATCATATTTTACACTTGTGTTGTTGTCTTGTCATTTGATCTAGAAATTATTAGATGATGCTGTTTTAACTGGCTTTTATTTTGTCTGTACTGTGTGAATGCTGCCAGCTCGCCAAAAGAAGGCTGTGAAGATCTTTCCTCGTCCTACAGCAGGACCTCTTCGTCCTATTGTCCATGGACAAACTTTGAAATACAACATGAAAGTGAGGGCTGGTAGAGGGTTTACTCTTGAGGAACTTAAGGTGCATTTTTGGTAGCTCTGTCTTATAAATATCTTGTGTATGGATTTCCACCATTTATGAGCTCTCTTGTTTGTTTGGTTGTTGTAGCCTAAAGGCTTTTTAACTCAGAAAGCATGAGTGGAATTTGGAATTTATAATTCTGTTCTTTTAGCAGGATGAAATGTATAAGTAGCTTCCCTAAGTTTGCTTTTTTTTATATACTAGGAAATTAATTGAATATGAGATGGATGTTGTGGAGGCTAGTTCATTGTTATCTTCTGCTTTTTAGCGTTCGGTCATTGGGTACAATTTAGACAATTAAGAAATTTGCTCTAAGTTATTATCTTCTCTAGCTTTATTTGATCTGTTGAAGTGATTTCCTTTGTATTTATCGTCACAAACCAAAAGTTATTTTCATCTATCAGGCTGCAGGTATTCCAAAGAAGCTTGCCCCAACAATTGGTATATCAGTTGATCATCGTAGAAAAAACCGTTCCTTGGAGGGCCTACAATCCAATGTTCAGAGGCTAAAGACCTACAAGGCCAAATTGGTTGTCTTCCCAAGACGTGCTCGCAAGTTCAAGGTAATTTCTTTTGGCTGAGTGTAGTTTTTGTTGATGGTCACTAATCTGTGGATCGCAAAATTTCAAAATATTCATTTCATTGGTGCAGGCTGGTGATTCTGCTCCCGAGGAGCTTGCTACAGCAACTCAAGTCCAAGGGGAATTCATGCCAATTGTACGTGAGAAGCCATCTGTGGAACTTGTTAAGGTCACTGAAGAGATGAAGTCACTCAAGGCATACGACAAGCTCCGAGTGGAGAGGATGAATGAGCGCCATATTGGTGCCAGAATGAAGAAGGCAGCAGAAGCTGAGAAAGAGGAAAAGAAGTAGGGGAAGTATTGAAGCATTTAATAGCAAGTCAGTGTTGACCTCCTGGCTGCTTTTTGCAATTTCTGCTTGATTTTGTTCACCTGAATTTTCTGAATAGATTAGTATTAGATTTTCACATTGTTTGTTGAATTTGCGTATTTGAAGTTACATATTATGACTGGATATTTCTCCAATTTTGGTTTCTTTGATGAACTGAGTAAATGTATTTCGATGCTGGTGAGCTTCTGGCTTATGTCGAGATGTAGATTGTCAGTGCCCTCTTTATGGGCACCGGTACACCATCTTCAGTGCAGCTAACAAATCAAGCTGCCTATTAATATTTGTTGCCAAACTTTTCATTCACTTGTTTGTTTCTGTAAGGGATTTGAGGTCATTGCAAAATGGATATTACCGGTCCAAGTCTATATGGTTGGTATAGTATGCTTTTCTGTCCAAACGCATTATATTTAATTAACTTGCTTTGTGTTGGTATATTGCCAAACTGGATAGATTCATAGGGATTCTTGTACAAAACTACAAATGTAATTATGGACTGTTTCCATTTGCTGATTAAGAAAAGAGGAATAATAAATTATACTGATAATATTGACATGGGATAGAAAAAAATAATTAACATTATAGCGTGTTGAAATAGGTAATATGTGAATTATTTATAATTTTTTTTTTAATTTTTAATAATTAACTAAGTTTCGTTCACCTTTTTATACATTTTTTAAATGAACTTTAAATATCATGATACTTACTATTATAATTTTATATTACACTAAGGGTCAAATTAATTTATGATAATTTACATTTTCACTATCACACTAGTATTAGTTTTTTTTTTAATTTTTATAATAATAATCATCCATGATATAAATAAAGGGAATAATGTAAGTAAAAATTAAAATGGGACTATCATTTAAAACATTAAGATTGATTGAATATTAGCTTTTTTAGATCAATAACAGTGTGGATTTAATTTATAAAGAGAGATCCAACATTAGATAAGTTAAACAGTGGTTTTATTTGGATTTGAAGAAATCCATCCAATGTAAATGTATGTACTATGTAGGTTAACTACTTTGATAAATATATTTCTCATATTTAATTTACTTTTATATTTTTAAATAATTAATCTACTTTTATGTATTTCACTGCCCTAATAATTTCTCAGACTCATTGGTTAAAAGACAAAAAACAAAAAAAATTAAAAAAGTTATCTTTTCTTTTATAATAATAAAAAGTATCTTTTAATTCCTAAATTATAACCATATTGACATTTTATTTTTTAATTTATTTATTTAAACTATTAAATTAAAAAATATTAAAATAATAATTCGATACGTACACAAATTATACGATAAGATGTATACGCATTATATGGATTTTTAAAATTTTATCTTCCTCCCAATTTATTTATTTTTTATCTTTCCAAATCATATGATTGGAGTCTGGGTGGAATTAGAACGATAGTGAGCCTGAAAGCAAAGTTACTATTGCGTAAGCCAGGACAGAGCGGTAACAATGAGGACGGCCACTCCCTTGGTGCTTCCATGTAGTCCATTCACCCATCTGCTCTACACCCACAATATCATCTCCAAGAGCATCAACTTTACCACTTTCACTTCGACACCCTCATCTTCATTGCACTGTAATTTCAACACTATTTTTCATCAGAATGAGTATGGAATTCGAAATCGACCTCTCTTTCATTCTTTATGCAAATCAATCATTCTTCCTCTTCACTGCTCCCTCAATCAAGATGCTGCGGGAGAAAATCTTCCTCAGGACCAACGGAACAAAGGGTTCTGGGGTAAGTGGAAGGTAAGCTTCTAATTCTTTATTTCCACTTTCTTTGTGATTTGGAGCCAAATTTTTGAATTAGATTAGCTGTTATTGAAAAGGAAAGGAACTAACTTTATGGTGGTTAGTTTGGATGGTTAATCTTTTGGCGTTTGTGGCAGGTTAATTCCGCAGAAATGAGAGTAAAACTTGCAAAGCTAGGGCTTGCAGCTATTCTTGCTTATGGGATATTTGATGGCATCACATATACTTCTTTCTTTGTGATGGCGTTCCTTGGTTATGAGAAGAGCACAGGCAAGAATCCTGCTGCTAATCTCCAAGCACTTTTGGGGGTATGCTGTTTCCCATTTTCATTTTTGTGTTTCAATAAATTTTTGATTAATCTCATTGCTGTGAATGCTAACTATCTCCAGGCCTTGTACATCTTCTTTTATATTTATTTTAATTTTTTCACCTATAATGTTGAAAGAGTGGTTATGGGACATATATGCAAATACACTTGATTAGGACCTTCATTCCTTAGAGGTGATTTCTTAGGCCTTTCCTTGTTGCTTGACAATACAAGAGTCAGTTCACAGTAATGGTAATGTTGGCCTGCTGCTCTCATTGCGTATACTGTTAAACTGTTGGGTTCAAATATCCAGCAAAGTTGTCCTCTCTTTCATTACTCTTGAAAGGAAGAATATCTAGAATGAAGGATTTTGAAGTGTAATAAAGTTCATTTCTTCTTTCGATTTTTCGTTAGAGATGATCTTCTTTCCTTTAGCCTAGCTGTGTCATGTAATTCAAGACTGTAGGAAATTATTGTGAAATTATCAGGGTGGAACCCTCCATGCCCTAAGTATGCCACAGAGAAAATTGCCCTCTTGGTTATCTTATGCTGATGAACTATTCTGCGCATATCAAATATAAAGTTTTTTATTGGATTAAAAGTATATGGACCGAACATAAGCTAACATCAATTACTCCATTGATCTTTCTGCATGCTATTGCTTTGGGGGCATGCAAATCATGTTGTTAGAGTTTTGATTCTGATACTCTGCTTGCGATAGTTTGATTTCAATGATTGCTGCAGAGGCCAAATGACATCAGATAAAGCAGACATTTAGTAATAAGACTGCCTTTAAAACTGACTTGTCTCAAGCATAAGCCTGAAGAAGCCAAAAAATTGAGAATATAAAGGAAAAAAGAATTTTACGAACAGTTCACTATTTTTTTTTTTTATCTGTTAGGCCTACATAAAGGAGAAATGAAAAGGACAGAGTATGAAATGATGGATGAATTTGGAAAAATCATTTGTGTTTTTCTTGAAACCTGGAGATTAGAGCATTTGAACCGTTAACTCAATATGATAGTAGAAATATTACTTACTATTGACGTTAGAAGTTCTCCAACTACTTTAATTGACTTTGTGCAATTAGTCCCTCATATGTCTTTCATATCTTCTAATAAACTATGTTTTAACTTTCTCATGGTTAGATGCAAAGAAGTAGCTCCCTCATATAATCTCTCGTTAACAAAGTCATCTTGAAATCTCAGATCATAATTTTGATGTGGACTGGAAACAATATCACAAGGCCATTTCGAGTAGCTGGAGCTGCAGCATTAGCACCGGTTATTGACAGGGGATTGAAGAAAATCGAAAACTATTTCAGGTTTCCAAGTCTTGTGTATGCATTTGCTCTTGTTGTTTCAATTGTAGCTGCATTATGTTCAACAGTTGTTGGCTTGCTCATTCTTTCAAGGTGGGGAAGATAAATGAACAACAAAGTTAAGCCATTTACCACGCCTTGGAATTTTCTAAATTGAACATGTACAAGAAAGCAGTCCCGAGTTTCCTCAATTATGAATTCTCAGTTGCCCCTCTGCAATGCACCAAATGAACTACGCAAACGGATATGCCTAACATCTTGAGAGATAAAATGTATTCCATGGAGAGTAATGACAGGAAGTTGCTTTGTTAATTCCAACTTCCCTTGCAATGCATGGTATCCCCATTATGCTAGTAGATAATTACACGAGATAAAGGTGATCTTTACTCTTAAGTTATTTTAAATAGTGTGATTTTGTTACTGATTTTTATTTAATCGAATTTTGCTCTTGAACTATTTAAAATTTGACAATTTTGCCCCTTATCTTGTACGGTAATTAATTGCATAATGTTACAATGCAATGCTTTTAGGTGTAAAATATATTTATTTTGATAAATTTAGGCGGTGAAAATTATCTATTTTCAAAAGTATAGAAACAAAATCTTTCATTTCATCACTTCTGTTTCAGGGTGTGTTCGGGAATTATTTTATTTTTAATTTTTGTTTTTTTTAAATAATACCAAAATATATTCGATAAATTTATTTTCGTTTTTGTTTTTGTAAAAATTTTAAAAAAATAATTTTTATACAAAAAAAATAGAAATTAAAAATGTTCAAATTGTACTTTTTAGAATTTTATTTTTATAATAATTTAATTACTTTATCTTTATTATCACCACCGCCACTACTACTGCTGTCGCTGTCATCACGGCTAGACTGCCATCAGACACCACCATTGCTAGCACCACACGGTCGCCACTGTCGACACCACCTCGTCATTGTCGTGATCATCACCACACAGCTGTTGTTGTCACCACTACACCGTCGCTGGGGCCATCATTGTTGCTGTTACTACTGCCATCGCTTAGCCGCCGTCACCATCGCTATTGCTATTGTCACCACCACCGCTGCTGCCATTACTGCCATCGCTCAGCTGCCATCACCATTGCTATTGTTGTTGCCGTCACTATCACTGCTGCCACCACAACCAGACTACTGTCGCTGTTGTCACCACCACACTACTGTCACTGCCACCACCATTTCTGCAACCGCCGCTATCACCTCTATCGCTGTTGGCACCACCGCCACCATCAGCATTATATTGCCGTCGTCGCCACCACCACCACCACCATACTGTTGCTCACACTGTCACTACACTACCACCACCACCACCATACTGTTGCTCACACTGTCACTACACTACCACCACCACCACCACCACCATCTCACTGCCACTGCCGATGCAATTGCTATTATCGGCATCAGACTGTTGTCACCACCCCCACCATAGCACTGCCACTGCAACCACCACACCTCTACCACCACACCGCCACTACCGTCACCGCTATTACTTCTGCCGTCACTGCCACCACCACCACCACACTATCACTTTTGCCACCACTGTCTCTATCGATGCTACCACCAAAATTATTATCATAATATATATAAATAATTAAAAAAATATATATGAATAATTAAAACAATATGATACGGTTTTTAAATATATAAAATAATTTTTTAAAAAATAGATAATAAAAATTGAAAATAGTTTTTAGATTTAAAAAAAAAAAACCTATAACTTTACCAAACTTGTTGCCACCTCCCTGGTTCCAAACAAAATTAACCTTAACTTCCCCATGACTTTGTTTTGCATGATGCCATTAGGTCCTTTATTTAACTTCCCCACATCACATTCTACTTGCTTGCTCATACATCAAATTCTTATTTGTCGAACTTGAGTTTACCTATAGTGTTCGTGCATTGGTCAGTCAGTTAATAAGCATAAAATTTAGGTGCACTGCATTTAAATTGCAAAAAATTTAACAGCAATGCATTTAAATTGATTAACTGTTAGTGGTTATCCACTAAAATTAATTAGATTAATTAATATTTTAGAGTAACCATTAGAGAAAACAAGTAATTAAATTTTAAGATAAAAATATAATTTTAAAAACACCTTATTTTCACACAAATAAAGTTTAATTCTCCAAACTTAATTTCATAACATCCATTTACAATGTTCACATAAAATAAATATTTTATAATATTTGATTCTTCATTAAAAAAATTATATAAATGTATTTTTATAGACTTAAAAATTTAAGAGATTAAGAGAGCATGCTGACTAAGTTGGGGACAAAAACAAATTTTAATACTAAATTTAGGTTATCTATATTAGCGGTAGGCTATCTATATACAATTGGACTATAACGCCCTTAACATTGTACCATACATACGGCTACTGACTAATTCAGATGTCACCTTAGAGCTACAATCACCTGATGTACTGAACCAGAAAGTCTGGTGATAATGGTGATTTATATAGTGTTTATAGTATGTTTTTAGGTGTTTAATTAGGTTAATTTTGTATTAAGTAGGTTTAATTTGTTAGTTTTATGTTTTTGGAGTTAATTGTAAATTTTGATATTTTTCAGGATTATTTTGCTAGAAAAAGGACTTAATTATAAAAATACCATAAGATTTGTGCCAAAAGTGTAAAATTGGAAAATTCATGCAAGATAATTGAGCATGAAGTCCAGAAAAGTTATGCGTGGCTACGTGAAAATGAATGAACGAGAAGACATGGCCACGTGAAGGAACAAGTGAAGAAATCTATGAGGACACGTGACCACGTGTGAGGAAGAACTAAAGGGACACGTGACCACGTGTGAAAATGAACTAAGAAACACGTGGCCATGTGATGCTTCTCCCACTTCGCGAAGGATTTTCTTGAGCTTCCTGTTTTGAGCAGAGTTTACTTCCTATTTGATTTTGAGAGTTTGAGAAGGGATTCACGACATCTTTGGCCTATAAATAGCAGTCTAAAACACCAGAGAAAAAATCAATTAGGAATCTTAGAATTAAGCTAGTTATTTTACGTTGTTTTCTGTTTTAATTGTTTTTTTTTTCTTTTCAACTTTGTTTTAAGTTTTTAACTATGTTTAGGAAGTAGTTTTTCTTCTTTTGCTAATGGATTCTTGAAATCTTATATTTTCATTGTTATGACTTTATTTTGAGCTTAATTTCAATATCGGTTAATTATTTCTTGGTTTTAAGCATATTCTTTTCTTTGATTGTGTTGAGATTAATTATTGATTTATTGAATAAATAACTAAAAATTGATTTTGACATAGTTAATGATTTGCATGTTCTTGGATTGACTCTTTAATGTTTATGCATGATTATTATCCGAAATATGAGATGATTATATGTTAATTTTATTGATTAATACTAAGAGAGGAGGAACTAAGAATAAATTGGAGTTGAATCACTTGAGAAAGGCTTCAATGAATATTTAGGAAGTTAAAACTAAATTTTCATGCTAAGTATTGGATTTGTCTATGAGTTTGATACTAAGAATGATATACTTGAATAAAGATATCTTGCTTTATTACTAGTTTTTCCATAATCACTGGTGTTTATATTGAATTTAAGTCATTACAAGTTTATATTGAATTTAAGTCATTACAATGAAAGTTAAGGTGGATAGTTCCTTTAGCAAGAGAATTCCATTTATTATTTTGTTTTTAATTCATGTTTTAGCTTTTGTTTTGTTTAATTATTTATTTTGTTTAATTTTTGCTTTTAAATCAAAAACATTTGGGAAACAATCTCAAATTAATTTAATTCATACATAGATATTATTCTTAGCAATCCATGTTCCCTTGGGTACGATATTTTGGGGTCTTAATCTATATTTTCCTATATTACTAGCCGATCTAGTACACTTGCTAGACACCGGTCATCTAGTAAAATTTTTTTCTTTTTTTTTTTTTTTACAAATACCATCACATAGTATAACAACTCATCTAGTAGCTATACTAAAATAAAATATAAAATAAATACGTTTTACATTTGATATCTTCTAGGTACCCATATATATACATGCCGTGCCAGAACATCTTTACTTTTCATTTTTGAACTTGATCTTCATTATAGCATCAATTTCCATCTTCTTATCAATTTCTACCTGCGCGCAGCCAACAAACTACGCGCTGAGCACCAAAATGCCCAGTGGTGGATATATATCCCAAACTTTCCAAAGAAAATATTATTTGCACAAATACATACATGCAAGCATACACACATACACACATGCATGCTTCCATAGGCATTCTTATAGTCATGCACAAACACATTCAGTCACACAAACTGTGCAATCATTCAGTTGCACACAATTGTCGTACTCATTTTTATACTTATTATTCAGACATTTATTCTATTAACTTTCAGTTATAATTAATCTCTTTAATATTATTAACTAATATTATTTATACAGTTCATTTACTACTCATTATGCATGTTATAAATTTTAATTTTTAACATACTATTTTTACTTAAGTGTCACAATTTTACTTTTAATCCCCTAACTTATCATATAATAGGGTTCATTCATAATCTTGTTTTTCAATTTACCTTCTATTCATTATCTTACAATTTGATTCATGCACCTTCATTAAAGTATAGTGGTACTTTCTTTTATCATTTATTCTCACTATTTTTTTTCAATTGTTTTCAGAGCTGGCATTTTATTCTGATTATAGTTTACTATCAGTTGATTTGCTTTCATTTCAAATTCTTTATCTCGCAGACACATAATTATTCAGTTCTTATTTTAACATTTTTGCGTCAAATTGCCGTTTTAGTCCTCCAAGACTATAAATGGTCACTTTTAAACTTTTTATTTATTATCTTGTCATTCACATACACATTACTGTTATTGTATTATTTTACCCATCAAATTTATTATTTGGGTAATTTATTATTCCGAGTTTTAACTATTTCTTTTCTTTACTATCAGTTCTTTTACATTTTCATTTCTATTCACATTGCACATTTTGTTCTTTCACATCATAATTACCATTATACCCCTAGTACGTGCAATTCTAGCAAAAAATCTTCAGACTTGATATACGGGACGTAAACCTCATGGCCTACAACAGAGCAATATAGTAGGGGGTATGATTCCAAAGAATCAATCAACCTCAGATCAGATCAGTGCAGAGCAGAGCAGACAGAACAGATACTATGGATGATCATTACGATCCCACAATAGCAAAGCAAGTTGCCATGACTTGCACCGCGGTATAAGTGTCCTTATGGCTAGCTAATTATATCCTGAACTAGATTAAACCACCAGACTATTACTAAGGGTAACATTTTTACTCATTTCAGAATCATTTTTCATATAGCTGATGTTTCAGTTTGCTTTTTCATTTTCTTTTGGAATACTATTCCTTCAGACATTTCTTTACATTTCAGAATACTATTCATTCAGTTTTGTCTTTTCAGTTGAGAATGTTACTCAGTCAATATCTTCTTTTTAATTCAGAATATTATTTAGTCGATCACTTTTTCAGTACTTTATATATAGTTTGTGAATTATTTTATAATAATTCACCATTTTTTTATCAATTTGTGAATTATTTCTTAATAATTCACTATAGTCATTTTATACATTATACTTTTCGTCGTCTTTTCATCTCAATACATTAGTCAAATAATTTTTCAATACCTTTTTCATAGTTTATGAATTTTATCATTACAGTTTACCATTTCTCATCAATTTATGAATTAACTCATATTAATACCTCAATTTCATTTTCCTACTAATTAATTTTATTGTCATTGTTATACACATTATGAATTATTTCACGATAATTCAAAAACTTCTTTTCAAAATATTTATACATTTTCTATAACAATTACTACTATTATTTTGATATATTTTCAATTTAGTCCATAATTTTTTATTTTATTCCAAAAATACCCTTTTTACATATTAATTACAAAATTGCCATTACTTTTCTTATTTTCACTTTCTAATATATTAATTGGCATACAATTTACCAATTAATCCTTATTTTAACTTTTTTTATTTAAAATTACATTTTAGTTATTTAACTTTTCAGAGGTTCAATTTTCAAACTGTCGGTCGACTAATTTACCATTCTACCCTTCTTATTCATGTTCTTATCACTTTTACTTGTTAAACCTATTACTTGAAAAAATTATTGTTTTGCCCCTAGACTTTTTAATTCTTTTCAATTAGGTCCTTTTTTCACTTTTAGCTTTACTTTAAGTTTTCTTCTTACACTTCTAACATATTAATATTCTTATTCTTTTTTTTTTCTTACAAGGGAAGGATTTCTGTTTGATCCTTAAACTTTTTTGTTTTACAAATTTACATCGCTGTTCCATATTTGTTCACAAATTTGCCATTGAATTTATATTTTATATTTTGCTTCAGTAAACTTTGATGGAATTACAATTTAATTCCTAAAATGGTTAATTTACCATTTTATCACTTTGTTTTTCAAGACTTTGAAAATTTCCATTTTTCTTTAAACTTTCAATTTCTTTCATCTAAGTCCCTTATCATCTTAATTTTCATGTTCTCTCCAGATTTCTTTTCTAGTTCAATTACTTATTTATTTCAGTAATTCGGTCAATCGTCTTTTTCAATACTTGTATACAGTTTGTGAATTATTATATCATAATTCACAATTTTCACTTATTTAATAAATTATTTCTCAATAATTCAACATTTTCACTTAAGACATAATCAAATCTCATCTTAAAAATATTCGAATAATTTTCATAAATTCTATAAAAATTTATAGATATATTAATTCATGTTTATTATCATTTTAAGGCTTAATTTATGAAAAATAACCAAAATACAATTTAATTTTCTTTAGGCATAATTTGAGCCACAAAAGAATTTCATCATATAAAAATTTTTCCAATCAATTTGAACTTACAATTTGGCATATTTAAGGTCCTATTTCATTTTTCCAAAGCCAATTTCAATTGTTCATACATTAAGCACAAACATACATATTAAACATAATCCAAATTACATACAAATCAATGGAAATTAAGGGATATTTGTATCCACTTACCTTAAGAGCTTGTTTCCACTCCTTAAACCTTCCTTTCTTTGCCTTAGATCCTTAGGGCACCATCTTTCTCCTTAGAATCCTAAGGTGGCCAAAAATACAAGGATGAAAATCTATTAATTTCTTGCTTAATTTTTCCAATTCAACTATAAAATCTTACTCTTTAACCTTCAATCTACCCATATAAACCCTTAAATCAAATTAAAAACCTTAAAATTACTTACCTCAATTTTAACACATAACCTTCCTCTTTTTGGTTTTTCTTCAATTCTTTCATTATAATAACCTCAAATAAAAATTAGAGGCTGCCATAATCCATTAGAGAAACTGAATTTTACTTAAGAGACTTGAATTTAGGAAGAAACTTAGAGAAAAGATGAAGAAATTAAGAAAATGGAATTCCTTCACTTGGTCAAGAAGAAGAAACGGGAGAGAGGGAGAGGCTGGATGAATGTGCTGGAACATCAAATTTTTATGCCTTTTATAAGGCTCTTAATGGGCTGGGCTTGGTCCATCCTAATTGGTACAATCTATTTTAAGGCCAATTCCATTATTTAGGCTTTTCAAATTCATTTCTCTCACTGCCAAAGCTCAATTTCACTTAAAATCAATTCCATAATTGTTAAAATAATATATTAAGCCTCCGTGAAAAAATTTTGACTCAATCGGAGTCCGTTTTCGATTAGATTTGCTCATATCGGTCCGATTTATAAATTTTCAGTGTTACCAAAAAATCACTTTTTCACTACCAATTAACTTTAAATAATTATTAGAGCTCAATTAGAAATTCCTGCAATTTTTGAAGATCATTTGCTATTTTTAAAGCTTCGATCAAATCTACGGTTAACAAGTTACTATTTAAACCGAAATCATTACTTTTCTCGTACTTTCTGAGTTTAAACATTCTTAAAAGCACTTCCTTAATCCTCAAAACAAATTCATTAGGTTCCATGAATATTTTTGAGTCATTCAGAGACTATTTTTTGATCTGATTTACTTTTACCGGTCCGATAACTCAATTTTTAAATTTACTAAAAAATTAATTTTTCATTATCATATGATTTTACATCTCATTTAATGTAGATCTGAAAATTATAGTAATTTTTAGAGGTCATTTGCTATTTTTAAAGTTTCAGTCAAACTTTCAGTCAACTCGGACACTGTTTAAAACGAAACCGTAAAATTTTCTTATTTTCGACTTTTGAAAACCTATTTGACCTCATTTTCATTCCAAAATTCATCCACGTGCTCCTGCTGACTTACTCTTTTCAATGATCAAATAAAATATTTTTTTAACTCTGGGAGATATTATTCACCTCGGTGTCAGTATTCACCATTGGAAAATACTATTCCTGACTAGCCCGGTATTTGGGCCATTACATGGACAACTACAAAATAGTCCAACTGTACTTCAATCGATGGATATCTATGACTTTGAAATGATGACTAAGAGTGCGTTTGGTAAAATTGTAGGTTTTTAGTTTTTTAAAATCCAAAAACTATATTCAGTTTTTATTATCTATTTTTTTTAAAACTATATCATATTTTTTTAATTATTCATGTATATTTTTTAATTATTCATGTATATTATGTCAATAATTTCAATGGTAGCGGTGAAGGAGGCGGTGTTGGCGAAAGCGGTGTGGTGGTAGCAGCGACGGTAGAGGTGATGGCGACGACGACAACAGTGGTGTGGCAGCGGCAATGACGATGGTGTGGTATTGGCGGCGGCGGTAGTCAAGTGGTGGTGGTAACGACGGTGGTAGTCGTGGCAGTAGTGGTGGCAACAACGGTCTGGTGGTGGTGGTAGCGACGATAATGGTGGCGACAGCAACAACGGTATGATGGTGGTGGCAACAGTGGCAGCAGCAATAGCGGTATGATGGTGGTGGCAACAGTGGCAGCAATGACAGTGGTGTGGTAGTGGTGGCGATAGCGGTAGTCTAATGGTGGTGGTGGTGGTAACGACGATGATGGTGGTGGCAGCAACAGCGGTATGATGGTGGTGGCAACAGTGGCGGCAATGGCAGTGGTGTGGTAGTGGTGACGATAGCGGTAGCGACAGTAGTCTGATGGTAGCAGTGTGGTGGTGGTGATAATAAAAATACAGCAATTAAATTATTGATAAAAACAAAAACCTAAAAACCATATTTTGAAATTTTTTAATTTTTATTTTTAGTGTAAAAATTACTTTTTTAAATTTTTACAAAAATTAAAATGAAAAAAAATCTACCGAACATGTTTTGATTTTATTTTTAAGAAAAAAATCAAAAATCAAAAACAAACTTCTCGTCGAACACATCCTAAATATATGAAATTTCATTAAATATAAATTATACAACATAGACAACAACCAAAAGAAAATAATATATGTAACGTACAAATACCCATAACTTTAAACATTGAAAAAGTTTTATATCAAATTAAATCTGACTAGATATAAAAACAGTTTTATATAAATTTCATTTAATTGGATTGCTATTTAAAAAAGATATACATATCTTTTTTTATTAACTTCCAATTTAAAAAAGATATGTGTATTTTTATTTGATTAAATTTCTATTTATTTTGTCTGCTTCATCCACGTTTATGACTGCTAAAGATTAATCAGACCTTGGTTGCAACTTAGATGAGAAATATGAGTTACTTGTACGTTGGAATTCAGCCCCTCTGGACTGGGTTGTCTTGAATATTGATGGGTCTTTTCGCAAAAAATTTGTCTCAAGCTACTTCAGGTGGAAATTTTCGGAATTTTCTGGGCAGATGGATTTGTATGTGAGTGGTAATAGTGCTTACTTTGCCGAGATTTGGGAAGTCCTTTTAGGACTACAAGAAGCTTGGAAATGAGGTTCGAAGAAGGTCCTTCAAATCGATAATAGGTGTGTGGTCTTGACCATTACTAAAAATAATGAGATACATCCTTCTCATAGTACTGTGATTCTTCGAATTTGTGACCTCTTACATTGTGAATGACAAGTGAATGTCCGTTATATTTATAAAGAAGTTAATGCGGCTGCTGACTTTCTTGCAAATTGGACTTTTAGTCCAGACTTGCACTTTATTTGGCATTTTGTTTATCCTTTTTGGCATTGGTGATATCCTTGCCAATGATAGTAGGGAACTCCGGTTCCTAGACTGGTTAGGATGTAGCTATTTGTTCTTTTATTTTCTTCTTCTTCATGTAAAAAAAAATACTATAAATAGGGGATGGAAAATCAAATTAAGAGGTTGATACACCTTGGAGAGAACTTGAGAATTTTATTCTCTCTCAAATATTCTATATCTTTAAGGGGCTTTCTGACTGTAGAACAATCGTTGTTATTCCACATCAATTGTTAGTAGATAAGAGTTTTGGCAGTAATGTAAACCAGATTGTCCCTTTCGCTATTTTAGTTCATTGCACTTTGACAATATAATATATCTTATTTTATATTTGTGATGCAGGATGGTTTTTAACATAAAGTAAATTAAATTTATCCTAATAGTTTTTGAAAAATTCATTGCTGGGCTATTAGACAGTGTAATGTGATGTGACTATAAACATGATTAAAATTTCAAATGAATATATACTAAAAATATAAATAAAAAATCTATATATAATATAAGAGTGGATCAAGGTGAATTAATTTCTATCTTAAAACAATTAATAGTGAATTAATTTCATATTATTTAAGAGAATGAATTTAGATGTATGAGAGTTTCTAAAATGTAAGGAGTTATTGTTTTTCTTGAAAATTGAGAAGGCATATTAAATTAACACAATGGCTTAGATTATCCATAAATATTAACACGACGGCTTAAATTATCCATAAATACACATAAGTGTAAGTTGTAACGGCTTGATGGAAAGACAACAGATATAAAGGTATTCACTTGGCCAAAAGGTTCGTGAGATTATGATTTTTATTTAAAAAAAAAAAACCGTTAGTTGATAAATCATTTGGTTTTAGAAGTATTAAAGCCAAAATCAACAGGATTTTAATTGAATCATCTAGACAACATAGCAATAGTGGGAGATCGAATTGACCAATCACAGTAATATATTTGTTATCATAAAATGGACATCGAATTGACCGGCTCTTGCTCTTGGATTTGTCATTCTCTCTAAAGAAATTTTAGAAAATGTTAATACTGACATTATCTCTTGGGTGATTTACAGTTTTATGATTGAAAATAACACGAAAAAGGAAATGGACATAGAAGTTCTGTTTGATTCCTTGAGTGGGAAAGGATTCTCAGACAGAAGAAAGTGATCTCCGATTTCAAGTAGATACAAAGTGTCAAATTTCTTGTATGTGTCTTAATTTGGCAAGGCACCTACCGGCTTATTTTCATATCGGCTTATTAAATATATTATATTCCATTATAGAGGAATTTTTCTTGCTCTATTTTCAATTTTTGTCTTGGAACTGTTGTTGGATAAAGAGAAGTAATGAATAAACAGATTAAGCTCCGTACGGACTTGGCCCCCTGACCCAAGCCCTCCCCTATCTCACCCACCCTCCCTTAAACCCCTATTAGACTAGGCCCCTAGGCACAAGCCAGCCCCCTGGCCCAACTTGAGCCCTACTCTACCTAATTCCTTTGGCCCAACCTGAGCCCTACTCTACCCAACTCCTTGCCCAGACCAAGCCCTCTAGATCGGACAGAACCCTACTCTACCCCTTGGACTGTTGGCCGGATTAAGCACTAATCTACCCAATCCCTAAATAGGTCTAGGCCTCTAGCTCAGTTCGAGCCTTACTCTATCCGTTACCTCGAGCTTTACTTTATCCAATCCCTGCCCAAACCAAACCCTCTAGCTTGGCTCAACCCATACTCTACCTTTTGCCCTTTGCCAAAGGCCTCCTAGCCTGGCTTGGACGAAGCCCTACACTACCCCTCCTTGAGCCCTAACCTTACACCTAGCAGACCAAGCCTCTTGGCCCGACCCAACCTTTGTCCATGTGTTGTCCTGACCTAGCCCGAGCCTTACTTTATCCAACCCCCTGCCCAGACCTGGTCTTCTGGAGCTGCCCAGCTCCAACCCTTTGGCTCTGCCCAAGCCTTACCCCTTAAACCTAAATCCTAAACTCTACTACCTAACTTAGACCTAAGCCTAAACTCCATACTAATCCCAAACCCTAAAATATTTAAACTTTAATAACCTTAAACTTAAGCTCTTTGGCCCAGCCTAAACCCTCCTTAGATCTAAACTTAAATCGTATACCTTAAAACCTAGTACTACCTAGACCTAAACCTAAATTCCAAACATCTAAACCCTAAACTAATTTTAAACCCTAAAACTTCTGGACTTTAGTAACCCTAGACCTAAACGTGAACTCCGAACCCTAAACTAAATCTAAATTCGATACGTAATTCTTGTTTATAAAATAAAAATGACTGCAAAATTATTTTCTTATAATATTAGTCCATCAATAGAATTACATATAACAAATTAAATAATTTTTGTTGCTTGTAACATTCAAACTATTTTTTTTTTTGAATTTTATCTCCTTTAGTTCAAGTTGAAATGAAAAAAAGGCAAAGTCTAAAATCAGAGTGTTCCTAACGAAAACAATTGAATCCAACCCATGTTTAAAAAGCACAGTGATGCAACCCAACTGCCCCCAGACCTTGACCAAGAAAGACAGTGTGAAATTGTCAGCCACCCTCTCATTCTTTTATAGAATTCAAAGAGTTGGAGGGTAGCAAGTCTTACCCCCCTAGAAATCATATGGGTTTTCAATATTTTCAAAAATTGAAACAGCATAATTCATAACTCCAAGTTGTGAAACAGCATAAGAGATCATAACTTTGGGAACAAATAGCTTCGCCCCAAAGTCCATGTATCTCTAGCAGCAAGTAAAGTAGTTAAAAGACAAAGAATACATGGCAGAAAATCTCTATTTAATATTTGTATCTCTTAAAAAGAAAATAAAAGATTAAACAGAATCAAAAGTGACTTCCAAATTGGAGAAAAGCTGTTCAATCATAATAATTTGCAACATATTCCATCAAGATACGTACGACGCCAAGACTACGCTAGAAGATAATGGTCCAAGAATGACATGTCATGCTTTGTCTATTCCCCGAAATATTCCCATATGCTAGAAGATATTTTTGATTACAGAGAGAGCTAGAAGTATTTTTAATTACAAACATAATTAAAAGCAACCAGATCAAGAAGCAAATAACCATCAGCAAAGCAGATTACATACTTGCCTATACAGAATCTAGACAACCACAAAAGTTGAAAAGGATCAATCTTTTTGTAACAATGATCAATAGCATGAAAAAACAATTAATTAACAATAAAATGAAAATAGGTTAATAATATATCAAGTAGAAATGATGAAAAAGGTCGATCCTTTTTGACCTAAATTCTAAAACCTGCTAATCCTAAGAACGATCACAACAAGTCTAAGAATCTACATATTGTAATTTCCAATTACCTTCTCCTGCGCAGGGGGCAATGGCCATGAGAGAGAAACAGGAAGAGAGAATTTTAGAGAGAGAAAGAAAGTAAATAAAACTAACTGGTTGCTTTGGGTTGAGTGGCAAGAGAAAACAGAAAGAGAGAGAGAGAGAGATTTTATTGGAGAAGAAGGGGAGAGGGAGAGAAGGAAAATAAAACAAAAACGAAGCAGAGATTTCATACATTAAAATCTGAAGCTGATGAAATCCGATAAAAGCAGGGCAATTAGCATAAGGGCACGAGAGAGAGCTTTTGGTGGAGAAGAAGAGGAGAGACAGAGAAGAGAAGGAAAGAGAGGGGGAAGATTCTTCAGTTATAAAGGTTGTGCAAGCGTAACTTCGCAACGGTAACTTAACTTTTGAACTTAAAATTGAAATAAATTGACTTGCTTTTTGAACTTAAAACTGAAATACATTGGCATTCTTCAATTCCGCCCGATTTCTCTTTCCCAGTTTTTTCATGCCTAATCCTACTAGTAAAAAATATTTGAGCAGTTCAATTACGAGGCCAGGAAGGCCGCCGAGCGCCTCGACCGTAGGTACTCTGTTTCACGTCGACTCTCTTTTGTTGCACAATCTGCGGTTGTAGCAATGGCTGGACTTGCTGCCGAGGGTCTACAGTATGACAAAGTGGTTGGTCAATCAGCTGATCTTTTCACTCTCCAGGTTTGTTAAACTACAAGTCAAGGTTGTTTTAGAGAAACTGCAGAAGCTAATGCAGATATTAAATATGTGCAGAGATTTATAAATAGAAGCAAACCGCAGCTTAATAAAGATGAGCAACAAAATGTTACAAGATGGGCTGTAAGGAATTTACTTCTTTAGCATAAACATATATTAAGTGTTGTGGTGAAAGAGTGGTAAAGAGAGAAGGTAATGCAGGTTTTATTCTCGGGATCTCTCCTAAAGAACAACAAGCTAATTCATGAAGCTCTTATGGAGGCCATGTCAAATAAGGCGACGGTATTAGAATGCATCGAAGTAATCGAGAAAGCTGCATAATTACATTTCTGTGGAGAGATTCTTTACTTCAATTGCAAAATTTTGAAAATTAGTCAGTAAAAGTCATATTCTAGTTTGTGTGGATCGTATGTGGAAATGCTGAATTATTAAATTTAATTCAAGGAGTAGGATTGCTGGACTCTTTTCACACATGCACAATTGATCAGAAGTTTCAGATTGATGACTTACAGGAATCTGTTACGTCATTCATAACTTACAAGTACGTGTTTCATTTGGAGATATGAATTGTTTCCATGATCTTAGACTGGGAGCTTGTTTGTGTCACAATATAGATGTGTTATGGCCGAAGTGATGGTTTTAGGTTTGACTTAAGGTGGGACATCAATCTGTTGAATAGCAGAGGAGATCTCCAACAATCTTTTACAGTACTTGATCTGTTGGAAATAAACAATTTTTGGTGCATATAATGTATGGAGCCATTTGGTGAACAACAAGCATCATAAAAAATTCAATTGCTTCTGATGTTCACTCATATCTGAACCTCGTTATGCCATATGATCTGACATTTGTTCTGGCCAAGGGAAAAAAGAATCAAATAAGGTTGTAGGCTAACAAAACTCTTTGGATTTTTATATTTTTCATCCTTTTTATTGTTTTGAATATGTCTTTGTAAAGTTGTTAAATATATTTTATAAAAAATGGAATAACCGGAGACATCCATGAAACCAATAATGGTCAGAACATTGGTTTTGTGTAGAAACAACCCTATTTTTCCAAATTGTTTCAGAACAACATCAACTCTCAAAATACTTATTAAATTAACATTATTTATTTTAAAAAATCCCAATAACCAGCTTGAAATTGAGTGATTTCTTGCTGGGCTTCACCTTTGACATTTCTTTGCAGGCACGTTAATGAATTGTAGGCACTAACATGCCAAGCAACCGTTGCATGTTGTGACACAACATGTTGAATTGGGTACCATTGTGTTTATTCATGAACTACTGCTGTAGGTATCTTGATCCAAAAACCGGGCTACCTTACGCAACAAAGGAGGCTTTTAAAATTATTCGTGAGCGGTATTGCTTCTCTACCAATCTTTTTCTTCATGGCCGGTGATGTGTTTGGGAATTTTGTTGAGTAACTTCAAATAGGTTACATTTTTATTATTCCATCCCTTTGTGTTTTATGTCTATTGCACAATTTGTGGAAAAGTCATAGGTTCTGTGGATATCCATTATAGGTTGCCACCTGATACTTCAAAATTGTCTCATCAATCTTGTCAGATTTTTTTGGGCATATCGGTTTAATGGGAAGAACCACCCTCACTCAAGTATCTGATGGACCCAGATATATTATGAGCTGAACTATGGTATTCAAATTCTTCATGCATATTGGACATTATGTTCTCAAATTATTCTTGTTGCAACAGTTTATATAAATGCTTTGGGAGGATAATGAGTTGGTTGGCTCATCGATTGTTATTAAATGTCGTGTTTTGCTGGAAGTATAGCTATAGGTTAGATGTGACATGTATGGATATGTGACATTCATGCTCTAGTAAGCACTAAGCTGCTAAAGAAACTTTTAGCAATATCGCATTGTCTTCTTGTTCTTGGATTTGTCATTCTCTTCAAAGAAACTTTAGAAAATGTTAATACTGACATCTTTTCTTCGCTCATTTACAGTTCTGTTTTGATTCTTCAAGCAGAAGAAGCGATCTCCAACATGTGTCTCAATTTGGCAAGACATCTACCATTCGAATTGATCTTATTTTTTTTATGTAATTTGAGTTTATCTGAAATAAACTTCATATATATTAATTTTCATATCGGTGTCTTTTTTTTCCGTATAGATTTTACTATATTAAAAATTATGGCAATTTATTTTAAATTGTTTGAGAATAATTATTTAATAAAGAATAAATTTCATTCAAGTTGGCACCATAATTATAAACTAATTAAACAAATATCCTTTAAGTAATAAATTCACTTTACATATCTTATTCGAGTCCATTTCTACCTCTTGCATAGGTCAGCTCGAGCCCTACCTATCCAACCCTTGCTCGGCCCCGACTAGTCCACGACCTGAGCCCTACTTTACTCAATCCCTATCCATTGCAAACCAACCCGGCCTGAGCCTCTACAACCAGCCTCGGCTTGGAGCTCAGTCCCAAACCCTACTCTACCTCCTTGCCCAAACCTGGCTCCTGGTCCAACTTGAGCCCTACTTTATCCCTCTACCCAGGCTAGGCCCTCTACCCAACCCGAGCCCTACTCTACCTGCCTGACCTCTAGTCCGACCCGAGCCCTACTCTATCTTCCTACCCATATTAGGCCCCCGGCCCAACCCGAGCCTTAATCTATTCCTCTGCCCAAACCAGGCCCCCGACCTCAGGCCCTTTTGCCTAGACCTGGCCTCTAGCCCGACCCCGAGCCCTACTCTATCCCCCTGCTCGGCCTGAGACCTACTCTACCCCTTGCCCAGGCCCAGGCCTAGCCTCTAGCTCGGATCGAGCCTTACTCTACCCCCTAACCCAAGCTTGGCCTCTAGCTTGGCACGAGCCTTACTCCACCCCCTTGCCCAGACCAAGCCCTTAGCTCAGCCTGAGCCCTATTCTACCCCCCTGTCCAAACCAGGCCCTTAGCCCAACCCAAGCGCTACTTTACCCCCGACTTAGGCCCCTGAGCCTTACTTTGCCCAGGCTTAGCTCTCGGCCAAGCCCGAGCCTTACTCTACCCTCTGGCTCGACCCAAGCCCTACTCTACCACCCTACCCGACCCGAGCCTTACCCTACCCTCTAGTTAGGCCTAGCCCCCACCCCCACCCCGAGCCCTCTCTACCCCTCTACCTAGATTAGGCTCCTGGCCCGACCTGGGCCCTACTTTACCCCTTTACCCAAATCAGGCCTCCCGACTCGACCCAAGCCTTACTCTACCCCCCAGCTTGAGTCCTACTCTACCCCCTGCCCAGGCCCGAGCCCTACTCTACCCCTCTGCCCAGGCCTGGCCCCCAGCTCGGCCCGAGCTTTACTCTACCCCTTGTCCATATTCGGCCCAAGCCTTACCCTATCCTAAATCCTAAACCCCCTAAACCCTAAACTAATCCTAAACCCTATACCTAAACCTAAATCCTAAAACTCTAAACTTAATCCTTAAAGCTAAAACCTCTAAAATTTACTAATCTAAATTCAATACATAATTTTTGTAATATAAAATAAAACTAAATTTAAAATCAACAAAAGTTGAATAACCAAGTAGGAATTGAAACAATTTACACAAGAAATGCAAATGAACTGAAGTTGCCTCCACTTTCATAAGAACTTTTGTTTTGTTGATGCAGCAGAGTTGAATCTTGATATGATGTAACAAAATTAGCATCGAAATTGTCGATAGTTGATGATTTGCTTGTTAAAAAAAAACCTAACATAAGGAGCACAAATTTGATAAATCAATGTTATATGTTATTTTCACTTTCCTTATATGGATCAAAGATTAATTGGAAATTAAAAGAATTACCAAGTAAAATGTTCCCACTCTATTTATTTGTAAAGAGGCGAGTATGGTGTCGTTTCTAGACAACAACAAAGGTCATTGGAGGTTGGTAACTGGGTTTCAATGATGCACAGGCCTGGACAACAGAACTAAACTATAAGAACAAGAAACACGAATTTGATAAAATTAAGAATGCAAAGTATGGTAGAACACAAATTGTTTTTTCATTCTTGATAGAAAGTCCTGCTACCAAAAATTATTCACAGAGGCCCCCTAAAACTTTCATAAAATCGTACTTTCAAAATGGAAAACAGAGTCCGCCAAAATTGGGAACTGTTGCACCGAATTCAACACTATTTTGGTAAAAATTAATTTCAAAATCAACATTTGATTCGAAATTAACCGCAGATTTAGAAAAATTTCTACCCAAAGAAGTAATTAAGTTGCTGTCGACAAAACTACAGATCTTGAGAATAAAGTTTTCTACATTTTCTTGAAGTCTCTCTGCAACCAAACAAATCTTGAAAACTAGAAATCTAGCCTAAAAGAAAGATGAAGCAAAATCAACGGGAACATACAAGTTATGAGATAAATCAGCCGATACAAAGCGTGCGTAGCCATTCACCGACAAGAAACCGGATGAAATTTGCTATAAAAATAGAAACATATAAGTAAAATTGAAATTCATAGAGAAATTAAAGAAAAATGAGAATGGAGAGGAGAATGAACACTACAAAAAAACTGTCAGTTAGCGACGGTCATATTTTTGTCGCAAATTTAGCGACGAATTCGCGACTGATTTACAATTCTGTCGTGGGAAGGTCATTTTCTTTTTTTTTTGCGACGAAATAGGGACAGAATTAATAAACAGTCGCTAATTATTGGCGGGAAAATTACACGCCGTGTAATTCCGTCGCTAATTTTTTTAATTTTTATTTTTGAAAATTACTAGAAATGTTAGCGACGAAACATTGTCGCTAATTGTATTAGATCTCAGTTAAAAACATTAGCGACGAAATATGTGGTCGCTAATCCGTCGCAAATAAAATAAAAAATAGTTTTTACTATTTCATGTATTTTTGACATAGATCATATGAAATTGATATTTTATTTTGAAACAAAAATTTATAAATTATATTATAATTTGGTAATAATTTTTTATCAATTATTTCAAAATTTAAATTATTTATTTAGTAAATTTATATTTTTGATAATAATAAACTACTTATTATAATTATTATATTATCACAATATGAAAATTAATAAAAGTCAATATTTATAAAATAGTAATATAAAATTTATTATCTCATTTAAAATAATAATAAAAAAATTTGTAATTAGTTTTTATTTTATAAAATTTAAATCAAATATTAAATTATTAGGAATTCTATTGATTTTTTTATCAATTATCCCCAAATATAAACTTATTTATTTAAAAAATTACATTTTAATAATAATAATAATTAAGTAATTGTTATAAGTATTATATAGTCATATTATGAAAAATAATAAATATAAATATTTATATAATAATAATATAAAGTTTATTATTTCATTTAAAATGATTATGAAAAAATTATAATTTATTTTTATTTTGTTAAAATTTTGAGCAAATTTTAAATTATTAAAAAATTTAAAATATATATTTATAAAATTATCCTTGAATACAAGGATAAAATTATGAAATTTGGTAGGGGCATTTTAGTAATTTCAAAAATTTACCCTACATATAAAAATAACATTTTTTATTCCCTCACATCTCTCCACCGTTTCAATTTAATGCGTATATGATTTTAAGCTTAATTTATTATTTAGTTGAATAAGACAATAGAGTTCAATCCAAAACTTAAACTCATACAAGTCAAAATGAATAAATTTTCTAATTTAATTTCTTCAATTTAATTTCTATTATTTTTCTAAATGAATAAATTTTTTAATATATATATACACACACACACACACTGAATAGCTTTTATACGAAATAGTGTAAGTAAAGATTTAACGGTTAAGTATTTGCCGTTAGATCGGCCTGATTTTTGGTGATTTTTGATGAGTATGGTCTGTAAGTTCTGTTTTTGTTGCAAAAAAAAGGTTGTTTTCTGGATTTTTTACGTAATGATAAGTTTTGTATACGAAGACGATCGGAAAATCATTTACCGTTAGATTGACCTGATTTTTGGTGAGTACATTTGAAACTCCTTGTTGTTAATTTTGAACGGTGAAGATTAATTTTTAAGGTCTGTAAGTTCAGTTTTTGTTGTAAAAAATAGGTTATTGATTCTTTTTGGGTAAATTTAATTTTTGTTTAGAGTATAAGTAAAGACGTTTCTATTCCTATACTTTATATAAGCTTTGGTTTTCTATAATTTTTGTTAATCTAAAACATGGATTATTATACCAGTGATGTATTTTTCAGTAGAGCATAATCAAGAGAGATTTGAAGTGAGTTCAATATGTGAATACTTGATCTGTTTTTTGAACTTATTTATTTAGAAATTTTATATTTTTAATAATTTTTTGTCAATTATTCCAAAATCTAAACTTATTTATGTGGAAGATTTACAATTTTAATAATAATAATAAATTAATTGTTATATTTATTTTATATCGAGAACTTAGATTGACTAAGAAATTAATTGTAAATTGATTTGAATTAGTGGTGTTAAATTAAGATACATTTTTAATTTTCAAAACTACAATTAAGATTAAATAAATAATAATAATAATAATAATAATAATAATAATAATAATAATAATAATAATATTAGGTAAATATCTTGGTAGATTCCTAGAGTTTCTAGAAGAACTAGTTAGACCACATGAAAATAAATTGGAATTATAAAAAGTGGTGGCCACAAAATAAAAGAAGGAAAGAAGTTTAAAAAAAGGGAGGGGGGACGTGGGAGCAGATCGGGAAGGGAACGAAAGGGGAAAACGGGGCTGGCACCGCCTTCCAGCCACCGCCGCGCGCGACGCCGGCGAGGAGACTCGGACCGCCGCTGCCACGCCACCTCCGATCTCTACAGCCGCTGTTCGTCGGTGGCTTCGTTCCGATTTTCTTTTCTCTACCACCACCGAGCTTCCTTCCCTCTTTTCGGCGGTTCCCGACGGCGGATGGCGATAGGAACAGCACCGATGAGTTCCTTAGGGCGAGGCGTCCACCCCAGCACCTTGCATCCATCCCCAATCGCAGGTGATGCTCAAATTGGAAATGGGTTTATTGAGTAGCTTTGGTGCAGATCTCGACTAAACCGTGACTTCTTTAGGCGCGTAACTATTGTAGGTAAAACCCTCTCGATGTCAGCTACCTCTTGGTGTGCTCGATTTCACGTCAGGAAAGCTCCAACTAGGTTCTGGCGATCGGTCCGGCGAGCTATAGGACGGCAAAATATGAAAAAAAAATAAAATATAGAAATTCAACACCAAACAAGTAAGTGACTACCAAACTTATTTCAAAAAGATTTATTTAAATAAATTCTAAATTTTCATTAGAGTTTTTAATTTGTTTGAATCAAATGATTGGCTCATGTGTGTTCTAAGCTATATCATATATTTATGGTTATATACTGGTGTTTGAATTGTTCTTTGAATGCTGATTTATGATGGTTGTAGTGATTGCAAATTTTATTGTTTGTGGAAGATTGTAGGTTTTACTTTTTAACCTTTCATTGTATAATTATTTAATCGGGAATAGTAAAGGGCATAAAAATGTATGAAAACATGAATGTTAAAGATGCAATAAAGGACCTCTAATAATGTTGAACTAAATAGGATTAAATTTAAATACTTTAAATTGTTATATTATGATATATGTGATAAACTTATAGTTGTAACATTAGGAAATTAGTACTATGAATTACTCAAAGTAATAATATGACTTGAAATCCTTGACCACACTAAAAGAATAATATCCTACCTTGAGTACTATTAATAAATGGAGAATTGAGTAGGCTATTACTTATAGAAATGTTAGATGAAAATTATATATATATACATGTTCGAAATTAGAAGATACCTTGTAAGACATAATGATAAATATAGGAAAACGTGTGACTAAATGATTCTAAATATCGATTATGAATGCAATTCAAAGATAAAGAAAGCAAAATTTGCTTTAGTTTTAGCGTGTAAATAAACTATGAGATTAAATCAATTGAATTTCATCTCAGTAAAATAATTTCTTACTACTTATGTGATTAGTTGTGTAGTTTAAAAAGATGGTATTGCTCAAATTATAAGGAAGTTTTATGTTCTACTTAGCACTAATACATTCACGTGCACACTGTTGAAATTGAATTCAACAAGTTAATTCACTTATCACTAATACATTCAACAAGTATAATAAAGATTGCCCACTATTAAATTATCTCACAGATATTGCTTCTGATAGTTTTGTCCTATACTTTTGACATTTTGTAATCATAATTTCCTTGCACAGGACATGTACTACTGTTTCATGGACATTTTGGGGGTTTTATGAGAAGGTAATTCAAAATGACAGATTGTGCATGTATTCCGTTTTTTCTTTTATTTACTGATCTTATATCGTTTATTTGTTATGTTTGTGCTTCATATGGTTCACATAATAGCTTTTATTGGTTATATTTGTGCTTATGTGTTTTTGTTTTATGAATTTGAGAAATTATACATACATGTGCATAATATGTGTGTGCATGTGTTAGCTTGTATATGAAACTTCCACCAAACTTAAGATTATGGAATAGCTCCTCAAATAGCCGCATGTTGGACTTCTTATTCCAACTACATATTTTTTAGCTCATTACTTCTATCGAGGACACCCCTTAGGCCCCAATTTTCTCAACTCTTTGATGTGTTTTGCACTTTTACTAACTATGCATCCAATGCGGATTCTTTTCTATATATGAATTAAGCTCAGGTTAGGTACTTCGGACATAGTTGGTTTCTATCCAAAAAAATAGCTTGCACTAACACTTAAAGCAGTTCTATATGAAATTTCAGCAGTTACTTCTCAGAGTTCTAGAATAAGAGATGATTTGTGTGCAACTCATGTAAATTTAAAGTTTTTTCTGAAGGCATCGGTGCCGCCAATATTTATTGGACTAAGTTCCATTGGAAGGCAAGTACCTTACTTTCTAAGTGTTTTCTACAAACTTGTCAAGTTTAATTAAAATGGCTTTTCTGAGTTTTTAAGGTCTGAAATTTAACTGCTTTATCCAACACTTTTTGCACTAATGAAATCCTGGTGTCATGTTATGCGTGCTTTTGCATGGAATGATTATCAAGGCATTGCATAAGACGTTTAGTTTTAATATATTTCGGGAATAACATATAGAACTAGGAAAAAAGGTATTTGTGTGGAAAATGTTTAGGCATCTCTTTTATGTCACCATTAGGTTTGTATATGGGAAGCCAAATGTCCCAAAAGCCTGTATACTTTTACATATTTGAGGAAATATGCTGACTTTCAAAAACGGTTTGGATGCCGTATGTTTTTCAATTTGTGTCTTGTGTTGATTTTTCTTCTTTGTTTTGCAGTGTGAATCAATGCAAGTGCAAATTGGCTGAGATTGCAGTTAAAGCAGTCCTTGCTGTTGCAGGGATGCTGTCATGCTCCATTTTTGTTAGAAATTTGTTTAAAAAAAATAGATGGCTTAGTTTAACTGCACTTTGTTTTATATATTATTTTTTTTTGTGTTGACTATACTTGTAATGAATTCATTATAAATTATATATATATGAAAATTTTATTATTTTCATTTGTATCTATTATATATGAATTTTATAATATAAGATTATTATTTATATTGTGTATAGGATGAAAATTTTAAAAAACAATAAAAGGAAAAAATTAAATTATGCAATAATTTAGCGACGGATTCGCGACAGCAACTGTCGCTACTGAGCAAACGTTAGAATTTGAGAAATAATTAGCGACCATATTAGCGACAATAATATTTGTCGCTAAATTTTACAGTAAATTTTTATAATAATGCAATAAATATAAAAATAATTAGCGACGAAACTTGTAGTCGCTAAATATTATTATTATAATTCGACGACTAATTAAGAATATAAATTAGCCACGAAATTTTCCGTCGCTAAATTTGCGACTGTTCGTCGCAGTGTCGCTAATGTTATAGGTAATTAGCGACGAAATTGTCCGTTGCTAATTTCCAGTTTTTTTGTAGTAGAAGAATATACGACATGGCAATTTTATATTAGAGTTTGAAAAAAAATGACCGTTTCGTTTTATAATTAAATGACCATTTTTTTTTCTTTTGAATTGTTCTCTAGTACCCTTCTCTTAGTCTGGGAAATTTTATAGCCGATACTTTCTCGGCCTATCCAGGAAATGAGGAAAGAAAAATCGTATGAAAAATGGGCTTCGTCTTTTACATTTGAGAAAGCCCATTTTGTTCTGTAAGCCTTTCCCAAAATACGTCGCTTATGGACTATAACATTCTTTATTATATGTCATCCTCACATTTTTGAATTACATCTAAATCCTCTTGAATTTCTCTATAAATGGTGGAATTCATATTTTTAATGGTTGATGAGTTCTTCTATTACTTCTTTGATTTGGTAATCCACGTTGAGCTAGTTGATAAACTGAGAGTTTTGGATTAACTAAAAAGGGTTATAGTTATAGTTATAGTTGAATGGAATGCCTCTTCTTCAAACCAACTTCTCTAAAACTGCTATCATTTCATCTTCTTCTTTCTCTATTCAAAAGTTTATTCTTTTCGCTCCCTACCTCGCGCTTCCTTTTTGCCTTTTATTTTTCTTGTGGTTATTGTTTTAAATGAATGAAATGCAGATATGGGAGCCGTTTTAAGGACGGGTCCTGCAAGTAGTTTCAGGCGGTGCTTATTTTTCAAATATTAGTTGTTTATTTTTCTTCTATTTGTGCAATTGTGGAGTTTTCCAAACAGTGTGACTTCAGATATTAGTTGTTTATTTTTCTTCCTACACTATTTTGATCACTGGTTTTTCTAAAATATATACATCTTTTCTGTGTTTGCAGTTTATTAGCTCCTTGAAAGACAATTTGAATGCAGAGTTGGCATTGGGTACTGTCACCAATGCGTCTTGGGTATACCTATATTTTAGCAAGGATGAGGCAGAATCCCTTAGCATATGGTATTGGGCGGGATAATGTACCATGTAATTTGCTGATTGTTGCTTTAAGCTAATTCATATGGAGAGTTCCCAATTTTTTATGCCTAATCTTATTTCATATTAAAATCTGAAGTTGATGAGAGCAGGGATTGGCCTAGGGGTCTCTGCACCAATTGTACGTGAAAAGCCATCTGTTGAACTTGTTAAGGTCACTGAAGAGATGAAGTCATTCAAGGCATACGATAAGGTAATCTCTTTTGGTTGAGCGCAGCTTTTGGTGATGGTCAATAAACTGTGTATATACATGTACACCATTCGGCCACTTAAAGGCCTCACGCTTACACATTGTTTTATCCTTTCTTTTTTTGCCATACATAATTGTATATCCCTTTTATGACACAATGTAGTGAAACATACCATTTTCTCATGAATATTTTAAAATTCCCATAAGTTCCATCATTATGTAACTATGGCACATTTAAATAAAATTATCAAAATTTATTCCAATAAATGTAATTACATTCGTTATACCATAATTTATTCAATTAGCATTTAAACACCCAATTAAAGATCAAATTACACTAAGGTACCCTAAGGTACCATATTCGGCCAAGCCAATTACACTCACTTTTAATTTAATTTCTTCATTCATTTATGTTTCCAATGGTTCAAATCAACATTATATCACATTAGTTTAAATTATTTCATCATTTCATGGAATCTAGCATAGTTACATAATGTAGAATCATAGAAAATTCAACTATATTAGTGAAATTAAATGTAATTTGTATCCACTAACCTCAATTAGGTTGTTCTCCACCTAATCTTCCTTTTCCTTCCCTTTTCCTCTTTGATTCCTTTCTTCCTCTATGTGTTCCTATTTGGGCCGAATTTGCAAGGGAGAAAATCACATCATTAATGCATATTTTTCAGCAATTTAAAATTACCACTATAATTTCCTAGCCTAATTCTACATGCCTATAAAATTTTTCCTTCAAATTCCACCTAAAACTCAAGAAATCACAAAATCTTACCTTAAGGTTTTTGCCTTAAATCTTTAATTGTTTGGCCTCTTTTTGATAAAAATCCTTTTATAGGTTAAAGGGGATGAATTTTTGAGCTTTAGGTTGCAATTAGGGCTTGTGATTTAATGAAATAAAGCTTGGGATGAAGCAAAATTGAGGAGAGGCAACAAAAGTGATGAATTCGGATTTTAAAGAAAAAGAGGAGGAAGTTGCAAAAATTCTGGGTTTTTTTTTGCGTATTTTATTGAGCTATTATAGGGTGTCTTTGAGTGTACCAAAGGAGGGGCCAAGATTCAATCATATCCATTAGATCCAAAGGCTCTAATTTTTGTCACTTATTGGCCATACATCAAGTTAGGCTCATCCTACTAGCATAAGCTCACTCACACTTGATCATAACATTATATTAATGTTTCATTTATCTTTTCAGGATCAAATTCTCTGGTTTGACCCTCCAAATGACTCGATCTCAGTTTTGCACCCTAAAATATGAATTTTCGTTTTCAATATCAGATTGACCTAAAATTTTGTACAGAGTGTCCTTACATATTCAAGAATGTGTGATTAAAATTTCAGCCCATTCCGACATCATTTCAGTATATTTCTGGCTCCGATAGCCTGTTTAGCCGAGCCAAAACCCAAAATTTCAGAATTGTCAGAATTACTATTTTTCAGTTCCTAAGGTGCCTTTACATTATTTACATGTTATATGTGGAATTTTTGGAAAATCAGAGATCTCTAGATCCCTCAATTGCTCAGTTAAAGTTTTGGGTTGACCCGTGAAATTTTTCTTTATTTGCCTGTTTGGAGACCTATTTGATCCCAATTTCTCTTCAAATTATACCATTAGACTCCACTCAACCTATACTTTCATTTCTCAGTCTCAGGTCACACTATTCATCGTGTCCCCTGTCTCGGGTTTTTAGGTCCTGATACAATTATCCCTTTATACTTGTCACCGAGTTTTCTCACCCTATTCAACTCCGATTTTTTCGAAATTTAACCTAGGATAATTTTTCATGTTCTGTAACTTAACATGTATGACAGATGCAAAAATTGGGGTGTTACAAAAACATCATCCTATGGCCATTATCAAATGCCACCATTCTTCCTCAACCTTTATACCATTGCAAACATCTCTCACTTGTGACGCGTCAAAACCTGGAAAATGATAGAAGATTAGCCATGGCTTGAGAAGACAAGGATGTAGAAAATGGCAAAAGATAGAGGTTGCACCACCTTTGCAGCAGGTGATGCTGATAATGGTGATTTATATGGTATTTTTAGTATGTTTTTAGGTGTTTAATTGAGTTAATTTTGTGTTATTTAGGTTGAATTTGAGTTTAATTAGTTAATTTTATGATTTTGAAGTTAATTATAAATTTTGGTATTTTCAGGGTTATTTTGCTAGAAAAATGACTTAATTGCAAAAAGGCAAGATATTAGGGGCCAAAATCGTAAAAATGAGAAATTGATGCAAGATAATTGATCGTGAGGTCTAGGAGGTTTTCACGTGATCACGTGAAATAGATGAAGAAAAGAACCCATGGCCACATGAAGATTGCACTAAGGAAGGCATGGCCACATGTGAGATTGAACTAAAGATGCATGGCCATGTGATTCTCTTCAAAGGAGAACACATGGCCACATGAAGAAAGAAGCAAGAACAACACATGGCCACGTGCAATTTTACAAAGGAAAACACATGGCCACGTGTAGACTCTCCTTTGAAGCGAAGGATTTGCGATTTTTCCAATTCAAGAAGGATTTTCTTCCTACTCCAAATTTGGAAAGCTTCTACAACATATTTTGGCCTATAAATAGCAGTTTAAAACACCAGAAAAAACATCCAATATTAGAATTAAGCTTAGTTCTTTTACGTAGTTTTCTATTTTTATTATTTTCTTTAAAGCTTTGTTTTAGTTTTTAAACATATTTAGGAAATAGTTTTTTTCTTCTTTTGCTAATGGATTCTTGAAATCTTATATTTTCATTGTTATGACTTTATTTTGAGCTTAATTTCAATATCGGTTGATTATTTCTTGGTTTTAAGCATATTCTTATCTTTGATTGTGTTAAGATTAATTGTTGGTTTTATTGAATAAATAACTAAAAATTGGTTTTGACATAGTTAATGATTTGCATGTTCTTGGATTAACTCTTTAATGTTTATGCATGATTATTATCCGAAATATGAGATAATTATGTGTTAATTTTATTGGTTAATACTAAGAGAGAAAGAACTAAGAATAAATGGGAGTTGAATTACTTGAAAAAGACTTCAATGAATATTTAGGAAGTTAAAACTAGATTTTCATGCTAAATATTAGATTTTTCTATGAGTTTAATACTAAGAATGGTATATTTGAATAAAGATATCTGGCTTTATTACTAATTTTTCCATAATCACCGGTGTTTATATTGAATTTAAGTCATTACAATGAAAGTTAAGGTGGATAGTTCCTTTAACCAGAGAATTTCAGTTATTGTTTTGTTTTTAATTTATGTTAATTTAATTTTAGCTTTTGTTTTATTTAATTGTTTATTTTTAATTTTTGATTTTAAATCAAAAACATTTGGGAAACAATCTCGGATTAATTTAATTCATACATAGATATTATTCTTAGCAATCCATGTTCCCTTGGGTACGATATTTTGGGGTCTTAATCTATATTTCTCTATATTACTTAGCCGATCCAGTACACTTGCTAGACACCGGTCAGATGCCATGGTGGAGAAACACCCAACTGTTCATTCGTCTTCCTAAAATAACAAAATAAAGCCAGAATAAAAGGCTATCAGGTGGCTTCATTAGAAGAAGCGAGGAAAATAAAGGCAATAAAGAAAGCAAATGAATAGGAATATGAAGGTACGACTTTATTTATAAGAGTCTAGAAATACACGTGGCAACCCCAATAAATGAGGAGTCAAAGAGAATAAATAGCCACAATTAAAGCTCGAAAATTGAAGTAGTAAAAGAGCAATCAATTAAGCTCTGTTTTTTTAGAGACGTGGTCAAAGATAGCGGTTCAAAAAGTAACGATCGAGTTAATGATCTAGTTAATGTAAGATAAATGGTCGACACGAAGAAGTCAAGAAAAATTCCAATAAAATCCCTACTTACTGATCGGAAAAAGTGCACAACCTATGTTCTATAGCTCAATCTAAAGGCATTATCTACCACAAGTCGACATTAACTCCGATCGAGAAAGATGAATCTAAGCCATCCTTAGGATCACCTTCAAACTTATTGACATAATAGAAAGTATGAGGGATATAAATCCATTGAAGAAGCCTAGAAGGATAGTAAGTAAGCCTAATTGGATTGAGGCTACGAAATGACACTCTCGAAAGATGATTTGAAACCCCACTCGATTATAACCTCTCTCTTTCTCTCATTTTTAGTTTTGGGTATTATTGGAAATGCCAATGCAAAGTTAATACAAGGCGGCATAATAAGAAGCAAAGAAGAACAAGACAAGAAAGGAAAGTTAAAAGTCAAAATTCATTAAACTTTTCAAATTTACAGGGAACATTAAATGAAGAGATTTTTTGCTCGAAAAAAATAATAAATCTACAGCTCGACTACAACAAGACCACCTTTCATTCCATAGCCCCCTTCTATCAGGTCAGCATCAAGAAAATGGAAAAGAAAATACATACTTGCATCCCTTACCATGGCCCCAGGAAAGCTCAAGGCTAAAAGATGGAAGAAGTAGCGAGGGATAGAGGTTATATGACTTGTTGTGGCAAGTCATACATTGCCAGGAAAAAAGCCTAGCTATTCATTCATTTTCCTAAAATGGAAGAGAAAAGTAAGAGAAACTGAAGAATAATCAGGTGATTCCATGAAGAAGAAGAAAAGAAAAAAAGCAACAGCTACAAGAAGAAGAAGAAACAAGCATGCCCATTTATAGCGATTTCCACCTCCAGAAAAATTTTCACGACTAGCCACGTGGAAATACCAATAAATGTAGGAATAAACACTATAGTAAAAGCTTAAAAGACGAAACAGCGAAATGTAAAAAGGCACCTCTTTCCAAAATGACGCAGGAAAAGAGACAACAATTCAAATGCCCACAGTTAAATAAATGGATCAACAATGATCAGCAACGTCCTCAGGTAACTTCACTCTTCATTTTATAATAGGTATAATTAACATACTCCCTTATAAAATTTGAAAAATGTGATAGGAAAACTAGCCGGTTTGGTGCCATAAGCCTAACCAAGGGAGAAAAAAAGGAAAAGGACACAGTACACAAAGGCACACAGCCTCATAAAGATCTTCAAATAACAAATCCTCAAGCATCATCAAATAGGTCAGAAAGTTAAACTTTGAAAAAATCAATTCACATTTATAAAAACTGTTTGTAGGAAGATGTCTCATTGTATCAATCGATGAACATCCCGATCGATGTCTCATTTTTCTCGATCAATGTAATTAAAATCTCAATCCCTCGACTAATGTCCCATTTTTCCCGATCAATATAATGAAGCTCCAATCTCAAGACTGAGGATCTCATTTTTCTCAATCTTTCTGATCACAAAATGGTTATTCTTAAACGACAACATGTTCGTCAAGAAGACGTTGAAACCCCAACCTTCGATCTCTATAAATATCGATCGAACTATTTGGAGGGGACAAATGATAATACTAAAATAATCAAAACCAAGGCCAACCCATGAAGGGTCATTAGAGGCCTAGTACTAAAAAGGCCTAAGGATGCCCAGGCCTCCCTAGCTAGCTGACTAAGACATAGGGAACAAGGTGATCCAATCAGATGTGACTTGTCCTTACCACGATAAGGTCATCTGACACACACCTCTGTCAAATCATCATCACCTTTATGCTAACCCATACCTGCTCCAGATTAGGTCTACTATTTAAGATTACTATTTGAATCCCCAGCTCTATAAATAGTAGGTTCATTCTAAAAAAACACATCTGATTTTCAATATATTCTCTCTCTAGTCACTCTCTCTCTCTCTCTTGCTTACTAACTTAAAATTTAGAGTGCTAACACCTAGTCCGATCGAGCAAGCTCCTTTTTGTAGGGTTTTTACTCTATAGTCCAATCGGTCCTAGCTCATAAAGCTCGCATCGACTCCCTTCTTCTATTAATAAGGGTCCTTTCCTTTCCTACGTAAATTTTGGATTTATCAATAAAAAAGGAAATATAAGGAGAGAGAAAAAGGAAAAGACAATGAATAATAAATTAATGGTGGAATTGAAGTTAATTGAAGCTAATTTGAAGAATTTGGCATCAATTTGGTAAGTGTTCATGCAATTTTATTTTTTTTCCTAAAAATTACTCAATATGTAACTTAGGGTTCTTGAGATAAATTTGGGGTTTAGAAAATTGATGTTACAATTATTAAAGTTGAGGCTAAATAAGATTTATGGCATGTTTAAATTAATTTTTAGAGATATAATTCAATAATTCCGACACTTACATACATTATGTTTAAACTTAAAAATTTGATATATATATTATAATGAGTAAATGATGAGATAAAAATTGTTTTGCATGTTATAAGAACATGATTAAATTATTTGATGGAAGAAAAATGAAAAATAAGGAATTATTCCTAAAGTGGCCGAATTATGTGTGATGGAAAATTCATGATTTAGGCATTAATTCATGTTTTATGGATATATTTAATGATTATATACTATCAAATTTCATTTTTAATTATAAAGAGTGAATTTTGTTATTTGAGTTAAAATTGATGGATCAAGAAATTATTATTATTTTGATACTTGAAAAAAAAATGGTTACAATTGATTCTAAGTCTTAAATTGGTGAGGATTAAGAAAATGGTGTGAGCTAAATTGATTATAAAGGAAAGAATAAAAATAATTTTGTATATGTGTACTTAAAAATGGATTTTTTTTTTATAAAATATGAAAATCTATTAGTTATGCCCTTAGTAAAACTAGAAAAAAAATTGAAGTAATAAGATAAGATTGACATACCAATTAGGGAGTTAGCAATACTACATTGTGATATGTGTTACCATATTGAATGGCTCATTAGTTTGTGTTATGGACCGAATGGCTCTAAGGGCTCGATCTTGATATTAGAACATTAAGAATTTAGTAATAATATAACTTATGTAAATGGACCGAATGTTTCTAAGAACTCGGTTCCGTATTTTAAAATCCCACTTATCGAACTCAGTGCAATTTCGTTGGATTTTACTTGAACCAAATATAAAAATATATACATAAATACATAACTAATAGTTGAAGAACTTCAATTGGAAATAATAATTATTTGTAGATTAAATTGTAAGATTTATTTATGATTATGTAACTTAATATGAACTAATATAATTACTTAAATGCTTAAATTTCATAAATGAACGTTAATGCCTATATCCATGCTTTGATGTTGATGAACATATTTATTTATTTATTTTTGAAAATAGTATATGATTTACATGTTATATTTGGTTGAGTTGAACTAGCAAAAAAAATGGAATTGTTTGAATGCCATTAAGCATATAGCTCAGTGCATGGTTTTCTTTCTACATATAAGTTTAAACAAATCTGAAGAGAAGTAGAGGTGGATCTACTACACATCTAAGTCACAAAAATAAGTGTGAAAGATTTTTGAGGTGGATACACCAAAGTAATACTTTTGTTTATTTTTAGTTATGGCATTTACACCATGTAAATATTGGGAAACTTATGTATACAAATATACTGGGAATCACATTTTGAAGTTATGTTATGTATGTAAATTATAAATCAAATATATAAGAAATATTGAGCATGGTTACATTTTATTTGGATTAAGATGATTAAGGAATTATGGAGGATGGGCAAATTATTATGAGAAGTGTGTTTAAGTTTTCTTGCAAAGGCAATCTCTCTGAAAATGCTCCATAGATCCACGCCGCATGTATGCTTTAATCTTTCTCCAACAGTGTCCTTCATGCCTCTTCCCACAATGTTCACATGGAGTAATCTCTCATTCTCCAGACCTGTCTACTGTACTAGCCATTGATAAGGCCAGCTGTCCCAGCCTAGCAGACGATATTTGACTGTCTTGCTCGGCGAGAAGATGTCTATGATTGAGCAGAAGCCCGAGAACCTAACCTATTTTGCTTTTTACTAGCTAAAGATTAACTAATTTATCCCTGACCCTTTTTCTATTGCCACCTATTCCTCCATTTCTATTCATAAATATTAACTTTTTCAATTCTCAGAGCTGCTTTCACCATCTCTCCATAATCTTTAATTTGTAATGCAACAAAGAGCTTTTTGATATCACGATGAAGACCTACCTCAAACCTTGCACTTATTAGCCTCTGTAGGAATAAATTGCTCAAGATATATACATAGTCTGTCAAATTCTTGTTCATATTTTGACACTATTATGAATCCCTACTTCAAATGAAGAAATGTTTTCCTCATCTCCTCCATATATGCCTTTATTACAATTTTTTCTCTAAATAAAGATAAAAAATACTCCCAAATAATATTCTACGGCGCAACAAACCTTTTAGTAGACTCTTACTTCAAATATGCTGACCCTTAAAGAAGATAGTCTGCACACTCTAACCTTTCTTCGGGTGTAAAATGAAGAAGATAAAAAATACTACTTATCTTGATCAGCCAAAATTCAACATCTAGAGTAGTGACTGTTAACTCCGCCATAAAGTTCTCTGCTCCTAACTTCTTGGCTTCATCCAATGTAAGCCTCTATGGTGGAAGGGACGGTTGAGGTTGTGGAGGAGGTGCGGTGGCCATATGTTGTCTCATATAGTCCATCATGGTCAAAAAGAATTTTGTCGGGCTAGGCATTGGCTGAATGGCAAGTGACCGCATTGGCTGTGTTGGCTACCCCCTCACACCCATATCCATATCACTAGCTCAGGCATGACTTTCAACCTCTTCTTCAATGGCTCCCTTTGAACTTGATTCCATTATTTACTCCATAACAAATAAAAATAGTTGATCTACATTAGAGTCACATCATATTCACATATAACCTTTATTTGACATGTACAAAAATCACTTTTCTCTTAGTTACTTAATTACTAGTCCAGAACCACCTAAATCTCTAATACCACTAAATGTAACACCTTATACCTGGCCAGATAATAGAATTGGATATAAAATGTCACACACAAACCTCAATTCACAAAATGATGAATTATAAAATTTCTTATTTAATTCCTTATAATTTAATAAATATTAATAATTTTTGCTAAAATTTTGACAGAATTTCTTCTATTAAATAACCTTGTTAAATTTGGGTGCTATTCATCAAGAAAACCCATCTATGTTTTCTTCATCCTTTTCATAAATTTGTTGTTGATATGATGATTTTAGGGACTTTAGGTTAATAATTTAGGGTTTAATTATTAATTTAGGGGTTAAAAATAGGATGGCAAAAATGACACTTAGTCCCTTCACAATATCCTTAAAAATCCAATAATTTTAATAGAAATGGTACTTGATCCAAATAATACCAAACTTCCACTCTTTTATTTTGTTTTTCAAGATCCAAAATTAAATTTCAATTTTAATCCATTAGTTGTATTTTATCCCACTAAAAATATTTTCTTTAATAATTTTAAAGTTAATAGTCAAAAATTATTCGGGTGTTATTTAGTCCGTGGGTCCAAAATAACTCTGCTAGAACGTAAAAATTCTTTACTTCTTCTTAACAAATAATACCCGCCTAATTACTATAATTAATATCATTTATTTTCCGTTGATATGCTCGAATTTGACTTTCACCTCTTCTCGGGTCAAACTTTGACTCTTGGTCAATGTGTTCAAACCTTTCCTATTTACTACAAAATCGCTACACGAATTTCATTCACTTTTTGACCCTCTAAATGAATTCGTTTTGAGCTCAAATTTGATCTTTGGTTATCCTTGAATAATACTTTTCAATACCAAATAAAGTGCAATTAGGTCCCAGTGATAGTACTATTCATCTCGAGATGCACTTTGCATGATCCAAAAAGTACTATTCATGGGACCAAATTTTTTTTTTGGAGCTAGCGTTATATTTCTCCCTATCAGGTTGCCTAGTGGGGTAGGGGCCTGGTTGGGCAAAGTAAGACTCAGGTCGGACTAGGGGGTCGAGCCAAACTAGGATAGGTTGGGTAGAGTAGGACTTGGATCCGATCATGTTGCCTGGTGGGGCAGGGGCTTGGTTGGGCAGAATGGGGCTTGGTTCAGGCTAGGGGAAGGCAGGATTTGGGTTGAGCTAGGGGGCCAGCAAGGGTTTAATATTTACATCATATCTATTTTTTGTTTTTAGTCAACAGTAGTCCAATACAAAATCAAAAATAGAGCAAGAAACAATGGAATATTTATTTTATTTACTAAGATAACGTTTGTTAAATCGACCTAAATAAAAAGTTTTAAGATAAGGCCGGAATGCTTTTTGGATCAAAATATGGAATAACCAATATAAAACTGAAAAGTATTTCAAATTTTTTTTTCACTTGTTTGTTAAAATTTTTGGCATGAATTAAAAATATATATTTTTTAATTTTTTAGTTTTTTCTTATCCTACTATGTCAAGATATGTATATTTTGACCCTATGTCAAGATATGCATATTTTGATTTTTCAAAATATAGGTAGTTAAACTTTTTTTGTGGCATTCAATTTTTTTAACAAACGCTTGAAAATGTCGAAAAAGTTGTAATAATTTTATTTTATTTTCATTCCAACATTTTCAAAGTTAGCAAACGCTACCTAATGGAATATATAATATGATAACAAAGCCTAGGTAATAGCTCAGATCATTTAGGTACCCAGATCAGCCCGGCTAGTTAGCTTGGTTAGGATCATCCCGGCAAGGTGTTTGGTTTTGTTGAATATCAAAGAGTTCGTCCAACACCATCCGGAATCTAGAATAATTCCAGATTATCAGAAAAAGATAACCCTTTCCTTATCCTTTCCTCCAGATTAGGAAGAGATGAGGGTTAAGGAAGATAGAAGTTTTTCATGAAGAGGATCTACTTCCGGCTTCCTTGATAGAGAAGAACTCTAAGCCTATAAATAGAGTCAGGATCAAGTATAAAAGGGAGCTTTTTTAGTTATTTCTTCTATCATCAAAATTATTGATTTGATCATTGGAATCTCTTTTGCCAGAAAACTTCGAACAGTTTTTGTGTTTTTCAGATGCCTCGTTATATCGGAAGACCCACATTTCATGTCCAATCATCATAATATATTTTATTTAAATATGCCAAGCTGGTAGCAAAGAGGAAAAATAAAGGTTTATCATTTGATTATCTTGAGTTGCAGGATTTTTAACATAGTTCTCCGACAACACAATTTTTCCCAAACAATAATTAATATTTATTTTGTAAAGAGGATACAGCCAAAAAGAGATGGACGAAGAGGATATGATGGAGATGTATATGGTGGCAACAAATGTGAGTATGGGTATACAATTGGTGGTAGCACGATAAGTACGAAGGATGCCCTAATGGAAGCAGATAGAAGGAAAATATAAGAGATGTAAAGTGAATCATGTTATAAAAAGAGATGTAAAATAGTAACATTTTATTACTCGAGCTGATTCAACAAGGATTTTTTCTTTTTTAATCAGTTTATACTTATGGTGCCAACTTGAGTTAAGTTTATTCTTCATAAATAATTATGCATAATGAATCATGTTATATTTTAATAAATCTCAAATGATTTTAGATATGTACAACACTTTCTTTGCCATAATTTTTAATATAGTTTAATCAATAATAAAAAAAAAAACTCTTTTTTTTTAACACTAATACAAAAATTAATATGAAGTTTATTTCAAATAAACTCAAATTACGTTAAAAAAAATCACTAATATAATACTAAATAATGAATATTATGCTTTATCTAAAATAGAATGGTGTACAAGGCTACAGTATTTATTCTATGTTTTATTCCGAAGGATCAATTTCAATGGTAGGTGTCTTGCCAAATTGAGACACATGAGAAATTTGGCACTTTATATCTACTTGAAATCGGAGATCGCATTCTTCTGGCCGAGAATCCTTTCCCACTAAGCGAATCAAACAAAGCTCCCATGTCCATTTCCTTTTTCATGTTATTTTCAATCATAAAACTGCAAATCACCCAAGACAAAATTTCAGTATTAGTGTTTTCTAAAGTTTCTTTAGGGAGAATGACAAATCCAAGAACAAGAGTACAATGCAATATATGCGAGCAACGTTTCTTTCGCAGCTTAGTACGTACACTCGAGCAAAAATGCACCTATGCGTACATGTCTATCCAAACTATAGCTATACTTCCAGCAAAAGACAATGTTTAATCAACAATCAATTAGCCAAATCATTCCCCTCCCAAAGTAAATATATAAACTGTTTCAACAAGAAGAATATGAGAACATAATGTTGGATATGCATGAAGAATTTGAATACCACAGTTCAGCACATAACATATCTCGGTCCATCAGATACTAGAGTGAGGTGGTTCTTTCCATTAAAATGATATGCCCCAAAAAAACTAATGAGATTGATGAGACAGTGTTGAAGTATCAGGTGGCAAACTATCAATGGATATTAACTGAGCTTTATTGTTACTTCTTTTTACTTCTGGCTGGGGAAAGACCAACCTGAAAGAAATCTCATTTTGAAATTGACATGGATTCGACGAATCATTGCACAACTCCTAGTACTCAAATAAGCAAGCGGTTTTATCTAACAAATAAAAAGTTAGGAAATTAATGTTGTTAAATTCCCAGGTAGAGGCCAAAATGCAGAACCTATGACTTTTGCACAAATGTGCTATAGACATAAAACACAAAGGGATGGAATAATATAAATGTAACCCATTTGAAGTATCAAAAAAATGTCTAACAAATTCCCAAACACATCACCGGTCAGGAAGAAAAAGATTGGCAGAGAAGCAATACCGTTCACGAATAATTTTAAAAGCCTCCTTTGTCGCGTAAGGCAGCCCTGTTTTTGGTTCACGATACCTACAGCATTAATTCATGAATTAAACACAATGGCACCAATTTCAAAATGTTGTGTCAGCACAGATTCAATTAGCAACAAACAATAAGGCCCACAACATGCAAAGGTTGCTTGGCATTTCAGTGCCTACAATTCATTAACATGTCTGCAAAGAAATGTCAAAGATGAAGGCCCAGCAAGATATATTGGGATTTTTTAAAAAAGATGATGTTAATTTAATAAGTATTTTGAGAAATGATGTTGTTCTGAAACAATTTGGAAAAATAGGGTTGTTTTTTACACAAAACCAATGCTCAGACCATTGGTTTCATACATGTATCAGGTTATTCCATTTTTTTAAAACATATTGCATGAAAGCAATAATGAGAGTATAGGAGATACCACTCATGTTAGCCTCTGCCCGATACAAGTGACCCCAATATTGTCATTATCAGTATCATGCAAGTCGAACCCAAATTGTAGATTCCTATTAGAATTATTCAAACTGGCAATAATGTAAGCACAGTAGTACTTCTATTTATGAAATGAGAAGCAAGCATTATGTTTCTTCCATTTAACATTTAGCAATTTCATCTCTCTCATCTCACATTTTGTATTTAAGTAACAATGATCTTCATCAAGAAAAGGTAAATTGAATTAATATTTATTATGTATACAAGTGTAAATTCTAATTTTGTTACCCAACTCTATAAATTATAGGTGCTAATCTTCTCAATTTTGTTAAAGAAGAATCAAGGTTGCAAAGTTAACTTGTGTATTTGATAACATATGAAAATAATAGCTATAGATGATATATATATATATATATATATATAAGGAACTATAGATGATCAAACCTTTTTTTTCTAGAGAATTTTTACTTAATTTATGTAATGCTATAATTTGTTTGGTGTATATGTTATTTATCTTGTTAGAAATTATTTAAAAAAGAGTTAGAATAGATGTAAATATTTGTAAAAAAAATTTACCCGTAAATAATAAAAAATAGAACTTGCATACAATAAAACTAAATAATTTATTCGGGTGTACAAGAATTTGTTCTTTTCTTAAAAGGAAATTAGAGAAGTCATCAACTCAAAATTTAACATGATGGTAAATGTGAAATATTGAAAATATTTATATTTCTAACCGACACATGATGTTGATGCTATCAGTGTCGAATCATGCGTGATCAATGATCCCATAACTTGCATGATATAGCAATACCATTATCACATGCATCAGCTAATGGGTTTCAGATTAGAAATTTTATTTTGTTCTTTGAATTCAGCAAAAGTCTTGCATGACAGTGATAACGACCATATTTGATAGGGTCGATATTACTATGATGCAAACTAGCCTAGATTTTCAATCACCTTCAAACCGACCCCATTATCCAAAATATTTAAATAAAACACATTTTGGGTATCCGAACTTTAATGTTTTATACTATTAAAAGTTGACATTGGTTCCTTATACTTTTCAGATTACTGACATTAAGTCCAATTTAGACAAAATAGACATAAATGAAATGCATGCTATGTTAATCTCCCATGAGGTCAATTTAAAATGACTACGAGACCTACTCAGACATAACAAATTAAAGAAAAAACCAACTAATCACCTTTTCCATATTTGAAATAATTGTATATTTCTTCTACTTTTTTAAATTTTAGTCGCTCCCAAAGTGATTTTAGATCAATAAAGCATGCCTTTCAATTCTACTAATACTTGTATCTAATGTGATTGATGTAAAAAGTATAGAGATCCAATATCAACTTTTGAAAGTACAAAAAATTAATGTAGAAAAAGGTTAAAGTTCATGGACCTTAGAATGCGTTTTTCCTTAATAAAATAATAATATTTTTAAAACTATCCCATGGTTATGTGCATATTGTTAGTATGCATTAGAAAAGTCAGTTATAAATAATACTTGAAGAAGGCAATTTTTATTTTTTAAATTTTGAATGAAAATCAAATGCACAAATTAATTAATAGGTTCTTTTGTAAGACGAAGAAAAAAAGGCAGATTGATCACTCGTAACTTTTTTGCTTTTATCAGTACCTGTCCTCCTACACACTTCCATTCAATAGATAGCCACCAGAAGCTTCTTGCCTACCATAGTTGACATACCCCTCAAAAGGAATGGCGAAGAAGTTAAAAGCATTGAACTTACCAAGGTAGAATGCAGGTGCGGAATGTTCAAACACACACATCACCAACCATAAGAAAGAGTTAATTAACCCTATGAACTCAAGATATTATTGCTAGGTTGATTAACATTCATGAGAAATCAAACTCAAGAAAGTAACAACCTAAAAGACCTACTCAAAAACAATAGTTGCTTCTAAGATATCAACTCAGTTAGGGGAAAAACAACTGCAAGGATTTGATATCATAAACTGATTTTTTTTCAAGCATGCAATTAGCAACCACCAATATAGAAGAAAAAAAGAGAGGGAGCACTTACTTGGCAGGCAGACCTGTTATAGCACACACAGGCTTCTCTGGATCTGCCAAGAGATTAATATGAAAAAACAAAAATCAAAACTACAATAAAAGAGCAAAACAAAGAAAACTCCCAAAGTAAGAAAAGCATTAAAGAATGGCCTACAAAATAACCTCAACTTCAACAAGTCTAAACTGAAGAATAGAACATATATAGGAATATATCTTTTAAGACCATATAAGAAGGAGAGCTTTTTAACATTACAGTGGTATCTCTAAACAAAGAAATGAAGCAAAAGGCCCATCTTTTATTATCTCCAAGTCCACCTTTAAATTTTCAAAGAGTGGTCTAGAGAGAGAATGAAAGAATTGGCATTAACACTTGTTCAGCACCTTGATCATATTAGGCAGCTCATTTGAACTGCTAAACTAAAAAATTTGGTTATCGGTGCTTGAATAAACTCAAAAACAGCTGGGTCACCTTAGTTTGATTTTATACCCAAGAAGGTACCCCAAATCACTTGCAGAGGTCCATATCATGCACAAACACTATTAAAAAAATGCAGTTGTGCACTCAACCCTGTATAACTCATTATAGAGGTGCAGACTACAGTCTATCCTCCCAGAGAATCCAAATGTCTACTTCATAAAAGCCTTGAAATCATTCTGCTAGTGCTTAACAGGTGAAATGAACGTCTGGCCAGCGAGGCTAATAGAAATCTTATGCGTTTCAATCAATTACAGTTCCCAAGGTTATAATGTCAATAGCAAAATAAATTTTCAGATTAGAGGTAGGAGCCCTCAAGTCATTTATTAACACCAACAGGTTTCACCAGTAATGCTTTGCCATATTAGTGACAAAAGCCATAAGAATCTAGTGCCATTCCATTCCTAAAACTACCTCTATTACGGGCACAAACCTACAAGAACATAAAGCTTGACTTACATGGAATGGATGCTGTTGAAATCTCCGACTGAAATGATACCCCTCTGAATTCTAAATATGAGCAACCTGTGAGGAACTTAAGAGCTAACATGAAACCAGACTGATAGCAACACTGTCATTGATATTAATAGTCACATTCATTTTACTGGTCCAAAAAAGAGTGGATGGTTAGAAAGAGCAACTAACCATCTTTAGAAAAATATCGTATCTGTGGGCCAGTGTAAACAGCTTTGTGCACAATTGCTCTTTTCTTGACTTCTTCTTCCCTTGCCAGAACCCGTTCTAAGTTCCTCAAATTCATGATTTCTGCATAAGAAGTATAACAATCCAAATTCAACAAGAGATTAAGTGATCAGGAGATAACTCCAAATGACAAAAAACAGGTTCAAACAATCCACATATCATGCCCTTAACCTGTTTGAGCTGCTTCTAGAAGCATTTCTTCTTGCGTCATCCTCTTTTCTTCACCTTCCTTTTTCCTTTTTATTGGCTGGCCAATAAATAAATAAATATTTGATTCCAATGTTCAAAATAGAGAAACCACTATTCAACTGAATTTTCTACTCTCCTTATAATTTATACCATAAGTATGTACAAAAGTTTAGCAGAACTTCAGAAAGAAATTATATAAGCTGGCTAGACAATACAATATGCACAATAATAGAGGATAATAGATAATTTGCTTGTATATATTTAACAACCTTACAAAAACATATTTAAGACAATAAAATGGATGAAGCATATAAAAATCCAAAAAGCGTTGTTAGCCTACAACCTTATTTGATTCTTTTTTCCCTTGGCCGGAACAAATGTCGGATCAAACGACATAACAAGGTTCAGATATGAGTGAACATCAGAGGCAGTTGAATTTTTTATGAAGCTTGTTGCTTACCAAATGGCTCCATACATTCTATGCACAAAAAATTGTTTATTTCCAAGAGATCAAGTTATGTAAAAGATTGTTGGAGATCTCCTCTGCCATTCAACAGATTGATGCCCCACCTTAAGTCAAACCTAAAACCATCAGTTCAGCCATAATGCATCTATGTTGTTACACAAACAAGTTCCTAGCCTAAGATCAAGGAAACAATTCATATCTCCAAATGAAACCTGTACTTGTAAGTTATTCATAACAGATTCCTGTAAGTCATCAATCTGGAATCTTCTGATCAATTAAGCATACCCACAGATGCAAAACAAACAAAACCTGCTTGTAAAATGGGTGTGATGATGCCAGCTGAGAATTTCTATACGTGGGCTAGATTTTGGAGACAGATATATGTGTGAAAGGAGTCCAGCAATCCTACTCCTCGGATAGATTTTGAGAAGATCAAATGCGATGAAAACATACTTCTAGTTATGCAGTAAGAATGACTAAAATCATTTACTTTTCCATACTCTCTACAGCTCACAACTTAGAAATTCCAGAATCAAGCTGTTGGAACTAAAATTGACCGATTCTGAAAGAGCAGATATAAAGACTCAATGAAAACTAAAGGAATTCTTCCACTGACACATTCCAAAGACTCCTATACCAGTCAATAAATTACAATTTCTAATTCCCTGTCCTTAATATAATTAAACAAATGTTGAAGTTGCTGAATCTAGACTCTCTTGGTATCTCATGCTTACTTAAAATAGATGATTAGCAGGAAAATACAATCACAACTTACACAGAAGACTCTGTAACCAAGAACTGACCTTCATTGTTGCCTGCAAAGCTGCTCGGATTGCATCTCTCTCAGCTTGCCTAACAATAACTGAAGTTCTTGAAGATTTCCTTACTATTCTTTCACCTTCAACATCATCAGGTGCATCATGATGTTCAGTGGCAGTGTACTGTTCAGCTGATTTTTCATCCTTGGAAGGCTTATCCAATTTCGAAAGGACTTTCTTTTTCTTTTTCTTCTTCGTCGATGGCTTTCCAGGGAATATAAGTCGTTTCTTTGGATGTGTCCTTAAAATAATCATTAAAAAAATATAAGAAAAAAAATCATCTTAATTATTAGACAAACTAAAATCAACAACAGATATAGTTTGCTTCGGCTAAGAGCTAAACCTTTCATCGACAACATTTTCAGCTTCTTCATCTGGCTCAGGCTCCTAGCACCAACAGAAGGCGGTTTTCATGCTTACTAAGGTCAGAAGTAGTAATAATCATATTAAGAAGATTATTACAGATGATGACGGAGATATATGTAAAAAAAAAAAAAGCATATACAGATGGCAAAAATGCTCACATCTTCGTCAAAGTCACTGTCGAACTCATCAGCAACCTCTGGTTCTTCTTCATAATTAGTATCATTCTCTTCCTGCAGGTGAAAGAAGAAGAAAACAAGTACAATCTCATTAACCGACACGCTTCAGCAACCCAGATAGATCCTCAGTATCTAATCATAGGACCATAGTACTTTCTAATTGCAAGGGAATTAAAAAATATATATAAAAAGAAAAATTAACCAATAGCTGAACTCAAACACAAACTTTATGTAAGAAGAAATGCATATTAAGCTAGTAATTGAAAATTCCATTTTAATCCCAAAAATGAAGGACTCAATATATCAATTTAGCAACCTCTTTAAGAGCATCCTGGTTCCAGAACAACTCGTCCTCTTCAATTTCCTCATCAAGCAACCTAGTCATTCTGTAAGCCAAGAAAATGGCCAAAAAATCAAATAGTTTATGGGTATACGAAACGGTTTACATTATATATCGAAACAAGTCACAGAAATATCAAAACAAATTAGGATATAGTAACCCCTACCGTTTTCCTCTGGTTGCTCGAGAGCCTCGATCAAGAAACGCAGGCGGTGCCTCTTCTTTAGGACCCTCCATGGCAGCTTCCGTAATACAAAGAGAAAGGCCAAGCAGACTTGAGATTTACCGAAAAAAAAGACAAAGAGCTTCGGCGCGTAGCAAAGGAGTATCAATGAACTATAATACTTAAGACTAAAATCGAAACCCTAAATTTCAAATCTAAAACATAGTTTTTAATTAGCCAACCAAACTTGCTCACTGTTGATGCTTGATATTATGGTTATAGAGTGCAGCTAAGTGAAGACGAAGCAGCAAGAAACCCTAATTAGCAGTATAAGGAAAGCACGTAGCTACAAGAAAAAGAGTAGAAGTGAAGAAAGAAAGAAACGGAAGAGATTATGAAAGAATTAAGCGAATTGCAGAAAACAATTTTACCGTTGTTGGGCGGAGGGGAACGGCAACGGGAAACTGAGAAGGAAGGTTATTAATACGCAGTTATTAAGGCTAATATTTTACGTTGCCATTTCAATACGCATTTATGTTTTTTGTTTCTGTAAATCTGTTTTTGGTATTTTGGTTTGGTTAAGGAAAAATTTCTTGAAAAATAATTTGTTAAAGTGTATATTAGCAAATTTTAAAAAAAACACACACACACAAATAATAAAATTACACTTGAAATAAATAAAAAAAAAATTCCATTGTTTCTAAGAAGATATTTTTGCCATACAATTAGTTCTAATATGATGAAAGATTTGAGATTCGAGTTTCTATTCTCATTTTTCTATATAAAAAAAATCCTATTTATCTTTCACGCATTTTGAAAAATAATTAGTTAATTAATATATATAGTTGCATTAATGCAGTGATTAGTTGAATATATCTATTGCGTGTATATAAAATAAAATAAAAGTATAAATTCATTTTAAGCACGGTTGGAAAATATAAAAAAAACTTTAAATTCATTTAAAAATCGAGTCCAAATCAAATTTAATGGTTAATCAGTCCAATTAAATATGAATATAGATGTGAACTTTAATTTTAAAATTATAATTAATAGATATGAATTTAAATTTAAATGTCTGATTAATCAGCTTATAAGTAATTTTACATATATATATATATATATATGTAAGGCCCTCATGTATCCTATAAAGGAAATAAAAGTGTAACCGAAAACTTTAAACTAATTATATACAAAGTCAATCACATATCACGAAATCTTGATTTCAAAGTAAAGATCTATATGCTACTTCACTCTATGCACTTTCCCTTCCCAAACCAAAACACACAAACTTATTTAAACTAAAATTTAGGATTACAAAAGATGTATAAATTATGCGGCTAATGTAATATGTACATAACTTATTTACTTATCTACATATTTACATTTTGAAGCTTAACATATATTCTACAAACTTGTATATTACAAAATAAAGCGGTGTATCTATTGCCTACACTTTATGATTTATCTTCGTCCACTGTTTACGACTTTCACTTGAAATTAGCCTTCCAACTCTTGCCTATATTGCAAAAACAGAAAACCCACATGCTACGTTTATACTTAGTGGGGCACTACTTATTGTAGATTAATAAACCAATAACTGTTTTATAGTAGAAGAAATTTAAATTATTATGGTTGATAAAAAGAGGGTATAAAATATAATTTAGTTGCTATGATCCATATTATTTGCTATTTGTTTTGGCAAAATCCATAATTTAGTTCACGAAGTTTAATATTTTTACACATTGTATCCTTATACTTTTAAAATTACATATTGAATTTCTAAATTTTTCGAAAAAAAATTCATTAAGTCCAAAATGAATAGTACAAACGACAATATAACACACAGTCTGTTAAAATCGCATATATTTTAATAGAATATTATTATTTTTAACGTCCGTTTGGAGTTAATGTATTTTAATAAATAAGCTCAGAAATTTAATGTGTAGTTTTGAAAGTATAGAGATTTAATGTGTAAATACATAAAATTTAAATGACCCAATATATAATTTTGAAAATAGAGAGATTCAATGAGTAAAAATGTTAAAGTTCACAGACTAAATTATGGATTTTGCCATTTGTTTATGTCGAAAGTTCATATCCACAAATTATTTCATAATAATGACTGATGAATCTCCCTTGAATTTCTTTACTCCAAGTTTCCTCGCCTTTTTCAATATAAGCATCTGTGGTGGGAGGGGTGGCTAAGGTTGCGCAGGAGGTGCAGCCGCTATTTGTTGCTTCATCAGTTCCATTATTGTGGTAAAGAATTCGGCCGAATTTGGCATTGACTGGGCTGGCTGCTCCTGCACACCCCTGCCCATATCACTAGCTAAGGTATGGCTTTTTACTTCTTATGTTCTTCTACTTGGATCTGGTTCCATTCTTCTATTTATAACAAGAAATGATAATAGGTCTACATTAGAATTACAACACAATCATATTTAACTTTCGCTTAGCATGTACACATATTTTTTCCTTCCTAATAACTTAATGACTGGTCCAGAATCGCCTAAACCGGACTCTGATACCACTAAATGTAACACCATATACCCGGTCAGTAAGAAGACCCGGATACTGGATGCTAAAATCGGGTTTAGGCTATTCTAGTCAAATTAAATAAAAGTTTAACTAAAATACTATTCATTTTGTAAAAATTTTGACGCAGTGGCCCCTAAATTTCTTGAAAACCCCCTGAAAGTAAAACATTTAAAACATTCCCAATAATATCTAATTTACCAACCACCTCCAATTCAAACTTCAACCCAATATGCAAAGCTATTCCTTCAATACTTTTAAACTAAAGATTCAGCAATTATATAAAACGTAGCATAATTAGTTTTCCACTAAATCCAACATAATTTACAACATTGCTAACCATAATTATTTACATTTACGATTTACAACTCCAAAATCGGTGTACATGTCTAAAAAGAAAAAAGAAATAAAATGAACATGTGCATCCACTTCAAAATTTTTTCACTCTTCAAGTGTGATCCAAATTTGGTGCAGATCCGCTACCTACTTCCTTCAAAATAACTCCTTCAACCTACATGTGAAAAGAAAATCCACGCGCTAAGTATAATGCTTAGTGGTGTTTAAATAATTTTATTTTTCAAAATATATGTTAAAATAAGTAAAGCATATACACGTTTAAGTTTGTCAAGCAATGCATATTTTCACCCATCGAGCATATACAAATGATAAGAAAAATCTATAAAGGCAATTTAAGCAAGTATATAGATATGGTTATTTATTTACTAATTTAACTAAATGTCTGGCTATTAGCAGCTTATAATTTATTTAAATGAAAATTTAAGTTTACGCTCTATATTTGCCCCAAGTAAATCCAACAGAATCGCATCGAGCTGGATAAACGGAATATAATCGAAAGACCGAGTTCTCGGAACCATTCAATCCCCTTTTAACAATTTTCTCAATCAACATACGCAATTTTTTTATTAAACATATGCATTCCTATGTACACACACACACACACACACACACACACACATATATATATATGCAAATGTGGACCGAGCTCTCGGAGATATGACAAATGTAAATATAACTATGATTCAAGTAAAACTTTCTTTAATTACATTGGCTAGCTTAAGTCATATTCAATTTATGTTAATCATAAAATATAACTATTAGTCTTTGAATTCACAACCAATTCATATATATATATATATATATATATATATATATAACTTGTCAAATTTTAAACTTAATATTTATAACCTTGCTCATAATTAACTCAACTATAACTTAAAAGCCTTCATGTACATAAAGCATGTTCACTACATATTATCTATAATGCATGTTTATTAATTTCTAAAATCACAACTAAGTATAACATAACTTCATTGAATTTCAAACTCAATTTACATAACTCTAAACATAATAAAATCAACAATAACTAAATCAATTTCAAACATACATAAAACATAATCAAAGGAAAAATAAATTTGCTTGAACACTTACTTATTTGTTGATATCTTCTTAAAATTTCAGCTTTTAGAACCTCAATTCATCATCAATTTCCTTCTCTTTCTTTTCCTCCATCTACTCCATCGCTTCTTTCTACACAAATCCATAACCCACAAGAATTTTTCAACAATTAATGTGCAATTTCATGAATTATAGCAATTTTAAATAGTTATTTAACTAAATATTTATCTAACAACCATAAATTAGATTTTTCTCCCAATTAGATAAATCCCTAGATCTAAAAGTATATCATCTCTTCCTCAAATTTCTCACCATAAACTAACAATTAGGAGCAAGGAGGAGCTTACCCAACAAGTAAAGAAGAAGATCAACACAAGGGGGAGGCGGATGGAGGAGGGGCCGAACTAAGAAGAAGAGGGAGCAAGGGAAGGGGCTGCTGCCATGCGAAGGAGAAGAAAAAGAAAAAGAAGACGGTGGCGTGGGCGGCTGCGACGGCGGAGGGCTGCTGGTGTGGCCAGACCGGGGAGAGGAAGAAGGAGAGAAGAGAGAGGCTGTGGATTGGGAGAGTAATCTCGATCTGCCAACCCAAGAAGAAGAAAGAAAAAGAAAAAAAAAAGGAAAGGAAAATCTTAAGGCCAAAACGACGTAGTTTTGGCAAAGTTTCCTTTCAGTCCCTCAGTTTCCCATATTTAAATAATTTAGCCCAACTCTTTGTTCTTTTATTCATTTAAGTCCCCCAATTAACTATAACTCAAACTTAAATAATCTTTCTCTTTTTTTTCATATTTTATTATATTTTTGGGTGCCCTTTTATTTATTATTTATATTATTATTGGGTCAGTCGGATTATTAATCAAGCAATTAAAGGTCGGGCGTTACAGACTGGGCTAGCTGTCCAGATGATCGCCGGTCCACTAATGGGTATTTAATTTATCTTAGCAACAATCTTATCTCTTGGACTTCGAAAAAACAACAAATAGTGGTGCGCTCCTCTACGGAGAGTGAATATAAGGTTTTAGCCAACACTACCACTAAAATTATGTGGCTCAGGACCTTGTTGGCAGACCTTGGTCACTCAATGCATGCTCCTGCAATATTATGGCGTGATAATGTTGGTGCTATCTATTTAAGCTCAAATCCAGTTTTTCACACTAGAACTAAACATGTTGAGGTAGATTTTCACTTCATACGTGATTAACTCAAAAAAAGGTTTACTGCAACTTCAATTTATTTCTTCCTCTGATCAACTGGCGGACATCATGACAAAGCTACTTGGTACTCAGCTATTCCACACACATCGAGACAAGCTTAGGCTTCATGCTTCTCCATCTTCAGCTTGACGGGGGGTATTAGAAAATAAACTCATTTATTCTTTTTTTTTGTTTATTCTTTTGGTTACAACAGATATACATCATCCTCTATTATTGTTGTAATGCTTATCTAGTAGTTGTACCATTATATAAATAACAGGTGTTGTACACATAACAAAAAAATATATAATAAATTGAATTTAGCCACTTTTCCCTCTCATCTCTTAATTTTACAAAGTTAACATTGAGAGAAGTAATATTTAAGAATCTACAATTAGGCTTAATTTCACCCATAATTACTGAACTTGTGGCCAATTTCACAACAGTAATAAAAAAATTTCATAAAAATCACTTAAGTTTGTGAATATATAAAACAAAATCACTTTGATCAGTTTCCAGCAAAAAAACGCTGAAAAGTCCAGCTGGCATATCCGATCATCACAATATGCATACATGGCATCCAACGTTGCACTACGTCAGCATGACACGTGTTATATTTGCCACATCAGCTCATACGTGGATAGAAAACAGCTAGTCCTTAGAATCGCAACGTGTCATGCTAATGTGGTGCCATACTGAATGCTATATGTGCATGTTATAATGACCGGACATGTCAGCTGGACTTTTCGACATTTCTCTTATCGAAAATCAGTCAAAGTAATTTTATTATATATATTTGCAAATTTCAGTAATTTGTATAAAAAAAATTATTACTATTGTAAAATTGATCACAAGTTCAGTGATTATGAATAAAATTAACTCCTACAATTACTTAACACGGAGACAAATACGATTGGATATAAAGAACTGAAAATACAAAAGCCAACCCATTTAATATGGAATTAGGTTTTTGTTGATGTAAATACTAAAAATTTCATGTTAGACAAAACCATAGAATATTAAATAACATCTAAGATATAACCCTAATAATCTGTTTTGCTAAAAAAAAGTTTTTTTGTTGCACTGGAGTAAAAGCAGTCCAGTTAAAGTAGTTGCCAGTTAGCACCTAAAGTACAAGTACAGTGTTGTAACTATAATGGGCTAAAATTACCAAATCGACGCAAGAACGGTAACCTATGTAAATTCTATAATCAGCAGTTCTCTAGCGTTTGGCACACTGGGCAATAGATGTCTTGGATATTTCGTTATAAATATTTGGAAAAAAAACAAAGAAAAAACGTATTTTAATTTTTTATAACTAAGCATGTTGCATTTATATTAGGCTTGTACCAGGAAAGCAAATGTGCCTCAGGCGATCCATTCTCTTTTTCTAGGAGATATGCCGGGAATCTCTTTTCTCCTTTAATTATTTAAATTTGTTTCGTGATATTTGATAAAAAAACTGTAAATATGTCAAGAAATTGTAGAGGTGACAAATGGACGAGTTTGATGAATTTGAATTGGATCATTAATGGATTGAATTATTAATGGGTTAAAAAATATAGATCATTAATGAATTTGATTAATTTGAGTCGATCCATGAATTAGGTCATTATTAATGGAAAAGTTCAATGACCATAGAAGTAATAACAATATCAGACTTTATAAACAGACAATACAAGATTAATGCAAAGGGATATGCCAAGAAACATGTATTTTAAAATTATAATTATGTAATTCAAGCAACCAATTCATTTTTTGCCTTAAAAGCAAACTGTTCATCAAGCACTTGATTGATGTTTGATATCCAACCAGATTGTGATGTTCGTATCTACCAAATGACAATTAATCAAGCCAAACTCAAATTAAGCTTTTAATCTATAGCATAATGTACTTACAGCAGCTAAAAGATCGGTTGCAGCCATCATAGACCTTTTCCCAAGCTGGCAGCACAGAAAATAATATAGTTTGAAGCCTACAAAAATAAATAAAATTTTAGGTTCAAAGACTTACAACAACAATTTCATCTTATTTTCTGAAATGTGCAGACATTTGATCCAGAAATTTGGGGTTCTTATTCATTCCTATATGAATAATTTCACATAAGCAATGCTTAACAAAGAGTTGATGGCAAATAAAAATTTCCAATGATTTCTTGGTTTCCGTAATTAAGATTCATTTAAAGTTTTCAGATACTATTGCTCAAAACTCTTAATTAGAATCTGAGCAAGAAAAAAGAAAAATAAATTGGGAACTGCACAGAGAAAAAGAGTAGATTCACTAAGGTTGCCTAAAAATTTCAAGAAAGGGTAAAGAAAGAACCTGATCCAACTCTATACATAAATGGAACATTGATTGCCCCTACAGCATGTCCTGCGCTGAATTCTTCTGGAGTCCTACAATGTTACCATTTTTATCAAAATTTACCACTTAGGAAGTAAAGTATACACATTTTTAATTTCAATATGAGCCAAAAAGGTTGGGCTCTATTGTCCGAAAGTTTTTGAGTTCGAGTTCTGTGTATGAATACGAATTAGTTAGCGCAGTAAATTTCAGATAATGGATGGATTATATCAAAGAATCCAATATATATATACTCAAGAGCAAGAGATACAAATTATGAGAGGTAAAAGCCGGTTACTTTATAAGAATTAAGAGCTCTCGGAAGGTCTGTCTCTCTACCAACTGATTTGGTTCTTTTTCACTTACAAAGTTTTAACAATTCACGTAAAACATCCATTGGGTTAATACCCAATTGGTCAAGATTTTTGAATCTTGAAAATACCTATTGAATTAATACTGAATGAATTGAAAAGTGAGATTGATTAATTTTGAATTAACCCATTGGGTATTGAGTTGGGTTGAAAAATAAAATGGGTTAATTTTGGATTGACCCAATGAATATTTATGTGAATTGAGTTGAGTTTGGATCAATTTTTTTGGGTAAATTTGGGTCGATCCATGAATTTAGATAAATTTTGCCAGGTATAAAACATTGTTAAAAAATAAATAAAATTTTTCGAATTTTAAAATATGGAGAGTAATATTATTCTAAGTGAAACATTAAGTGCAAGTTTGCACTTTTTATGAAACATTAAAATGAATTTGCACATTTGGCCTTCATATTAAATAAACTTTCAAGTGCAGAGGCTGCAATTTTTTTACTCATATGTCAAATCCAACTCAATCCATTTATGATATTAAAATATGATCTACTAATGTTCTGATTTATTTGATTCTCAAATAATCCAATCCAATTCATATAACCCATCCATTTACTATTTATTTATGTTATTTGTAATTTTATGATATTCATATAATATAAATAAAAAAATTATTACTTTTTTAAGTTATATTATACATGTATAATTTTTTATTTTTAATGAAAAGTTAAATGGATTAAATCGTTTAACAATGATTTATTTGGATTTTGTATTATAATTCAATTCAATTTGTGCATAACTTGCAAAATTTTAATTCTGTTATAACCCACCTCGTTTTTATGTACTGTTTTAACGCATATATTTGAGTATGTTTGAAACTTATCTAATAATTTTCATAAAAAAATATCTAATAATAGTCTTTTTTTTTAAATTAAGGTGAGAATTATTTTTTTGTAAATCTAATATAAACATATGTTACCAGAAAAACAAGTTATGTAATTCTATTTTAGAATTTTGTAACAGAAATATGTTAGAAACAGTAAATTTAAATACCAAGTATATGAAGTTTCTCAACAATAATACCATAAACACATGCTTATTAATGAAAAAGAAAAGAAATTAAATTAAAAATGAGTAAGAGAGATATGCAAGATGGGGTATCTGCTATCAGCCTATCACTTGTGAATATATTGTCCTCAAAAGGCAAGTAAGTGTTATCTCCAAGACTCTTAATTAGCCTTGGATCCATATATCTTCCTGTGTGCGTAATTAATTATCTTAATTAGGTGTTAATTATCTTTGAGTGTCTCTTAAGTTTGCAATGAACAGCTTTCAAGGATATGGTGGACCGTGGAGTTATATTAAATAGTAATTATGAGATAATTTAGGGTTCAGAAACTGCAAATTGCTTATGCCTTCCACGTGGAATTCAACTTGTAGCTAGAATGTGTACAAGTTTTGAAGAAGCAGCAGCTAGTTAGCTATAAATAGCGCATGCCATTCCTCTTTAGGAATTATCTCTTTTTATTCAGAGTAGTTAGCTTCGACTAATTACATTTCCTTTCCTTATTTTGCTTCCTAAATGCTGGCAAGCATATGGAGGAACTTCAAGGAGAGTGACCCCAGCAGGCAGGGTGACATTTAAAACTAAGCAGCACTTGCCAGTTTACAAAGATATTTCAATTATTTATTTAAACATATTTATTTATTTATTGATCAGAATGGGAAGGATGAGCATATTAGAGGTCGGAGCAGAGGAAATGAGAGAATGGGAGGAAGAAATAATAAAAATTATGAGTGTTTGGATATTCCAATGCATGCATTGGAGTTCTTATGTCGCTCTTGGAGCCCAACTTCCTCTACTTTGCTACGCAGATTCTCCTCATCAAATGTGAGAACCCTCCTGCTATGTCTATCATTATGGTATTAATTTGGACAGTTTAGTTGTTTGTCCAAATTTGACCTTATCAAAGATATTTTTAATAAAGAATTTAATGGACAAATGTATATATCTAAAATATAAGAAAATGTAATTACATGCTATTAAAATATGAACACCAATATATGATAAAAAAAATAATATATATAAAAGTTAATTGAATACTATATATAAATATTACTATATAATTAAAAAGAATGACATAATATAAATTAAGGTATAAAAATAAAAATATATTTTAAAATATTATTTTATGTAAATTTTAGAGAGAAATAGAAAAAATTGAAGATATAAAAATTAAATATTTAATATATATATATATATATATATGAACCGGTTAACCGTTGACTAACGGTTAATCGGTACCTAAAAACCTAAACCTTAACCATTAACAAAAAATATAAAAATTAAAAACGTCATCGAGTCCATCGGATTCGTTAACCATAGAAATCGGTTCGATTTCGGATCGGTTTTATGATTAATTATATTTTCGATTTTTTTTGCTCATCCCTAGGTAAATCAATACACATAAAAAGTTTTTAAAATAAATCAAAATATAGAATAATTGAAAAAAATTACAAAATATTTTTAAATTTTTTTATTTTTGAAGATAAATTAAAAATATATATTTTTTAATTTTTCAGTTATTTTTTATCTGACTCAATACAAAAATACATGTATTGATCTTATATTAAATATATATTTTTTGATTTTTTAAAATATAGATAACTAATAAATTACATAATTTTTTTGTTAGGTTTTTTTTTTCATAAACATTTGAAAAATTTTAAAAATTAAAATAACTCTATTTTCTTTATTTTTCAAATTTAACAAATGTTATTTTAATGATATTGAAACCTATATTTATCAAATTTGTAAATAATAAATATAAATTTATACTAAATTTTAAATAGTAAAATATATAACACTCAACTATAACATAAAAATCAACAAAAAAAATCCTTTAAAATTAATAAAAAATAATAAATTAAATTTTTAATTTTCACTAATTTTATTGTGTACGTGCGTGGAACATATATTTTTATTATAATGGATCAAATGTTACGCTGCCACTATACGTCACATTCTAAATTTTTTTAAAATAGTATTAATATGTATTTATTATTTATAAAATTGATGAGTATAGATACTTAATAAATAATTACTAAAATTTAAATATTTAAATAAATTATGAAGCTGACAAATAACAACTATTTTATACTGACGCAAATAAAATAATTCGACGGCAAAATTTAAGAAATGCAATTTAGTACGCTCGCATCAAAATGCAAATTTAATTTACATTGACAAAAAACGAACAATTTAATGTGCATTTAATTTACATTGACAGAAAACAAGGTACAATATGAGCACACTAGAATACTGCTCGACTTTTTAAGTATCAGGAAAAAAAGAAAGGTACAAAATACAACTATCATAGTTTAACCATAAATCGGGAAACTTAATGACTTCTCTGCCTGCAAACAAATCCTATAAGTCACCAAAGATTATTCTCTTCTAATTCACCAAACCATTTCAACATTTGAGGAAAAATTATTCTGTGATATTTATGAAAAAAACATATGGTACATTTGCAAGGTCTTTGATATTTAGTTCCTTATCTGCACGTAAAAATCTCGAACTATTCCTACACACTCAGAAGCCGGCAGCTTGCCACTGATCACAAAACTCAACGGCCTAAAACTCGCATGCAAAACTATCTTTCTCCAAATTTCCTCTGTATTTGACATGCCATGCACATTACACAAGGGAACCATAAGTTGAACACACCAAATATCTTTTGTCATTTCTCCTCAAATTCGACGTCAATAATGTCAGGATCAGACTTAGACGAAGAAGTTCCTCTACCTCTACCACCACCCCTTGAAAATAAGTCCCCTTCTGGCTGCCACACAATGTTACCACAGCCTGTGCAGCGAATTACTTGATTCTTGTATCCAGCAAATTGCCTCTTACATGCCGGACAAGCCCCCTGCCAAGTTTCAAACAAAGAGCCAGCAAATTACAGTAATTGCTTTGTCAAGAAAAAACAGCCCAATAGAATATAATTGCAAATTGAAGCATAAGTTCAGTCAGGATAGATTATCAGCAATATTAGCAAATAACAACATACACATTGTACTAAGCCATTTTATTAAGATGCAAGAGCTAAGTGAATATTTCCAGAAGATATGGTCTAGAACTTCTGGCAATTTACTAAAAAATAAGAAAATATTTGTGGCAAGTACATTTAATTATTAGGTAGCCTCTCAACAGAACCAGGACCAGAGTATCTAAATATGTGCAATGCCATAATCCTTCCCTTAGCATAATTTTCATCAGTTGTTCAATTTGAGGGGCATATGACAAAGGAAATTAATATAAGATCATATGCTGACAACTCAGTAGGACAGACTGGCTCAAAATTTTTGGTCAAGGTATCTTATTTAGCTTTTTCCTCTACAAATGTTGCAGCATCTTAACCAAAAAGAAAGGCCCTTGCCATATCATATATTCAACTCAAAACACCCCATCCTTGCAACTAAAAAAAAAGTTCAGATTAAACTTTCATACTGAAATACTCTAACCATAAAGCTCATCAGATTCCTGAAATGCACGAGACTGTGAGGTGCCTCCTAAGAGAAAATCAACAACTACTAGTTTGCCTATCATCCACTGAGGACCTAAAGATAAATATAATCAATAAAACAAAAACAGATCCATGTGATCTTCACATTAGTTTCAATTTTAGACACATTGTAACAATGAAGGAAAATGAATATTCTGTCGTAGTACATGAGGAAGAACTCATTGGACAAAATCATATAACATGATTCATAAGCATGAAAAATGCATAGAAACTTATTTTCCATGAAAATGAAAAAGAAGAAAAGCAAAAATCCGTTCCCATTTTTGCTTGCTTGCACTCTGAGAGAGAGAGAGATTACTCGTTAATGTATTTACACACAAAAAAAATAAAAAAAAAAAGAGGTAAAGCAAAATAATACAGAAAAGATCAAATTCTAAGTACCAGTAAAAAGTTATACCTTAATGATAAGATTATTTGCCACAGTCCCAATGAGAAGAGGTGCAGCAAATGGCAGAACCCATGTAGCAAATATCAAGAATCGAAATAGCCACCCAGATAATGCAAACCACAGAAAGAAAATAATCTGCAAACATGACAGAAAAAATAAATCAATAACCATTCAAACTGCATGAAGTGACGTAAAACGAATAAGAGAAAAACAAAACTTTCAAGAGTGGACAAAAGAAAATCCAGCAAGGCAGCTTGAAATTTTCACTCAACAACTCGCAGAAAATAACTAATTGGCTTCTGAAATGTACAAAATACTCCTCTATCATTTCATCTTTGAAAACAGATTGGCTTATCTTAAAGCTCCAATATCTCTGAGAACATCAAGAATTACAAGCTGCACCATAGGCAATATATCTGTCCAACTTTCTCAAACTTTTAAGCACTTAGTTTATTTAAAGGTGCAAGACAATAACCATTTATAGCTTTCAACATCAAAAGCATATTTATAGTGCTTTTATACTTCTTCTATACTCTCAAATAACAACCTCCATTTGTACGTTATCTTATGCACCACTTCTGCACAAGCTCCACTTCTGGAACTCATGAATTATATATATGAAACTATCGCTACGTAGAAGAATTCGTATATTTCACATGAACGAACTTATAAATAGGTAAACTCATAAGTACAGGAAGATTATACTCACGGCAAAACCCCTTCCTAGTGGCGTATCCAGGAAATCATTGAGCTGCCTCCTATACTGCAAAAATCACAACAATGAAAATTAAATAACTACACCGAATCAACCAAACGCATTAACTCTAGAGGTTCCAAATATGTTTCCATTTTCACATAATTGACTCTAGAATTAATAGCAATCAAAAAGAAAAGAGAACAAACCCTAGGCCAATTTCTACGAAAATCCATGGAAAAAGTGCGCCATCGGACACCTATCTCCAGCTCTCTATCGATCTCACGGGCACGATAAGCCGCAGATTCTGCAACAGATAAGATTCGACGCGAAACAGAGTACCTACGGTCGAGGCGCTCGGCGGCCTTCCTGGCCTCGTAAATGAACTGCTCAAAGCCATCATTAGCAGTTCGCCAAGCATTCCTTGCGAACCTATCCAAGTCGCCGCGCTGGAAGGCGCGCACGGTGACTACTTGACGAAGAGATATCGCACCGCGGCGGGGAGGGAGCGGCCGGAACGGTAGCTGCCGCCATGGCAGAGTTGTGGTCATGACCGCACAGACTGTTGAAGACAAGTGAGATATCGGTTCTGGAAGCAATCAATATCACAAGAAACTATAAAATTAACGTGGCCCATAATCAAACAGGGTCCAGGATTATGACCCGACTATTCAAATAAAGGCCTAGGCAGTCTATACAGTTTATCTTTCGATTGCTTGAAGCCCGATCCAACTAGGTACTAGGCAAGCCTTTGGATTAAAGTCCGAATTTGCTCTAAACTTTTTGGAATTTTACACATTTATCGTTTAATTTTTTTTTTTTAAGTGGATGTTAACTCAACTGAGGATTTCTAGTTCGCATCTATTATTTGTCCACGTAACGTATCCTCTTTCAATCCAAATTTAAATTTTCGTTTTTTAAAAAATGCCCCCAATGTTATAAAAATATCCACATATATCCTTTTAAACGTGCTATAGAATATAGATATTGAAACCACAATTTATGAAGTTTGTAATTACGTAATTATGTTAACAGGTTGCAAATAGTTTGTGATAATTTAACCATAATAAGAGTTCTTAATATTCACGTCAACTATCACATATTAAACCACATAATCAAATGGGGTAGTTAATCGTATTACTCTTAAATGGAGCCATAAATAATTAAAAAGAGAAATTGTTAGAGAACTTAATTAAGCATGGTAGAGAAAATATAATGTATCAAAAAGCAATAATTAACCATATTCAAGTGTTAATTAATAATACATAAATGTTGTCCACGAAGAGATATTTCGGTAGTAAAATTTGTATTAATGTATTGAAAAATTTCAGATTTGAATCTCTATTCTCTTTTTTATAGTAGATATATAAATATATATATGCGCTAATTTCTCCAATGTTGAAGGTATTTTTTTAATGATAAATGTGTTAATTTTTTAAAATCTTTAAGTAAATATTCACCGAATCAAACAGAAGTGGCAAGTGAAAACAACGAAAAAATAGTACCAAAATAAAAGGTTTTCAATGCTTTTTAAAGAAGAAACGAGAAGAAAAACAATAGCAATGCATCCAACAAAGAACCAAACGTAAACATAGTTATAAACGTCTACAAAGTTCCTAGCACTTCTAACAACACATTTGCTTTTAAGAACAAATTAGCACATAAAAAGCTTCAATGCCTTGGTTTTGGAAACCCAATAGAAAATTTTAAATATAGTGTTACGATGTGTCCAAGCTGTTAAAATGCTCAGTCCTGGGGCTGCCACGTCAGGCTTGAAAACATCAACTAGTCAATGGACAACCCGCACTTTCAACTAAGTCATAAACTCAACATTAAAATAATTGTCTGCTCCAACAAAAGAACCAGGTCATACATTCATTGTTATTAATAAATTATCAGCAGGTAATAGAACAATATCCAGGTCTTGCTACCAAGCATTACCTTTAAAAGTGAATTAACCGCAGGACACATCTCATAACATGCTATCTAATTTGAAGCTATTGATAACAAAAGTAATTTAGTTTGATATAAAACTCTAGTTAGATCTGGCAAAATTGATCCAAATTCATGGATCAATTCAAATTCATCCAAAAAAAATTTGATCAAAATCCAATCCAATCTAAATGAATATTCATTCCATCAACTCAAAACTGATCTATTTTATTTTTCAACCCAATCTAATTCAATCCAATATATTGGATAACCCAAAATTGACCAATTATAGTTTTCAACTACTCAAAACCAAAAACTAACTTATATAGAAAAGCTCCACTCTTCAGCATGCTGCAGATATATTCAAGCCAAGGTGTGATAAACAATATACACTTGTCATTTCAAGAATAATCCCGAGAGAGATTGCTTCTAAGATTGACTCTTCAGCACGCTGCACATATATTCAAGCCAAAAAAGGAGCAAATTTCCTTTAGTAAGGCCAGTAAAAAATATTTGCTGCTCTTCTCTGCTCCTCTTTTTTTTTTCAATAAATTTTTTCCCAACAACAATCTTTGTAATTATCCTGCCTAGTTTGCTCCATTTCCATTGAAGAGGAATTTATAGCTCTAATGGCAAAAGAGTGAATGGAAGAGGAAGAAGAAGAATATTAATATTCTAAAGCTAAGAGCAAATTTATGAATCGATTCAAATTAATACAATCCATTTAGATATTGACTCATTTATAATCCAATCCATTAATGATCCAATCCAAACGCATCTAATCCGTCCATTTGCCACATATAATTCTGGTATATTTAGAGTTTTAAGGATATGTAAATTCTTACTCTATAAATAGCTAAATCAGTTATTTATTCATGTATAATTTTATAGAATTCTCTCTATTTTTTGTGATTTTTCTATGACTTTTCTAATTAAAAATGCTAACTTGACCGTCGAAGTATTCGTAAATTTTCACATATTTTTTTTCCTTTTTCGCAGGTATCAATCTCGGATCGAGATTTTTTCGATAATGTAACCTATGAGGCACTAAAAAGATTTAACTAGACATAAATCGCTGTTATATGCTTCTACAACAGATAAATTAAAGCAATAGTATCATCAAACAAACATGGCAGTAAATACAATGTTTCTAGATGTATATATTAACTTACAATGATAACAAAAACAAAACACCTGTTATATGGCAGTAAAATTTGCCAATCTTATAATTTTCTTTGTCACAAAAGAAAAAGAAATATGCGTATAAAAGAATCATGAACGGTCCAAGAATTATAATCCACTACCTTCGTTTGATTTTATTTGTGTAAACTATCAAATTCACATACTTCCTTAAATTTTACTAAAATAAAACACTATGTGGCATGCTAAAAAAACTAATTTTAAAATTAGATAATATTTTATTGTATTATGTGGTATTTTAAAATAAAAAGTTAATTTTGATTAAGTTTAAAAGGTCAGAGGTCGCTTGAAAAAAAAAAGTATATAGAGGGTTTGGTGAGACAAATTAAAAATATTTTAATAATATATTTTCCAATGGATTAGAATACCATGTATCCAAGAAAATTAGACGATGCAAACCTTGGTTTACTTTAAAATTTAAGCTTTCGAGCCTTCCTATATACTTAGCAACTAAGGGCAATCATAATCATCAAGCACGCTTTTCTCCCCTTTCATATTCATTATGGTTAATTGAGTTGTCTTATTATGTTGCTGCCTGCACGTGCAAGCAGTGTGCTCTTCTTCTTTTTTTTTTTCTTTTAGAAAAAGTTACAGGGGGTGAAAATCTCAAATGCCTTCCAACCTGTTTATCAGTTAGGCATTTGATCCAATTTTTATTTATAATTTGTTTATGATCCGATCATTTATATATATATATAAAAGAACATCATAAATAAATGCATACCGTTATAGAATAAAAATGCAATATTATTGGGAAAAAATGCAATTCTGTGTACATATATATATATAACATGAGATTAGATATAACTAGCAAAATGTATATTTTTTTTGGTGAAACTATCTCCAAAAATAAGTGGAGAAGAAAGTTGAATAAGCAATTTATTAATTACATTAAGGAAATAATTTTGTTGAGATCAGGTTAATATATCATTTATAAAAGCAAGCTAAAAATACATAAAATTATATATAGTAAAAATAATTTTTAATTCTGATATTTAAAACTGAATAGAAAAATTGTTCTCTGTCCATAAACAAAAAGCATTGGAAAAAAAATCCCAAGTGAAAAATCTATCAACCAAATCAGACAAGGTTGGTGGGATGAGTTATTTTCAGTGACAGCAATTAGTAAATCAGGATAAAGCAAAGTGAAGTAAAAGTCACCAATTAGCGAGATCACTAAAAACTAAAAAGGACATAAGGAATTTATTTCATAATATATGATGTTTTGATATAATCAAAATATATTAAATAATTTTTATTAAATATACTATTAATTAATTTAAAAAAAATAAAATTTTATTAGTGAATGCAATTAATATAATAAGGATAACAAATTTTTTTAATAATGAAGTAATTATATTTCTTAATTACTGTTCATTATTTTCAAACGTCATCTATTTTGAAACAGATGAAATATGACGTTAACATAAAAAGTAATCTCCAAATAGTATTAATTTCTCTCCTCTTATTCACTTAAGTGCTACTTAGCAATACCTTAAAGTTAGACTTTAATTATTTTAAAAGGAGAAATATTCCACCAACCATAATCAGTTCAGACAAGTTTCTAGGAGAAGCAACAAAACTCTCCTTAAAAAAAAAAAAAAAACCCTTTTGCAATAGTAAATGGTAATCTTAATAATTTTTGTAGATGTTTTCAGACTTGAATTTTGTTATTGGGATTTTTTTTTCTATATAATATTATACATTCTTGTACCTAAAATTTATAAAGGGTTCCGTCATGTGGTTAAAACATGTATAATTTAAATGGAGTAAATTTAGATATAGCAAATAGATTGAATCCGATATATTTGTATCGAATAACAAATGGAAAAATCAAATTTAATGAATAAAAAATGGACCTAACCATAGGGGCGAAAAAAAAAATCGAAAATATAGTTAACCGTAAAATGATTCGAAACCAAATCAATTTTTTAGGCTAACTGATTTGATGAATTTGATTACGATTTTTAACTTTTACATTTTAAGTTTTTAATTACTATTTCAATTTTTGAATATCAGTTAATTGTTAGTCAACGGATAACAGGTTTATATATATATACTTTGATTTTTTATTTCTCTCTATAACTTATATAAAATATTACTTTAAAATATATTTAAATTATATTTTTATTTTTATTCTTTAAATTTTTATATTTTTTTATAAAATTTATATAAGACTTTAAACTAAATTTATATTATGTCATTTTCTTCAATTATATAGTAATATTTATATGCATTAACTAATTAACTTTAATATATGTTATTTTTTTATCATATATAATAGAATTTAATTATATTTTCTTATATTTTAGAGTTTATATTTTAACGTTTAATATTATTCAAAATTTTAATTGATTTAAAATTAAGGATGTTAATTTCTAACAAATATCAAATCTATTTTATTATTTCTTTTGTATTATTATAGGTTTTTAACTTTTACATTTTAAGTTTTTAATTACGGTTTCAATTTTTGAATATCAGTTAATTGTTAGTCAACGGATAACAGGTTTATATATATATATATATATATATATATATATATATATATATATATATATATATATATATATATATATATATATATATATATATATATATATATATATATATATATATATATATACTTTGATTTTTTTTCTATTTCTCTCTATAACTTACATAAAATAATACCTTAAAATATATTTAAATTATATTTTTATTTTTATTCTTTAAGTTTTTATATATTTTTTTTAAAAATTTATATAATACATTAAACTAAATTTATATTATGTTATTTTCTTCAATTATATAGTAATATTTATATGCAGTAACCAATTAACTTTAATATATGTTATTTTTTATCATATATAATAGAATTTAATTATATTTTCTTATATTTTAGAGTTTATATTTTAACATTTAATATTATTCAAATTTTTAATTGATTTAAAATTAATGATGTTAATTTCTAATAAATATCAAATCTATTTTATAATATTAGCTATTAATTTATTAAACATAAATTTTAGCTAATAAATTATATTTATTTTATAATTTTTATTTTAATTTATTTTGCACATTTAAAATTTAATTAAACTTTTTTTAAATTTTTTATTATAAATTTTAGTAATTAATCGAAAAATATTGGTTAATCAAACCGAAACCGATAAACTAACTAACCGAATATAACGAACTAATTAATGATTAATAATTTTAAAAAATCAATGTTAATAAATTGATTAATTTTTTTATTCATCCATGTTCATCTCTACCTAACCATAAATGGATCGTGCGAATTTGAATTGATTTATGGATCATAAATGGGTCGGATGGGCTGACCCAACCAGTTTAACCCATTTCTTTTTGCACTGGTGGCAATTAAACATATTTCAACAGCAGCACGTTAACAACATGATCAGTATAGTAGACAATTGTCCCTGAGCGCTTACATAACTCATTGACCAACACAAAACATAGCAAGTAGCCTCCGTAAAATCTTACTGTCCAGGAATAATAATAATATTTAATAGTTAGAAAAACTAGGTCAAGCAAGAATGTGAAATAAAAATAATATTTAATAATAAGAAAAACTAGGTCAAGCAAGAATGTGAAATAAAAATAATATTTAATAAATAGAAAAACTAGGTCAAATTAAATGATGGAACATACAACAAAAAGATATGTGGCATATTAAAAATGCTAACTAGGAGAAAGAAATCGCGATTTTATCTGTCTATGGCTTAGTTTTTTTATTTTTTAAGAATTGATTTGGCTATTTTTGAAGGATAGAACTAAATTTGGTCTATTTGTCTTGCATACTGGATGCAGAAGAAAGATAATATAAGAAACAACCCAATCAAAATTGTTTGAACGCATATCGATTATCGACTAAGTAGGGTTTATTAAAAACGATAAAAATGCTAGCTGTGTTTTAATCAATTACCGCGTAAATATATAGAAAAGCATTTTTTGACCTTGAAATATATATCCATCTCAATGGCTTAAGCCAGTTATTTTTTCCATTAAAAAAAAGAAAGATTAATTTCTTTTTCTTTTTCTTCTACTGCAAGAAGAAACACTCTATTTGCTCGATCGGTTGGATTTAACCATTCATCCTTGTCATGGCTCGATTTAGCTACTTTAAATTCATTACTACTGGCAACCGATCGATGGCTGAGTAATCAATGCGGTTAGATACCTCACAAGGTTAATAGTCGTCCATCTCTATGGTGTTATAATTTTTTTTCTTGTTAATAATAATACCATAATATATATATATAAATAAAAGAAGAAGAAAAGAAAACAATAGTATAAAAAATCAAGGAGAGCAATGATGATAATGGTATAGTTGTAAACTTAAAGATGAATAAGAGTATTCTTAAAAAATACTCAATAAGAACAAGAAAAATTCATTGGGCCGTTCTACAAAAGATGGTTTAGTTTTTGCAATTTTTAAAGAAAAAATAAAATATAAAAAATTGTTGTTGGGCAGGCGGAGGAAACGGTATAACGTACAAATTGTATTAAAATGATTATGAAAGAGACAAAAGGAGGGAAAATCCTAATACAGAATGAAACAAGTAAAGATTAGATGATAATCATGGTGGTGGGTTTTTAATTACCATGTTAGTGGAGATGGTTAGCTATTTAGATTAGAAGAGTAGCTTCTAAGACAAGACAAATCAAATAATAACAAGCTAAAGAAGGTCAGGCCAAGTTTTTGTTTTTCTTTTTCTCTGTGCTAAAATTTCTATCTTTTCTTCACATACACTAAAATATTCACATTCCTCTGCTTATACCCAATGAGGCCGGCCGGCTATTTCTTTTCCTTTCTCATTTGATTATTGGGCTCTTTGGTTTTCTTTGTTTGTATTCAAAATTTTCACATTTTTGCAGCTTCTTCTAGCCATGGCTGCAGCCTTCAGGTTGCTTTTGTTACTGGTTTTTCTCAGTTCAGGAATTCGTTTGATCTTTTCTATTACAGACCCTCGTGATGGTAATTTCTTCTTTCTCTTCGATGTTAATACAGGGATTTTTGTAGCTTTGAAAAATACCATTTCTGTGGGGATTGAATTGTCTATGCATGTTATATGTTGTTGAATTTAAAACGTTCTTTCTTGGTGAAATAGCCGCAACTCTGCAATCATTGAAGGATTCATGGGATAATACTCCTCCAAGCTGGAACAATGGCGATCCATGTGGAACTCCCTGGGAAGGAGTTACTTGTAAAGATTCGAGAGTTACTGCATTGTGAGTTTTCTTCTTTTGTTTTGCTTCTTATAAGCTCGTTAAAAATAAAATACTTAAATTTCATAACCTTTTTTAACTATATTGGAAATATGCGGTTGAAATTCTACCAACATCTAGGAACATTGACCTTGCTCTGATAATCAATTTTTTGAATACTTGTTTCAATTGAACCATTGTTCATGAAGTTTAGTGTTTATGGTTTGACATTTAGTGATCATGTTGTAATTCTAAGATCAGCTATGATGTTCGTTGTCTATATCTTACGGATGAACTTGACCACTACTTTTAGGGGTTTATCAACAATGAGCCTTAAAGGGAAGCTAACTGGTGACATTGGTGGGCTATCTGCATTGATATCCTTGTAAGCTTCTTTTCTCCTTTTCATTCTTTTATTTGAAAGTTCAAAGCAGAAGTCTTTCCTGCATGCCAAATTGTAGTTGAAACAAGATAAATTATTAAGCATATTTCTATGAGATTTTTGAGGTTGTGAGGGAATTTTATTTCATTTGCAGGGACCTGTCGTTTAACACAGACCTCACTGGACCTCTAACCCCGAGATTAGGGGACCTTAAAAATTTGAACATTCTGTAAGACCTGATAAATCGAAACTCTCAGCTGATATTATTTTCCCCAAGGTTTTATTCTGCCAGGATTAAAGTTTCTGTTAATGTTTATTTATTTTCTTCTTCAGAATCCTGGCTGGCTGTGGCTTTACTGGCACTATTCCAGATGAGCTAGGCAATCTTCCTGAGCTATCATTCTTGTAAGAGTTGTCAATAGTAAAAGCAGTTTCTAACAATTGGGTGTTTCATATTTTTATGTTGATAATTCAAGAAAATCTTTGATCACAGGGCCCTCAACTCGAACAACTTCACTGGTAATATTCCTCCCTCTTTGGGTAAGCTCAGCAATGTCTACTGGCTAGACCTTGCAGAAAATCAATTGACAGGACACATCCCAATTTCAACACCATTCGCCCCTGGTTTGGACCTCCTTAAGAAAGCTAAGCACTTGTGAGTGAAAGACCTATTTGCTATCAATTCTATATTTGGTATAAATTTTCAAGTTATGGAGATAAAAACCATGTCCTTTTAGCATAGATGAATCAACTTTGCTTAGAAGTGGCACAAGGCATGAGAATATGAACATTGCATAAAGAATATCTAAATTTTGTCAACTTGCAGCCATTTCAACAAGAACCAGCTTTCAGGCCCCCTTCCTGCCCAACTTTTTAGTTCTGATATGGTTCTGATACATGTGTAAGTTGATAACCACCTTCGAGATTTTTGTTTTATTTTTCTATTAAGCTGGTTTGACCTTCAAATTTTCTCTCTCTCTCTTTTTCTGATAACAGATTGTTTGATGGAAATCAACTTAGTGGACCGATCCCAGATACAGTAGGACTACTGCAGACCCTTGAGGTTCTGTGAGTGAAATCGGCCTCAATTCCATCTTGCTTTATTAACTATTTTCTTCTAAATTATTATCCTTTCCATTATACAAATGCCGATTCTGATATTCTGATTTACTACAGTCGGCTTGATAGAAATGCTTTCACAGAAAATGTCCCAAGAAATTTGAACAATCTAACAAATCTCGTAGAATTGTGAGTACTACTAATACACTCATTGACATATTTGGAGAAAAAAAATGATTTTAATTTGGCTTGAGATTAGTTATGCCCGATCAACTATCCTTCATGCTACATGTGTTTTCTTTCAGAAATTTAGCACACAATAAGCTGACAGGACCTTTACCAAACTTAACTCAAATGAATGGCCTCAATTATGTGTAAGTCTATTGATAGAAGTTACATTCCGGTTTAGTTTTTCTTTAGCTCGTTCAGTTTTTGAAAGAGTGAATCATGATTGACGAATTAATTTCACAGGGACCTTAGCAACAACTCTTTTGTAACCACTGAAGCTCCAACATGGTTCTCTACCTTACCGTCACTGACCACATTGTAAGTTCTTGGTAGTTCAGAAATAAAACAACTTAATAGAATATTGTTTGGTCTCATTCAGAATTTCCCTGATTTGTATGGTGTTCAGGGTTTTAGAACATGGGTCCCTTGGAGGACCCTTACCATCAAAAGTCTTCAGTCTCCAGCAGATACAGCAAGTGTGAGTCTCACTTTGAGCACATAATACGAACTGATCATTCATACAATAAATAATTATGGGAAAGCGTAAACTTATTAGCTATTCATTTCCTTCTAAAACCTTTGCAGATTATTGAAAAACAATAATTTCAGTGGTCAATTAGATATGGGCGAAGGCCTTGGTCCACAACTTCAAATTGTTGATCTTCAGAACAATAATATTTCTTCTGTAACACTAACTTCTGATTACAGCAAGTCGCTAATGTAAGAATAATCCTGAGCCTAAAATCTGCATTAAATTGCTGTTATTCTCTGTCTGTCTTCCACTTCCCAGGATTCTTAATTTCAACTTTCTATACTCAAAGACTTGTAGGAAATCCAGTATGCACAGCACTCTCCAATACTAATTACTGTCAACTCCAGCAGCCGAGTACAAAGCCTTATTCCACTAGCCTGGCAAATTGTGGGAATGCACAATGTCCTAATGGCCAGAAGATGAGCCCTCAGAGTTGTGAATGTGCCTACCCATACGAAGGAACAATGTACTTCAGAGCCCCGTCTTTTAAGGACATATCGAGTGACACTATATTTCATGAACTAGAGATGAGCCTCTGGGTAAAATTGGGTCTGACACCAGGTTCAGTTTTTGTTCATAATCCCATTTTCAACAACGATGACTATCTTCAGGTGCAGCTTGCATTATTTCCTCCTTCTGGAAAGCATTTTAACAGGACACTAGTGATGAGGGTTGGGTTTGATTTAACTAATCAAACGTACAAGCCCCCTAAGGAGTTTGGACCCTACCTTTTTATTGCATCCCCATACCCCTTCCCAGGTAAGTTAACGAAATTTCAGCTATAAATGTATAAATGGACGACCAATTTGCCTTAATAAACTCATGAGAAATGTTTCAGATGAGCACAAAGGATCTTCTGTCAGTGATGGTACAATGGCTGCTATAGGAATTGGCTGTGGCGTTCTAGTTCTGAGCCTTGTTGGAGTAGGCTTTTATGCAATTCGCCAAAAGAAACGAGCAGAAAAGGCTCTCGGATCTAGTAGACCATTCGGTAAGTAACACAGCTTCTGTTTTACAAATTCAGCATCAGAATTAAGTTGGCTTATGTGCCATGGATTTTCAGCATCTTGGGCTCCAAGTGGAAAAGACAGTGGAGGTGCACCACAATTGAAGGGAGCAAGATGGTTCTCCTACGATGAACTTAAAAAGTGCACTAACAATTTTTCTGAGAAAAATGAGATAGGTTCTGGTGGTTATGGGAAGGTAAATATAAGAAAATTATCATCATGATTAATGAATATTTGCTCCATTTCGATCCAAAATATTACTTTGTTACCATTTCTCTACAGGTTTATAGAGGAATACTTGTTGAAGGACATATAGTGGCAATCAAAAGAGCTCAGCAAGGATCAATGCAAGGCGGGCTAGAGTTCAAGACTGAAATTGAGTTGCTGTCAAGAGTACATCACAAAAATCTTGTAGGCCTTGTAGGTTTTTGTTTTGAACAAGGAGAACAGATGCTAGTGTATGAATTTATGGCTAATGGTACACTAAGGGAAAGCCTGTCAGGTAGCTACCCTTCTATTCAACTCTGCGCATCAAACTTTTGAATAGATCTAGAAGATTGGTTTTATATATTCGCAGTATTCTAGCTGAAGAAATAAGAAATTTATTTTCATGAAATAAATTGCAGGGAAATCAGGCATTCATCTTGATTGGAAAAGGAGACTACGGATTGCTCTTGGCTCGGCTAGAGGGTTAACTTACTTGCATGAACTTGCAGATCCTCCTATAATCCACAGAGACGTCAAGTCCTCAAACATTCTGCTGGATGAAAATTTAACAGCAAAAGTTGCAGATTTTGGCCTCTCCAAGCTTGTGTCGGACAGTACAAAGGGGCATGTTTCTACTCAAGTTAAGGGCACCCTGGTAAGTATAATTACAACATTTTTGAGCCTAAGTGTAACACCAAGTTCATATCAACTTTCTCACTATCCTCGCTTGAAATGATATTGGTTTTGCAGGGATATCTGGATCCTGAATACTACATGACTCAACAACTAACAGAAAAGAGTGATGTGTACAGTTTTGGGGTGGTAATGCTTGAACTAGTAACAGCTAAGCAACCGATAGAGAAAGGAAAGTACATCGTTCGCGAGGTGAGGATGGCAATGAACAAGAATGATGAAGAACATTATGGATTAAGGGAAATAATCGATCCATCAATTAGAAACATAGGAAATCATTTTGGGTTCGCGAGGTTTGTGGAATTGGCAATGCAATGTGTGGAAGAATCAGCAGCAGAACGCCCAACAATGAGTGAAGTAGTGAAGGCAATAGAAACAATACTACAAAATGATGGAATCACCACAAACTCAACTTCTGCTTCTTCTTCTGCTACTGATTTTGCAGCTTCAAGAGGGCATCCCCCTGCACATCCTTACAATGATGTGCCTAGAAACGATGTTAATAATGAATTTAAAGCCTTTGATTACAGTGGAAGTCACTCTCTTCCACCAAAGGTGGAGCCTAAGTAGAGTTTTTGTTATATATAAATATATAGATATTTTCATGTATTTTAGTTAATATTAATATATAAAGATCAAACTATTAGTTTGCCATTCTTTAGAGTCTTTAATCAGATTTTTTTTTTATTTTATTGTTTCTTTTGTATTATTATAGGTGCCAATGCGCTATACTTTAGCTTTTAGAATTTATTTGATTTTATGGGTTATTATTATAATATTGAGGGGGAAATTTTTTATTGTAACAAGAACAGTATGAGACAGAAAATGATAATCTGTGAACTCTTTATTCAGAATTCATTTATCGTATTTTGTGGATTTTTTTATTTTTTATTTTTTAATTCGTGTTACAGTTTATTTATTATTATTATTATTATTTTAATATTTACGGCCAAAAATGGTTAGGAGATGTCTATAGAAATTGAAAGCAACATTTATCGTCTTTATGTGCAATCTTCATCCTAAATTAGTTGAAAGTCACCATTAACTGTCGAGCATTTATTTGTTTTAACTAAATTAATATTGACGTGTGTTATTTTACAAACTATTTATATTCTATTTTTTTAATTATTTCTATACAATTAATTGCAGATAAAATTGCTAATGCAGAACGGTGAAAAGAAAAAAAAATAAAAAGAAAAAAAAAAGCTATAAAGCAAAGCACTTTAATAATTATGAGAATATATTTAAAAGTTTATGGTTGTCTTTTTGAGTTTGAACATTTCTTTTATGAGTTAATATAAACAATATCTACAAATAAAATAAATAAATAAATATTTGTTAGTTCCTAACATATTTTATACCAAAAATGTTTTTTTTTTTAATAAAGAAAAAGAAAACGGCCAAAAACCAGTACATATATAAAATAATAATAATAATAAATTGGTGTCTTGTGCAAATCTCCAACTGGATGATAAAAGAGGGAGAATTTGAGTTTGTGTGGGTAAAGAAAAGCAAGATGCCCATGGAGGAACGCAAGATCAAACCCAAATAATAGATAGTTATCCCTTCTTATTATTATTATTATTGTTTGCTGTCTTTTATCTAATAAACGTACTTCCACATCCACTTCTCACTCTCTTCACTCCGCTCTTTACCCATACTTTCCACATTCTCCATTTCTCTTTTTCTCAAATTCTATCATCTACGCCGTTTTCGCTGGCTACTCCTCTCACTCACCGCCCACGGACCTGCCTACTAAAGTGGAGGAGCACGGCGGACCAGAAGGAGGAAGCTGCTGCCGCAAATGAAAGGTGCAGTTGTTTATTCCGGGAAAAGACGATGGAGGTCTCTGGTCATTGGCGTGCTTTTCCTTGTTGTGCTTTCTATGCTCGTTCCTCTTGTTTTTTTACTTGGCCTCCACAATGGCTTTCACTCTCCTGGTATTCTTTTGTTTCTTTTTCTAGATTTAGATCCGTTTTCTTTATTTCTTTTATTTCGTAATTCCTTCTCACCGGAACTCATCAGATCTTGAATGCACTTCAGATCTCTGTTTTGGTTTCTTTGTGATTATGTGTGTAATTAATTGTGTTCTTGTTCTTGATCTTTCTCTGTTTTACCTCTTTTGCAGGATTTGCCTCTGATCGACCGAGCTCCGGCTCGAGTTCTGGTTCGACTTCAGTGAGTATTTGAACTTATTAATTGTTCCAACTGAGTAATTATATGCCATTGGAACTTTTTTTGTCGAATATAAACTAGGATGCTGCCACTGGTGATCCGGCACCTCTTGTAGGATGATTCATTTCTAAATCAATCCCTTACTAACGGCTTTGGAGATTTCAAATATTTTCTAAAGATTCCACTGCTCAATTTTCAATTTTCTTTTTAGTTTTCTATTCTCCAGTCTACAAGAAAAAGAAAAAAAAAAGTTTATTCATGTCCTCACGCTGGCGCCTTATTTATTTATTTATTTATTTACTGTAGAGGAAACGAAATTCAGAGCAAATTATTGATCATGTTCGGCCAATCACTGCTAATATAAAGGTTTGAGCATTTATTTTCTCTTGTTGGTCAATATTGACAGTATGATTGGGCATATCAGTAATCTGTGTGTTATTTTGTCCTCAATCCTTATGCTTTGTTTCCACAATGCTATATAGGAATGTACTTCTTCTGGACAAGTACAAAATGATAATAGTCATAAGGGTTTAAGATTGAATAAGAAATCATCTCACAGCTACAGAATCAAACCAAAAATTAGAGTTGCAACAAAGAGCTATTTCATACTGTTGATATAGGCCTATGATAAGTTCTTATCCCATAGTAAGTTTCATGATTCTTTAGTATTTATTGCATAATGCCGCAATGCCACCACATGAAGAGCAGAACACCCGAGGCCGTTTGCTTTTGTCCTCTTACTAAATCTCTCTACTTGGGATGTAATGGAAATAAAAAGCCCTTCAAGAGACAAAGGAAGTCCTCCTGTTTCATAGAAATTTTAAGCCACTGAACTATGCAAACGGAAAATTCCAGTCATTCTGCATTCATCCGGGTTACTAGGTTTACAGTTTACACCCTTGGTTAAACTGCTAATTTGTTGATTTTTAGTTTCATTTTGTCAAGGCATGCAATTCCTGCCAAATAAGACCGAACGCTGATATGTAGAATTATGTATCCAAGAAATGTGGGCAAGAACTAAAAGAATGGAAGTCAGTTTTTATCCAAGAAAAAGATGATACCAAACTCTTTGAAGGTTAAAGTTTTCCTTAATCTGTGAATGAAACCCAAATCAGCATCTTTCCTATAAGTAATCTGTGAATGAAACCCAAATTAGCATCTTTCCTATAAGTAATCATTTTAAATTAGGCCTATTTGTTCATTTCTTCATTAGATCTAACGATGTTATAGGGCCTGACTGATAATATGTGTATATTTATATTAGGCATGTCTTTTATTCTGATGGTATTGCAGAATGTAAATTGAATAAGCATCATATAGTCAAATGCCTATGATCTACTCTCATTTAATGCTATCATATTATTGAAGGAGACATGGATTATCTGATCTAATATGTGAGACATTTGAAATGTTCTGGGAACATGTTGATTCTCAACAGTTTAGCCTGCCTGAATCTTGCAAAATAGTGGATTTGTATATTGCTTAAATAGAATAGAAGTAATGCTCCACGGATTTTTAATTTAACTGGTTTATGTGCTAGATCTATTAGCAATTTATCTCTTGGTGTATTTGTAGAGCATTTCAAAGTTTTTTTAGTGGCAAATAAAGAATTTTGAACCTCCTCAAAGCATATCATCTGTGTACCGCCATCTAATAATGGTTCTCTTCATGAGAAGCAGAACTACATTCTTATTACTTCTTGAATGATTATCTATATTTACTCTTGTAATAGTACTTTAACATATAAGAAGAAGAATGATCCTTCCCAAATGTCCTCACAAAAGCAGGGAGTCTTCTATTTTGCGGAACATAGTTTTTTCTGAAGCATTTATAAAAAGATGTAAAATAGCTGTCATATGGTAATAGGCTTTTTGTTCCTTTTAGAAACGATTTGGTGGAATTTACTTTTTCTAAACTTTTAATGGGGAAAACTCAAAACTCATCCATAGGAAAAGGTTCTAAACCCCTTAGATCATTCATATCTTTAGTTTTTTTTTTCTCTCTCTCTCTAATTTTTGGTCCTTTAAGGATGCTACCAACTTTATCTTTAACCAAAAATTTTGGTCTCAGATTTCCATATTTGGTTTTATACAAGTTAAGCAGATCATCCTCTGTTATTTTTTTCCCAATCACTTAGTGGTTTTTTATTTTTTCTTTTTTCTTTTTAGGACGAGATTAATACAATAGTGATGTTTGCATATTTGGACATTATTAGCAGCCGCCATTTCGTGGGGTCCGATTGAAATAATTTGTGAAAATAAGCAACTGGCTATCTAAATTTAATAAGCAGTGCTTTTCCTCCTTGGCTTATGATAACTCTTTTTGATTAAGCTTAAATGTGTTCTACCCTGTAATTAAGGAATTAAGGTTATTGCTTATTACTAATCCAGCCTCTTTTTCTTTTGTTCATGTTTGCCAGGATTCTTTTATGAACCATACAATTGAGGCAAGAAATTCAACAAGAGTTGCAAGTTATGTTGACCAACAACCTAAAAAAGGTTTTGTTTGCCACATCTTCTTAGAGTCCTATTACATGATTATTGTTGTCATAGTATGGCATTTATGTTTTCTTTAAATTATGAACAGCTACTACAGAGCCACCCCATTCTTTGCCACGACCAGTTACCTACAGAAAGGTTTGCATGCATTTGAGTGTTTACTGAGAAGTTAGTTCTTCACCTTTAATCATTATTTTCTCAAAACAAAATGTGGCAGAATGATAAACCCGGTAAAAGTGAAGTAAACATTGTTAAGGAAAGCAACAAACAATGTGAAGGATATTTTGGGAGTTATTGTCGATGGCGTGATGAACATAGGAAAGATATGAAGGATTCAATGATCAAGAAATTAAAGGACCAGCTATTTGTGGCTAGAGCATATTATCCAAGTATTGCCAAACTTCCAGGACAAAACAAGCTAACTCAAGACATAAGACGAAATATTCAAGAACTGGAGCGCATTGTCAGTGAAAGTACAGTAGACAGTGATCTTCCATCGCAGTAAGTGCTTGCAAGTTATTTTGTAATGCCTCTATCTACAAAAAACTGGAACTTATTGATGGCAATTATTGTTTTAGGTAGCAAGGATACCAATTTTCCCATTTCAGAATTAATGCTTCCTATGAATATTATATAGGCATCTGCTTGTACCAGAGTCAATACACACACACACACACACACTTTTTAAAGAGAAATTAGTGGTTTTGTGTTACAAGAGTCAATTTAATTTCTATTTATTGGTTTTAGCTGGAGATATTCTCAATCATTTGATTTAATACTATGATACAAATTTATTTTCTATAAAATTTCATTTGGATAATGCTAAAGGATTAGCCAACCTCTTTTACGCTATAGTTTAATCTTGTAATGTCACTAAGTTGATGTTTAGCTGCTATAAGATTTTACTGCTACATTCCTAGCGGTAAATTTTTAGATGCCATGTGCATATGCGTTGAAGCCATTGAGATTGGTAATTTTTCTTTAAAAATTACCAAGGATATTAGCATATATTTATCAGCACTTTGTGGACCCTCTTTAGACGAGCCCTGCATTTGTGTTTACAGTGACCTGCTTGTGCTTTTCCATTGTTCTCTCTTTTAGGCAAACTGTAGTCTGCTGCTGAAATGAAATACTCGAGTTCGGACATGTTTTTACTGTTGGTTACCATTCTTCTTAAAATGGCTTCAGCCAATTAAGGTTCAGGACTCTCTTGTTGTCTGTTATATTTCTGCTGTAATCATGCTTCAACCATTCTTTGTTCCAAACGAGCTGTTTTGAGGAGGAACATCAAAGATGTTTTGATATGAAACAATCCATCTATACTAAACCATTGTTAAATAGTTTGTTTCTCTTTGAAAGAACTAAGGTTTTCATACTTCTGTATTGGCCTTTTCTCTTGTAGTATATTTCTTAAAATTGCGACTGTTAATTACTCATGGTTGCCTTATCAATTACTCGTTTGATATGCTGACATAGTAATTATTGTTGTCTGTTTGTTCAGAATTGGGAAAATCTCACAGAAGGTGGAACTTACAATAACCAAGGCTAAATCATTCCCTGTTGAGTGCCAAAACGTGGACAAGAAATTCAGACAAATACTTGATTTGCTCATGAGTGAAGCTGAATTTCACACGAAGCAAAGTGCGTTCCTCTTTCAGCTTGCAGTTCAAACCATGCCAAAGAGTCTTCACTGTCTGTCCTTGAGACTAACTTTGGAATATTTCATTTCTTCATTACGTGATATGGAGCTCGCACTGTCTGAAAAGTTTTCTGACCCTAGAATGCAGCATTATGTTATGATCTCCAACAACATACTTGCATCTTCAGTTGTAATCAACTCAACCGTTACGCATACTAAGGTGCTTGTATAGTAGACTTCTATGCAAATTTTTTACCATAAAATGCCTGTAAATTTTGATATTTTTACTTAATCGGTTATTCTGTATGTTTCAGGATAGTGGGGATTTGGTTTTCCATGTGCTGACAGATGAAGAAAATTATTTTGCAATGAAGCTATGGTTTTCAAGCAATAGCTACAAGGAAGCTGCAGTTCAGATAATCAATATTGATCATCTAGACCTGGACTATCATGATAAGGCATCTTTGTTACGCATGGCCTTACCTGTGGAGTTTCGGGTTTCTTTTCAAAGTTTTAATAATCCACCTGCTACACCTTCGAAAACAGAATACTTATCTGTTTTTTCCAACATTCACTATCTACTTCCCTACATATTCCCAAACTTGAAGAAAATTGTTGTTCTGGATGATGATGTTGTTGTGCAGCGAGACCTGTCTGATTTGTGGAATCTTGACATGAGAGGGAAAGTAAATGGTGCCTTGCAATTTTGTTCTGTGCGACTCCATCAGCTTTCACTTTATTTGGGTGACAATAGCTTTGATGAAAATTCTTGTGGCTGGATGACGGGGGTAAATATAATTGATCTTACTAGATGGAGGGAGCTGGATCTTACTGAAACGTACAGGAAATTGTCCCGACAGGTGAACTTTACTTTATTTATTTGACTTACAGTTGTATAGTGAATATATTTTAACACAAAGGGATTTACCTCATATTTTTGCATTTCTTTTGGTGGTTTTGTTTAATCATATATAAGCTTCTCATTTGTTTTCATGTTTTTTTTTTTTTAATTAAAAGCAGGTAGCCAAACTGAATGAATCATTTGAAGCTTCTGCGATGATTGCAAGCTTGCTTACCTTTCAGGATCAAGTTTATGCCCTTGATAGTGTGTGGGCTATATCAGGATTAGGTCATGATTTTGAGCTCGATGAGGATGTCATTAGCAGTGCTGCAATATTGCACTATAATGGAAAAAGGAAACCTTGGCTTGAGATAGGAATAGCCAAGTATAAACACTACTGGAAAGGGTATCTGAACTTGGATAATCAGGTCTTGAGTGAGTGCAATGTACATTAATGAGAAGATGATGGCCGGTTTACCATGTGTTCTGGAATATATAGAGCTCAAGAAGCTTGGCTGTGTAAATTTTTACTTTTTTGGTGCTGAGTAATTTTTATTGAGCTGGATTACCAAAGGGCAGTCTGCAAAAAGGTACGCCCTTCTGATTTTTTCGGTAAATAAAGGACTTAAATATTATTTGTTTGTCTGGCAAAAGCAGAAGGGGAGGAATTTGGATCAGCCAGTTTGCCTGGCCTGCAGACCATAGTGTATTAACCGTGATTTATTGGTTCAAGAAGTGAAGTGGAAACTAACGTTGATCTCTGCTTCTTATCTTGGTAAATCAAAAATGGTATGCAAATATTGGACAATATTTCAAAGAGTCTCAGTAACCATTCGTGATGTAAATGATGGATGAGAGATCAACAAGTCTTTTGAGTGTCATAGTAAGTTAATTCTTTTCCTAGGGTTCTATTATTTGATTAGAATAGTGATTTATTTATTTTGATGAGACGCATTAGTGGCTAAGCATAACATTTTGTTTCAATCTAATGATAAATTTCTTTATTCATATCTGCAACCTTTAGTTGCGTTATTTTATGGCTTGTCCATTTACTTGCTATGCAACTACACTAGGTTATTGTTATGCTGTAGCAAGTAATGTGTTCGTAGATGTGTTGATTTTTAACTTTTAAATATGAATTTTTGGACTTGTCTTCTGGCTTTTTAAACAGAAGCAAAGAGGACCGGTATAAATAAGCTAAAGTCAGGGAATTTTTCTGAAAAGTTGAGAAATTTTATGCTAAATTTAAAAATTATTTTCCATCAGAATTTTTATTGGGCTGGATTACTCAGCAAACAGAACTTTTATTCAGTAAGTAGTGATATTTGAGATTAGGCTGCTCAAGGCTAAAGCCCAATTTTCTGCAGTTCATGAGTGCAACAATGAGGCCGAAAATTAATCCATTATAATAAAATATTTGTTCTTAATACAGGTGGCAAAGAGCTGGGATGAATTTGAATTGGGTCAAAGCCGAAAATGAATCGAATCAGGTCATTTTATTGTATTATTTTTTTTTAACTTTCTTAAAAAAAAATCAATAAAAATTAAAAAAATAAATGTGTTAATCTATAAAAATAATTAATTTTATGTTTATATTCTGAACTATTCAGTCCAAAGGTCTCCATGCCTTGTTTCTCAACATCATTTGGAAATCAACTAGAGCATTTGTTAGCATTCCTTTCGTTCTATTTCGGATTTTATGTTTTGGCACTTATTTCTAATTGTGTAATCTCAGCTTTTGCAGCTAATTTATCTTCTTATTGAAGTTTTTATTTGGTGTAAAGAAAATCATAATACCACAAATAAAATAATATGCATAGATCATAAATATGTCAAATTATATAGAGAACCTAATGGATCGGATTACTTTGCGAATCAAAACTATCTATTAAAAGATAATCATCCAACAGTTACATATATTCAACCAAAATATAATCATCTATTAAAAGCCTTGAAATAGAGAAAGCCTATCATCCTTCTCTAATATATAGTATTTTTCTTTTTTCTTTTTTTACCATTAAATAAGAATTAAATACTATCTAACTATCAAAAAGTAAAAGAAACGATATATTAAGGAGAATGTTAGCCAAGGCCTTAGAATAGGCCAAAGCTAAGGTCCTCCACGGAGAGCTTTCCATACACGAAATTCATTTTTATGCTCAAAGTCAAAATAGACACAAATGGAAGCTACGAAACTCTACCCCATTTCTCCACAGAAATAAATCCCCATGCAGGTGTGTTTTGATTTGAACACAAGGCTACTACGACAGTGTAGGCTTTCCATCTTGAAAGACAGACAAATCTACTCTTTTATTTCATCTCAAATACAATAAAATCATACATCTGCCACAAATTGCTTACCCCTACCTCATTTAAATCCAAGGATAACTCTTTTTGTTATCTCCTCGTATGTTCCAAAACACTGGCGTTTTTTTTTTTTAAAATACTACAGTCGAATCAGCATACATATTCATCATTTCAAAAAAAAAAAAATGATTAATCGATTAATTGGGGAAACAAAATGTTCAACATAAAGATCTATTATTTGTTACATTACTTGATACTATTAACTCAATAATTTGTAAAATAGACAAATAAACGTAATTTGGGCCAGAAATTTGCTTTAAGCTACACAAATGATTATAAATTACTATTAGATTAGATTGGGAGCAGTCAAGGCAAGCTATTAATTCTGAACCTAATGGCAGCACACTTTGTCAACTAGCTGTTTTTTGGTAGAAATTTGTCAAATAGTAGCTGTTAGCTAAGGAACAATATTACTTAATACTTAAATTGAGTCCATCAATAATTAAATAAAGCAATCATATCTTTTTAATCTTAGCATTTAGAATTAGAAAAACATACAGTACAAATAATTGGAAGAAGAAATAAAAAGAAAAAGAAAAATTTCACGTGATAAACTAAAAGCACAGATTAGTACAAAGACTCTGAATCCAACCACCTTCCTCAGCCTCATCTTTTTATTCATAATTCATATCTTTGTCTTATTTCATGTAAGATACGCCTTCCCCTTCTGTCCAACCTAAAAGCTTTTTCTTTAATTATGCTTTCTTAGCTACTTTAGCATTTAAACAATTAGAAACTCAAAATTTGATTTCAAAGGTTTCTACATAGTTTACATGCTAATTCAAAATCTCTTAGGATTTCACATTCAATATCCAACGAGTGAAGGTGACAACAATCTAATCAAACACAAAGAAACCAGACTGTATAATGGATTCAGCTACAACAATGTATACCTTCCCATGCTTTACGCAGCTGCGAACTGATGAGGATGATAAGCATGATGATGATGATATTGATGAATGGTGGCCGCAGTTGAAGTGGCATGAAACGGCCGCCACGCAGAAGCAGTAAGCAAGCAAAGATCTTTCCAACCAAGCTTCAAAGTCCCATTGTCTTCCACTAATGTATACCCATCGGAGGGGAACATTCCCAGAAGCAATGTAGCCTGAGTGGCTGCATTTCCGGCAAGCGATATACCCTTAAATCCTGACTGTGTTAGCTTCTCCCTCCAGTTATGAAACTTGACTTCTCCACTCCGGGAAGGCCCTCCTACTGCTAATACATTACGAATTTCTCTTGAAAGCAGTTGCTGCTCCACCACATGCCTTTCTTCACTTTCTTCCCCGTAGCTCGCCCCCAGCGAGTCGAAAAGGGCGGAGTAATAGTGTATAGCCTCCACAAACCTCCCCAAGAACGAACCTGCATGGCTCAAGTCCTGCTCTACCACTGTCACCACCTTCGGTGCCAACCTGCAAATCAATTTCTATGCATTAACATATTTGTTTTGGTTACATTAATTCCGTATTAGCCGGGACCAGTGGTGTCAGCAGTGATATCAAGAAAAAGATTTGAACTTTTAGCTGCTATATGGAAAAATAAGCCTTAATCTAATAAAAACTTGCAGAAACAAAGATGCTTTAAGAGCATGATAACATGAACGAAAAAAAAAAAAAGCAAAATAAGTGGGAAAAAGCAAAGAAACAGGAGATATTGTCATGGGATCTTGTGTTGTTGAATATATTAAAAAAAAAAACATAATTACCTCTGCAATAGCCAGAGGGTATTGGTATCTGAACCAGTGACATCGTAGAGGGAGTGCTGCAACCAGTGAACGGCGACGGCCTCTCTCTTGCTTATATTCAACCTTTCAGGGTCCAAGTTTCCAACTTTATCCGCCACCGGAATGAACTCAAAAGGAAGCCCCAATTTCTGAGCAAAATCAGACAATCGTTTCCCAGTAGCTTCTAGAGCACCCATGGAGGTTCCAAGCCCCGTCAGCCGCACGTACGGCGGCCCGCCGGGCCTAGAAGCCAGTATATGGAATAGTCCCGGCCACTGCAACCCTTGCATGATATCCAGATCTATTATATGAACTCTCTCTTCTCTCTCAAACGCTTCTTGAATCGCCTGATTCGCCGTGAAATGAGAGAACTTCACGAAAGGACAGATTCCGTTGAATACTTGAAAAGCTGAAGCCATTTTTTGTGTATGAGTCATGGGCATTGATGGCAAAGTTGCATATATCCCTAGGCATGAGTTCACTAGCCTCGCCGACATTGCCTCCGAAAAATATGCAGCCACTCTCTGCGCCGCCGTGCCGTACGGCGTTGAGAGCTCGGAGATTTCTAAAAGTATCTTGTTCGCTTCTTCGAAATTATCCGCAGAGACTGCCTCTGCGCATTGGAGAAGTAATGTTAATAGGTGCAAGCCTTCTTCGTCTCTCTTTTGCTGCATCAATTCTTCTTTCTTCTCTCTCGGCGTCGTAGCCACCGCAGCAATGGCGGCGGTTGCTGCTTGTTCTGTCTCCACCGATGAGGACTTCTCTTGCTCTTGTTGTGGTGGCTGTCCTTGCCCTTGATTTAGCGCTAAAGCTGGTGGTGTAATTGAAGTGGAAGAAGGGCTGCCTTGTTGCTGGTTTTGCTGCTGATCAGAAACATGAAGTTGCTGGCAGATCAGCGGCGGCGCCGATCCCCAGCCGGAGTACTGGCTAACGACGGCGACCGGAGATATAGTCGTAGTCGAATCCGGTAATGATGGAAAAGTTGCAACGTTCTCAAGATTTAAAGTTAATCCGGAAGAGCTTTGGCCTTCATTATTATATTCTCTGGCCGGAACAGCCTCTTTCCTCCTTCTATCCACCGGATAATTGGGCACTGGCTCCGCCAAAGACCGAAGGCGGTACTCCAAAAGAGAAGCGAGACTAGGATTGCAAGGGAAAATAATCTCCCTGACATTCTGAATAAGCTGAGGAATAGAAACATTAGTAGAAGTATGGATAAGGTCTTTGATAATACCATCAATCCAGGCGGTGGCGGTGGCGTCTTCCATGGCGATTCTGTCTTTCTCAGAAGTAAACAAAGGAAGGCCAGAGAAACCACAGACGGCTGGTGTGTGTGGGAAAGAAGAAACAAGTGGATCATTGGGGGTGAGCGTAGAGGATAAAAACCCAGAGGGTGACGTAATGGGTGTGATGTTTGTGGAAGAAGGTAGCATTGGGGTAGTGGAGTAGTTGAGAAGTGGGTATGGATTCGGATCTGGGTTTGGGTTATTGGTATTAGGGTTGTTAATAATAACATTAATAGTGTTACTATTATTATTATCACGAGGTAAAGAACTGGTAATTCTTCTAAAACACCTCTGGTTTGGATGATTAGATGCAGAAGGTGGTTGTGCCTCCATTTCACATGCCATTCTCTTCCTCACCATCTTTGAGTGTACTATTTTGGTGCAGCTGCTGCTATTGCTGGTGGTACCGTTGCTCAACTCAGTATCAGCCATGAAAGTGGGGAAACAGGAACCCACCAAGATTTTGGAGCTTGAAGCCCATAGTTAAATATATGGAAGAAGAAGGAGTAGAAGAAGAAGAGAACATATCCAGAGCAGAAAAGGGTGTGAAGATTGAGACAGAAAGAGAGAGAGAGAGAGAGAGAGTTGTTTATCGGCAAACACGGCGTTCTATGAAGTATGAAGCGCTAATTTAGAAAAGAAGAAGAAAGAGAAGAATGTTGTGGGTGGAGTTTAGCAGAGAGCATGTGTTTGTTAGGGATGAAAATGGATAAAGAAGAAAGAATAGGGAAATGGGTATTTTTGTTGGAGGTGTGTCGTTGCTTGTTTGACGTCTTCAACCTTCGGCCCTTACTATGATCTTCCATTTCCTCTTTCCTGAAACTCTCTTCTACCTGGCTGCCTGTTTTCCCCTTTTTTTTTATTATTTTTATTCACTGGAATTGCTCATTCATTTATTCAACATTAATTTCTATTTCTGCCTGCTTTTTTTTGTGGATTGCATACTCCGTACTGCTGTTTCCCTTTATATATATATATATATACATATATATAGAAAATTCGAATATTATTTATTTTGGACATTTAGTTGCTATAAAAAAAATACAATGTTAAAGTCTCAAATCAAATTTCCAAAAATTTCAAGAATCAAATTGGCAAGAGCTGGATATATATATAGAGAGAGAGAGCTAAATTAAAAATGAAAATTGAAAATACATTTTTCACCAAATATTTCGACTCCAAGAAAAACAGCTTTTTAAATGACATCAGAAACCACATTGCACTGCTAAATAGTGTACGAATTTTAGATAATTTTAATGCTTTTGAGCCTGCATAAAATAAAAAATTGAAATTATAAAATTTATTTATAAATAAATTTCATATTAAATTAAATAAATTCCTATGCATAGAATAAAATAATTAAAATATATAATTAAAAATAATTTTTATATTTTTATATTTGAAACAAATGAATAAAAAAAATGTATTTCTATTTTATTTTCTAAAATATCTTTAATAACAATTTGACACTTTTTTTTATAATAACTTCCAATAATAAATAAAAAAATTAGATCAAATTTACATGCTATCAAATTAATTTTATATTTGTGGAATGAACTGCCGATATTTTTAGTATTGAATAAAGTTTATAACATACAAGTGATCTATCATAATAAAATAATATACTTTTTAACATTTAAGTCTATTTATCATCAAAATTTTATTAATTTAAAACGTAATAATATTATACTTCTAATATTTTTAAAGTATTTTAATTTATCTATAATTCAGTTAGAACTAATTAAAATATTTATTTTTATTAAAAAATTAATAATAAATTGTTGTTGTTGTTATTCAGGATTACTCTGTTCTATTTTTATTACTTTGAATAATAATAATAACAATAAAAATAATGATGATGATATTTATTATTATAACCATGTTAATAATAATTACTTAAAATAAATTAAATTAAAAAATAATGGTATCTTTAAAAATCAACAAAAACTGATTTTAAAAAATAAATATTAAATTATTATTCTCAAAAATACATGATATATATATATATATATATATATATATATATATATATATATATATATATATATATATATATATATATATATATATATATATATATATATAAGAGTACACGGTGATAAATTTTAAAAATAATATTTTACTATTTATATTGCAGTAAGGATATTATAGTATTTCAAAATTTAACTTCTTAAAAATACAAAATTTATTTATAAATTTTACCTATTTTGATGAAATTTAGTGAAGGTGTAATAAATTTTATGAAATTTAATTCATATAATTTAGTTCTTTTTTTATTTCAAAAATAAAAAATTAAATTTATAAATAAATTACATAAAATTTTATAAAATTTATTCATTTTAAGCGTAACCTTTATAAGAAAATCTTTGTACTGCTCAATACCTTTTTTTGGGCAATAAATATTTAGAATATAGTATTTCTTAACTTAACAGTTATATAAGTGCAATAATTAGCTAGAAATTAATGCTGTGGATTGGACACATAAAATCTTTTGAGAAACATTATGATTTTTGATTAGAATTTATTAGAAACACCAATAAGAAGAAGTTAATATAGTGA